>OY735206.1:40335121-40360121 GCA_963457665.1 Thysanoteuthis rhombus
ACCATTTTTAATGCATTTATCAGGTTCTCCGGAAATTGATTTTGGTTCTGAATAAGACAGAATCTAATAGTTGCACAATGACCGAATTCATAGGGACACATAGTTAACGTGTTTCAGTTAATATGTATGCCTGTTTCTTACTGGATTTCTGATTAATCTACCGTTTGCTAAAATCGGAAAGAGTTTTTAACCCCTGGGGACAGTGAGGTCATGAAATACGTTCGTTTAATTTCCTGTGCGGCTTCAAACATGGTCAGAAAACTCCCCAAAACTGAACGCAACATCAATCAGGTACTTTGGCCATGAGTCTATTACTGAACGGACAGTAAAGCTCTGGTTCCGAAAGTTTTGATACGGTGATGAAAGCCTTAAAGAGCAAATAGGTCGTGATAGACAAATCATCCCCAGATGTCGAATTATTGAGAACGATATCTAAGACACAGACCCACGCATAGCAGTACGTAGAAAGAGATAGATAAGTGAGTTCCGCAGGAGCTGACATAAAACCAATGAAACCGGCGCTGTGAAGTCTGCTACTCACGGAGAAACAATGACAAGCCATAAATAATGTCAAGATTTGGAGGAAGGTTGTGGGAAATACAACCAGCTCTAATTAACCGAAGAAGTCCTATTTTCATTCTCTATAATGTACGTTCTCACCGGTCAAGGATGGCGCTACAAAAATTGAAGGAGCTGGGAGCCGAGGTGCTGTGTCAGTCGTCTTATTCACCAGACTTTTCTCAAAGAGATTATAATCTGTTTAAACACTTTGATTACTAAAAAAGCTTTCAAAACAAACCAGAAAATGCTTTAACAAAGAGTCTATCCGCCAAAACGATTCTTCATTTAAGAGACAAGATAACCTCCCTTATTGCACTTGGATAAACGTGTACTGAAGCAAATGGTACTTACTTAAGTTACATAAATGTATCGTATCACTGATTTATACCTATCAACCCTTCTTAGTTGAAAAAGAAATTAATTTCTGGACGATCCAATACATTATACATTATACCTTTTTTCTTGATTGTCAATACATTGCCATAGTAAAATCAATTACATTGAATTTCTATAGTAATAATGTAATTTGAAGCTTATTACAAAAGATTTTGTTTTTAACGGATAATTATGGCGAATAGTTGATGGAGAAGATTAACAATCAGGTCAGGAATTTTCCCTTGCTACTTGTAACTTGTAACCCTATAATCTGCTCCCCGTAATCAAGATAGAGATTGGAATCGTATCCAGCCATTGTCCAAATCACCAGATTACATCCAGTTGCTACCAGTACTGAAGAAAGTTTTGTCTAATCTTTGTAAATGGAAGTTGATAGAAATAATGCTGACTCACCATCACGGTCAATATTTGAACAACTGCAGCGTAAAAATTTGTCGTGAAAAAAAATTTCATCGAAGAATAAATATGGTCAGAATAAATCCAATTTATGACATCACTAGTGTTTTCCATCAGAAAACATCTAAGATATAGTGAAAAAAAATCTAGAAACATACTGATTTCGGAGAATTTAGATGTTATTAATAAATCCATCAGAATAAGGGCACAAAAAGGTAAAAGACATTTAATTTCTCATTATTTTTTTTTCAAAGTTTTTAGAAAGGGTTTAATGGAGTACTAATGCCAGTTTTCAAGTTTGTGGACAAAACTGTATGGCCTGTGGCGCTGGAACACACAAACAAATTGATAAACTCGTAAACACGCGAACAAACGAATACAAATGCGTGAACAGGATCCTCCACCATCTTTGATGGCTACGGTAGTTCAACTTCGGGTAAACAAATACTAGTAGGATAAAACATTTCTTGAGTAATAACGACAATATTCACATAGGAGTGAGATGAGAAAGAGGAGATATCCCCCCCTCTCCAAGATATGGAATGCCACGTAAGTAGATTTATAGAGGAAGAAAACATAAGAGAATCCTGACAACTCTCTTCGAGTGCTTTAAACTGCTAAGAATAGATAAGAATGCTATAAATGTGAGAGATGTGCGTGGTAGTCGGTAGATTTGGGGAGAAAGAAATCGAATATGTTTTATCATAACTTCTAGGATTTGCCTTATGAAATGAAAGTATATTCCTGTTTTCCTTGATAGAAAGGTTTCGATCCTTTATGTATTTCGTGTTTGTGTATCTGTGCAAGGGTTAAATGAAATCCTTGGTTTCCCGTAAACCACTGCAATACACCTTGGTGACTGTGTCTTTCTTATAATTATCGTACCCGCTGGAATTAATGTTCCTCTTTTCATCGGTTTTCTAGTCATTTTCTATCTTGGTCCCCAAAATTTGACGATACCTCTTGAGAATGCTATCTGATACACCATACGAATGAATATATTGTAATACATTCTGATGCCTATTAACCACAGATACGTAATAAAAGTCAAACAGTTTTCTTTTTTGTTTGGGTTAAACTAAAAACAGACTAAAGACAGATCAAGATAAAGCTATTTGAAGAATTTGCCACCATTATAATCAGCATTAAAAGCTCATAGCTGGACAGGGAGCAATAGATCTTATTCTTTCGTGCTGACCCATGACTTGGTCTCCACGACGACGCAGAACATGGTCGGCACAGTCTTACACTTCTGCGCTGCACGTAATTGTTTTATTGCATCCGTTTGAAAAAAAATTTTCAGAGCTTCTTTCGATAATCAGAAGTGATCGAATCCAAATAAACAATACATAAATCAACAAAAAAATCACAAAATCTGTTAAAAACTGTTTTCTTTTAAATTGACGTCCGTTTTCTTCGTTTGTCAGACTCAAAATGAAAGGCAAATCAACACACTCAAAAAAAAAAATTGTATATCCTGTAAATTTGAGCAATTCATTATCATTCCAAGAGATGGTCGGACTATTGATCTCATTTTTTTTCTTTTGCAGTTATCTTATGCTTTAGTTGATTCATTCTTCGGTCTTTCTCTAGAAGATAAACTATTTCGTTAAAACCCAAATAAGCTGGTTCACATGATTCAGAATGGAAAACTTTGAGATGGCACAAAGGGAAAAAAATTCCGATTCTCTATTTTTTGAGTAATGCAATGTATTTCTATATTATAATAAGCAAATCATTTACATTTTCCATGTAGTAATCCAGTTCAAAAATTAACACTTGTCCAAATTTATGATCGCTAACAATCCTTTGCACCCAGTTTCCAATGTAAGCAAGTAAACTAATTACCAATAAATTCCTAATTTCCTTTATTTGCTATGTCACTGTACATGTCATAATCAAAGTGAATCATAGCTAGATGCATTTGTTTCCTACAAGTAATGGAAGATGATAAATTCAATGATATAAGGCTCACAGAACAATAATTTTGATATAATCATTTGAACGTAAAATTCTAACAGCTGAAGTCATTTGTCGAAAAGATCTTCCCTGAAATATTGATTAAAAATTGTGTAGCCTGAAGATGCATCTGACCTTGTTTAACTGTTCTCATTATTTCTAGTCTTAAAAAAAAACAAAAACAACATAATCCTTTTTGAGGTCCACGCTTTCCTTTCGGAGAAGAAGTAGTTTTTGGATCCAGTCGGAGATCGAACGTCATTATGATTAGCATATCACGTACCAGGCAAGGATCTTTTTTGCATATTAGGGAAAAGAAAGATTTTGCCCAGTTGATCAATGTACTGCAAAGAAGAAAAAACGAAAACGAGGGATAGGGAGAGAGAGAGAGAGAGAGAGAGAGAGAGATGCGTGGGCGCATCATAGAAGCACGAAGACACGTATTCTTGTTCACGTGATATGGATTCAAAGAAGGACATACAAGTAAAATAAACCTCGATAAAAATAGTGAAGTAGCTTACAAAAGAATTTTGAAATCGCTATGAGATAATTCAACGAAGGCAGCCCTTTTTTTCTTTACTAATCGATTTCACTTCTATCATAGGCTATAAAAATCGCTTCTCTCTCTCTCTCTCTCTCTCATGAAAAAGAGGCACGTATAAACTTTAGCGGTTTGCTTGGTGGCTGAGATAGGAGTGTATTTCTCACGTACCAGTGATAGGTTTTGGAGGCCAAGTGAAAAGCCAAGACTCTGAATACTGATTTCAAAGGCAGCAAGCATCCAGTAGATTGGTCGCCGATCAATTGTTGATGGTCCATTTATCGTGATGCAAAATCGCCGATCAGATAATTCGTCATCAACTCCAATAAATAACTCAAACTAAAACTAAATTTTATTACATTTGATATTAAAATTTTAGATTTTGAGATAATGTGCAATTGCTTTCGAGAAATTCAAAAAAATAAGTTAAAATAAAAATAAAAGTAAAGTTTAATAGATAAGATATCAAAATATCAAAATTTTAGATTATGTACAACTATTTATGATAAATTGAAAAGCCAAGTTAAAATTTAAAAAAATAAAGACCAAAACTAAAGTTTGATTATTCAAATATCGAAATATTAGAATTTGAATTGTGTGCAACTGTTTTCAAGAAATTGAAAAGCTACATCAAAATTGAAATAGAAACTAAAACTAAAGTTTAATAAATTAGATATCGAAATATTCAAATTTGGGATTATATGCAACGGTTTTTTACCGTATATTTCGATAACTTTCTTTTTCCCTTCGTTTTAAATGTTGAGCTTGTAGATCGCCAAGTTGATGGGTATGATTCTTGAATAAATATAGCATTCAGGGACTAAATTGAAATTCACTGAATTGATATGAGATCAATGATCCAATGGGTATTTTTCAAACCTACGAACGTAAACAAATCGTATCAAACACTGGAGACTATTCGTCCTATCGACTAATTTACCTCACGACATATTGGCCGGCGACCAATTTACCGGCGACGAAATGTCTTAGCACCAAGCTGTTCCTCTGAATTCATTTCATTTGGCCTTGCACCGCACTCAGCTTTGTGAATATCTGTATATAAACCCACACATTGCTAGTTCTCACTTCAATCAGAAATATTAAATAAGGCATTCTCGTAATTATAAAGTCTTTATCATTTTAATTAATATTTAAACGCTAAAATAGAAACTGGTAATTACAGCCGCTGTACTTTTGTTTTTATTTTTACTCATACTGTGCATTTCCACCATTTTGAAAATTTGAAAAGCCCATCATAAATGCCATTTTTTTAAAAAACAGTCAATAAACTTATATCATAGGAATACAAATAAAATAAAAACTGCTACATGTAAACAGCTTGTAACTTAGCCATTGTACATTTAAAACATTAAAAGATTTATTTCACAGGTTGGAGAGGATAAAGTAATAAAAAATGAATAAATGTTAATGAAACTTGTGACATGTTAACGTTATATGGGCATAGAAATGACTTCTTTATGGTGTTTATTTAATCTAATATTTATTAAACTTTATGAGATGAACCTTCGAATGTCATATATCGTAGTGTCACAAAACACATAAATTTCTGAAGTGAATAAATACATATGGCATTAACAATTTACTTCAAATATTGCCGACTGCACACATACATACATACATACATACACATGCACAAAAACAACAAATGTCAACTCTGTCTACATAGAGAACAGTGTTATTAAGCTGATGCAAAGGTTTCCAGCAGTTTCATGACAAAATTGTTTATTCATATAAATTCATAGCATCATTATTCAGTAATCGAAGTATTTTCCATGGCTTACACCGACTTTACGTCAACTTTTTAGCTAAATTGTGTACTCCATCACAAAAAAACTATTTCTCTTTGGATTCTACGAATGATCACTTGTTAGGTTACATTTGCAAATATGACTGGCGTCGTCATGCAATAAGATCACCCGTCGAATTCGCTGCCTAGAAAAAAACTCTTCAAAAGCACAGTTTGTTTTTTCGCCATTTCCTCTTCTCTTTTTACACTTGATATTCTTTTCTGTCATCTATCACGGTATGCCAGTGACAAGATGATTTTTTCAAAATACCTGATGATGATATAGAACTTGGGTAGAAAAGGATCCATGTCTTTCGAAAAACATGGGTTGCAAGAAAAGCATATGGACTGCTTTGCAAATTATGCGCTGATAGCAGTCACGTTACTTGGCACCTTTGAAAGAAGTAATTCAAATATCATAAAATGTATTGAGTAAATAAAAAAAAAACAAGCTCTCAAACCAAAAAAAATTTGCAACATAAACGGGACGAAGAACATATTTGACATCACGTCGGGAGATCAGAAAACAGCACAACGCAATAATCTGGTGTCAAGGTTATCCTATAAACTATTAGCAAAGTTGAATGGCAACGGACTGGCCATATTGTGGGAATATTAGATAACTGCTGGACATCGCGACTCACGATGCGAATCTGTCGAGATCATAAATGATCGTGACGTTCAGGAGCGGAAAACCTGGTAGATTTTGTGAGTATTTATCCAAAGACAGACTTGAAAGGCTCAGTAGTAGTAGTATTAGCAGTAGTTGTAAAATATATCAAGTCATAAAAGCTTGTTTATTTCAATGATACTGCAATAAGTGGAATGTATTGACGATTTTTTCATCTGATTGTCAGTTCATTTCCTTTGCAGCATTATTTATTAAAGAAATAGTCGCAAGAGAAGAAAAAATGTTGAATTATCCTAGCCAAGCAGTGTTTGTTTTCTTAGCCAATCATTTTGTCATCAAGACGGGATATTTTTATGCATAAATGTACTTGAATGTACTTGAAATGGCATTTTTGATAGCAGTTGATCGGGTCATTAGGCCAGTTTAGTTGGGGTAGGATTAAACTAACGAGAAAATTTATTGTTAAATTTGCCATGGCCGAAATCGTATAGGGATTACTTTTTAATACTTTGATATCCTTGGATTTGACTGTCCTCCCATTTATGCTGTTCTATGTGTTTGCTGCTCTTGACGAGGAGAATTTTTTCCTAACGCTAGTAATGGTCTGAATTTTTAGTTTTATGGCCGTGTCCCCTGGATCCATTACAGATAGATTAAGGTATTTTCTCATCAGGGCATTATGAGCAATGAACGTCAGTTATTCTGAATTCTATAGACTTCCAATTGGTAACCACGTTTTTTTTCTGTATTCCAACGTCTCAACATTGTTGTTTTAATTTTTCAGTGCAAGAAATATATCCCAGCCTCGGAATGGTTTGAAGGCTTCCTTTGTATCCTCTCAATGGTATCTGAGCTTTACTTTGGGCCATATGCAGGAAGCTAACCAGGCTTTATTCTCATTTTGTATATGCGCTGGGAAGTTGACTGCATAAACACCAAGATCTTTCTTCACTGCTGTTTCCTTCAATGTTGGTTGCATTCTGCCATCTCTAATCATGGCGTAGTTTCTTCTTGAATTATTTTTGCCTAGGTGCATGGCCTTGCATTTGTCGGGATGAAATTTCGTCTGCATAGCTTGGACCAACCGTTGTAATGTGCTGATGTTCTCTATAAGTATGTCTCCAGATTCGTCGGACGTTAACGGGGAGTAGATCTTTGTGTCATCAGCAAACACGCTTACGTGGGTAGAAATAGTTTTAGTTTGATTCCAACAAAAGGCATAGTAATGGCGTCAGTAGTCGACCGATGGTTGGTAGACTAGTGCTAAGCTAAACAAAATAAAAAAAACCCTACTCGGTGCCTACGCTAGAGTGATGATTAGAAGGTTAACCACGTAGATGTTGGCTTTTATCCTCACCAAGAGCTCTACCGTCTTGTGTCAGACTAAACTATAAATTGTAGACCTGAGAAAATAAATGACGACAAACTACAAATTCCTTTCATACGTTTCAAGTTGCTGGTATATATAATAGTAAGTATGTTTGTGGTTTTAATAGTTGCATATTTTCCACTGGTGCCAGTGGCCGATTCTTGTTGCCAGATAAAAAGCCAAAATATTTAAAGCTGATTTTCATGATAGATTCTATGATGTCTTGGACTCCCGTTTTCTTCCTTATGTGCAGTGCTGTCTTGTGATCTCTCCATGTAATGTTGAGCATGATTCTCTCATGAATGCGTTGCATGCTTCTCAGTTTGCGGGTCTGTCTCATGTTTCAGCTTCATAAGTGACTATCGGGAGAGTGCATTGGTTTTATACTCTTTTCGTTAGGATTATTGGGATCGTCTGGTTTTTGAAAGTTGAGCTTGCTCTGCTGAAGGCTTGCCATCCTAGAGTGATTCTTCGCTTGATTTTCTCTTCTTTTCAGGATCTCATGGAGATTCGTTGGGCAGGCTATGTTGCAAGAATGAAAGACAACTGATGAACATTATAACGCACAACATAGATCCCGTGAGATCACAGGCGAAACTGAGGCCGACAGAATACAAGATGGAGAGATGAACTAGACAAATTCAGAAAATATTGGCTCTAAAACGCCCATGATAGAGAAATGTAGCGAATCCTGCGGAAGGTCTTTGTCCAACAACGGACGTTAAAAGACTAATGATGATTCGTGATAGAAAGGATGTTCTCGTCGGGAAGACTGGCAACACAATCTTCGTGGCTCCAATTGGATATCTGAATACGGAGCAACAGTGTCTCGCAGACGAATACCATAGTAGTGGGTTCGATCTACACACTTTTTGGAACTCGCCAGACTAAGTTAATACCTTTATACGCATGCATAGATGTCACTACACTGTTTATTGATTGACGATCGAGGCTACCAGCTCATTACTTCTATGTAGCAAATTTGATTAAAGGCGGCAGAAATATATTTTTTTAGATTCGATCTTTTCATATACGAAAATTACAATGAGATTTATATTGCAAATAAAAGCTATTTTAAAGATAAAAAAAGCATGTTGAATTAGCCTTGAAGATATAAAATCAGCTTTAAAGATGTATAAGCATTTAAAAGCAATCTTAGATATATAAAACCATATTAAGGTAGCTTTTTTATACATAAAATTGCCCTTAAGCATAAAAAGGCAGCTTTAATCATATAAAAGCATGTAGAAGTAGTCTAAAACATATAAAACTTGTTAAATGCAGCTTTAAACATACAAGTGCATATGAAACATGTTTAAAGATATCAAAGCACGAAACAGTGTTGAAAACACGAAAGAATTATAATAGCAGTCCCAAATATCTAAAAAGAAAAAGCAATCTCGAACACAAAGACTTATGAAAACAGTTCTGAGCATATGAAACGTACAAAAGCAGCTTTAAACATATAAAGGCATATAAAATCAGTCTTAAACATATAAAGGCTTATAAAAGCGACTTTGAGCAAATATGTAGAGAAATTAAACACTTGAGTCCGACTGGAAAGTCACTTGAGCTGGAACGGGATTAAAAAAAATTTTTTTTTTAATCTTCATTTAATTCAGTCCATAATATTTATTATTTTTGTCACGAATCGGTCATGAAAATGATCTTGGTATCATTATTTGTCTTCAACTTAAACCACTAGAAGTAACTGATTGAAATGACATGTAAACAATAGCAAGGTAATGCCATAAAACTTTAAAATATTTGAATCGGGAAACAGTTGAAAATCAATAATGAGTTTCAACTAAAATTCATCTCGAACATTCTCTCTATGTGTGAGTTTATTTATAAGACAAGTGTTAGGAAGGCTCAAAGTAGTTATTGTGGAGCACTCAAAGGATCAAACGCACGATGCCATTGAATTGGTCCATGGGATGCACTCGCTAAATGTTGTATTCGTGATAGCGGCTCAGGGCCCCCAATAATGAGGCACCTGTGTGGATCAAACTCACACAACTAGCGAATTGGTCGGCTAGACAAGTTTTCTAAATATCGCTCTAAGCTAGGCACCTCACCTATTGAAGTGGATATTTACTAAGCGTAGTTCAGTACGGCTGAGAATCATATTAACGAGAAATCTGCGAGAACCAATCCCATTACACAGGCGAACCGGTCTGAGTGAATCAATTTATAATAGTAACAACGTCTCGTGGAAGAAAATAAGACGACAAATGCTAAAAAGTATACATTAAAAGGTATAACCATACTAAAAGGTAAGTCCGGAAAGTCTATTCATTTAATATCAAGAAAAAAAAATGCATTGGGCAATGGTACTTTAGTTCCCCTTAATTACAAGTCGGAGAACATAGCAGACAATACAGATGATTTTATGATTACACACACAAAAACATGCACAAACACAAGCACACACATACGCGCACACACACTCGCATATATATATATATATATATATATATATATATATATATATATATATCTACATATATGTATATATATACATATTAATCAATTCTTTTAAAAATTAATTAATTAACAAATAAAGTCTCCGTATACTAATACTCCAGAGTCTATCTCATTCCCCATAGATCACACACATTTACGTATATATGTGTGTGTATGTCTGTGTGAGTGTATAAGATAAAGTATTGTTTGCCATTATTGATAATTCCGACTACCGTTTTCTTTAGACTTCATTTTTCAGTTCAATTTGCAGTAATACCCTTGGGAAAGACATTTACCCATTTCCTCTCCCACAATGGAAATATCAGAAGACAATAGTTCAATATATTAGAGGAAAAGCAGGAGCTCGAAATATCATAGAAAGCATTAGAAAACTCGAATAGCAATGGGCTGGACATATTCCAAGAATGTCAGACAACCACTGGATATCACGACTTACGACATGGATCCCCAGAGGTCATATGTGAAATTATAGCCGACGAGCCAGTACGACCTTTAACCCCCACATGTTTGACACCAAGTCTAACAACGGACCTTAAATATAGATTAAAAGAATAACCGGTAGATCACTAAGTACCTTAGTGAACGAGCAACATCAGAAGCACCAAACTGCAACTGCCCTAGTCTCCGTTTAAATGTTGATTCTGATCAATTACTATCAATTGTTGCAAAGGTTGGTGTCAATGACAAATTGCTGGAAGCCGGAAAATGAATTTCTGCATAAAAGACTGCGAAGATTTGGTAAAACGAAATTGAATGGAACAGATTCTCTGTTGTCCAACCTGTGCGGAAAAGATCGATTCTAACATCTGTTACGACGGCTTTTAGAATCCAGTATTTCACGTACAATATGAAACAGACGATTTTCAGAAAGTGGTTTCCTTCGCTAAGAAATCTGTGCATTTCTTCTAACTTTCGTGGAACTATTATAATGAATTCTGACATTCACTAAGCATAACCTAATCTTACAGAAGGCTGAACGGTGTATGGAGAATGTGCTGCTCCAATATCCGAAGTGGGCAAGGCTTATCTGCTCAAATGATCAGCATCCATAATCCTTGCTTTTAAAAAGGCTTGAACACCGATTTCTGGCTCTAGTAGGAAATATGCAAATATTTCAGTCACGAGTTAGTCTTCTTGACAATAATCTCACAAGTACGTCACAAGTCCAAATGAGGGAAAATAATGAAAGAGAGATTGTTGCCACGATTTTCAAGTGGTGACGCCATACCTACCTTAAAGAGCTACGTTTGAAATCCCGGCTTCTCCCTGGGCTAAATTCAAATCGGGTTTGAGAGGTGAATAAGAGTTTAGGAAGATTTTGTTGCACCATTGCCATGTTTTAAAAATCAGCATTCGATATTCTGGTGTTCACTTCGACTAGAACTCTAACCACAAGCAAATAGGTTCCTTTATGCCCCATTAAGCGCAACCACCAGTAATATGAATTATCGTATGAAAAGAAGAGTTCGAGAATTCTGTGTGCATAACAGCGGTGCTTATTCATTTTGAGCTTGTGGTATTACTCCCAAAACAATTCCACGTCTTAGAGTATAATATCATCAATAATTCATGACTAAACCAAAAAGAATTGATAATAACACATCAAATTTTCCTCGTGTGGAAGCAAATATATCAGATAATATTTGGCTGTTACTTATGAAATGTTTTTGATCAGTAAGATGAAGGATAATATAAACGATATAAAATATTTAGTAAAAATGTGACCAATTTGAAATGATAAACCTTTCCCAATGGTCTTCATGAGATAATATGCCATCTCAATGAAATTCTTCAGGTTTATCCAGCAAAAGCACGAATTATGAATTCCCTAATATTGAACATGTTATGACGTCCAAGAAATTGCTTGGAAAGATGATAAGACTGTTGGATGGATAAGGAGAATGTTGCAAAACTTCATATCTAAATTTGCTAAACTTGGGCACGGTCAGCTGGTAGGTGCCGTGTAAGAAACTGTTGTGGGCAATTACATTTAATCCCTGTGGGAACAATTTTTTCAACGTTTCTCTTTCCGTATTGCCTTGAGATACGGTCGATATCGAAGTTCCAGGGTTTTAAGAAAGTGTTTGAACTACTGTTCGTGTGTTGTTTGCCTTTGTTGACGATGATTCTTCACCATATACAACAGGCCTGGGGTTCCTTTGTAGTTGATCATTGCTATCCTTATTTCCATACCTAAATGTATCTGTGTTCACTTCAATTATATTTTGGATTCATCAATAGCTTCAGCAGCATTATGCCATAATTTGTAATCGTTCTTTGAAATAAGTCCAACTTCTCGTTATAATTTGAATGACAAAAAAATGTGGTGCAAACCTTACTATTTAATAAGTAAACCAGCTTATTATATAATCTTTACAAAATAGAAATGTTCTGGATCGAAATCGGTGTTTTAAAAGCGATTTTCTTTTTCAAGGTGCAAAGTGGTGGTTTGGCTACCCACAGAGAGAATAGAACCGCTGTTTTTTTGTTTTGTTTTGTTTTTGTTTTTGTTATCAGAACATGTCGCCCGATCTATTCTATGGCCTTTGTGAAGTATATACACTATGAGAAGAGAGAGAAGTCACTTTTTTCTAGAAAAGAATGGTGGCGAATACGCTAATCAGATCAGCCCATTCCTACCAATCTACATAACTCTGGCGATTCCATTCGCCGGCCCCTTTTATTAAGATGATTGTGTATTTTTATATGCAGGAATACTCTTCAATTCCTTCCGTTGAAATCCATACTGGTCTGACATACATGTATCTGTTAGGCATATGCATGCCGCTTCCTTCAATTCCCTGCAATAATACTTCCTATCTATAATTGGAAGTGCATTCCAGATAGGGTAATATGATATAGTCTGCCATACCAGATGTTTATACTATCCCTTTGTATATGGTTTTCCCCTGTCCTTCGAATCTGAATTTCAGGGTCAAACTGGTTTCTCCCTTCTATAATCTTACACGTTTGCATGGAATGCTGTCTTGCAGCCTTTTGCCATCCACTTCTCTCGCGAATGAACAACTTCAGTAAGGAGGTTGCAAAGAGGTTAGACTTTCGAGAAAACGTGTTGTAAAAGCACATAATGTTTATACCAGTTAGATTTTATGATGCCTCTAGTCTAATCAATTCTAGGAATTTAACTTCTCCCCTCGCTTACAATCTACAACATTGTCATAAAATCGTAGACAATAAATCTCTCCACGACCGTCGTAAACCCACATACCAATAAACTGATCTGTTAGGGGAAACTGTCATTTAAATAAATGAATTACAAGACGTAAGCATTGAAGGTAACTTTGATTCGTTTTATTTCGATGCCAGAATGATTTCCCTCGAAGCAAATTATATTAAAGTGATCACACTAGTTATACTATCATTTCTAGCTAGTAGCAGCTAGTACGCTGACTGCTATACGACAAATAATTCCTAAGCCATTTCAATACCATAAAATTAGATTGAAGTCGTAAGGGCCTGTCGACACGATATCCCCAAAAGTTCTCAAAAAATTTCGATGGGATTTTCTGACTGGATGATCCATGCAGAATTACTTCCCCTGACACTGAATGTTTTATAATTGAGTTTTTGATTTATCTGCTAGCACGTTTTTTAGAGATACGCATACATAGTTGATCCTCTAAGATATTTCATAATCGATTATCCATTCTAAAAAACATAGAAATATCTGAAATTTATGAATTTCGGTTTTTTAATATGGCTTTTATCAAGTTTTAGATTTGTGCAAACCACGCAGGCGCAATTTTGGTCGTGAAATCAAAAGTTTCGACCTCAACCTCCACCCAAAAGGATACTGCCAGACCCATTAAGCAACTATCAAAGAAGTATCTTCTGGACAAATTCGTTGGAGAATTTTCTTACCGGCTTTTGGGGACCTAATTTTTAATACTATTGAGCATAACAGAAAACAGCCACTGCACATTAACAGAATGGGTCTAAGTTCTAAAAATTGAAGTCCATGGCTCAAAAACTTTGGTTTGTATCCGCTTGAAAGGAAATTTTTAGCTTGACCGATTGCGTCTGTTAATCATGACATCATTTCGAGATGAAGGTGGGGTAAAGGAACATATCCCTCGGCATAAAAGTACCTCGCCTATTTGTCTAGGTTTGGGGAGTGGCCCTATAAATTGGCTCACCACGGGCTTAATGTCCATCAAAAAGTACATCTGTCATTGAAAAAGGGTAGGCCTTTGCTTCTCAGTAAATCAAATGTCTCAAAAAAAGTCTGGCTACACCTGCTTCCTGGCCATCCATTTTCGGTTATGAAAAATTGCCAGAATAATGCGTGGTTTCTTCAATTATTTTTGAAAATGAATTGTTATTTCTGGAAGAGAATGCTGACGCTAAAAAACGATTTTTAAATGTTCTCAAAAGAAAGTGAGAAACGACAATTTTAATTTAACATTTTATCATTGGAACATCAAAAAGTAATGGAAATCTTGCTTGAGTGCTTGAATCTAAACGGAAATTTGCATCTTAAAGGGTTTCGTGGGAAAATATCATACTGGGACAGGTTTTAAACTTAATTTCAAAAACGTTCCCTGACCCTGGGACTGCACAGAGACTGTTTTGTGGTCCCGTTACTACAGAAACTTCAAACATCACTATGGCTACGCAAAGAGGTAACCCTTCTGATTCTGATTTTGTACAACTTTTGAATGTATATATTTCTATGAACAGAATCTTTTCTCTAACAAAGAATTAAAATTTTCGACAATATTTTTAAAGGGCTTTTTTTCCTCCCTATTCCGTTGACTCGTTGTTTTAGAATTATTTGAATAACAAGAACCAAATGTTCAATGGGGCGTCAACTATAAAGTTTAAACGGCATTATCGCCAGATCACGCAACCCAGAGTAGGAAAAATAATTTCTGGTGATAAGTATCTTATCGATAAACATCTATTTATCAAGTTTTCATTAAATCCGACTCAAAACAGCCGAGAAAATCGATTTTTAGAAAATATAACAGTATAAACACCATCATTGCTAGATCACATGACCCCAAGTGGAAGATTTTTCTTGGTAAGAAGTATCTTATCTACGAAGTTTCAAATAAATCTGACTTTAAACAGCTTAGAAACAATATGGGGATAGACAGACAGACCCACTAACCAGTAGAGCCTCTTATAGCGAAGCGAGAATGCTTCTGAAAACAGAAATCATCAAGAATTATGGAAAATCGAATTGAAAATAAATTTTCGTTTCAGATACTTGATTTTTTGTTCTCTTTTCAATAAATACACACACACACACACACACACACACACACACATATATATATATATATATATATATATTATTATGATATATCCATATGTAAATAATCCTATTTTACTATGCCAGTAGAATATAAAACTATAAAGATCTATATAGTTCATTTATCTGATTTTGAATAAATCTGTTACACATTCAATGATATTTTGAAATTGTCATCCACGCAACAAATCGCTCACGCACTCAGAAAAATGAAAATTCACTTTTCCATTCTTGATACATTAATGTAATATATCAACTCAAAAATTTGATTTTTCGTTAAAACAAACACTCTCTCTCTCTCTCTCTCACACACACACACACACATACACGCACACACACACATATGTATACATAGATATAATCTTTATCAGTATTTCTTACGTCTTACTTCTATTGTCTTTTATCAAAAATCTTTTCCAGCATTTCTTTAGGAATATGTTTTATTCATATAAATTCATAGCATAATTATTCAAACATCAAATTATCTTCCATGGGATACCATCTTTCAGTCAGATTCTGAATTCTACAATAAGATTCCGGTAAAGATTCAATTATAGATTCAATCGAAGAATTCCGGATATTTTGATACCTTTGGAACCACTCACTAAAAGGTGAATACTGCATGGAGCAGAACAAGAGAGTTTGAATGTGACAGATCTAAAACATATGTCATGAGTAGAAGAACTTCCCATTCCAGCTCTGTGATCATTTTCCCCATTGGGCTGGGTCCACCTGAGAAGAGATGTTGTGAAGCAAAAAAAAAAATTTTCTCTCCCAGTGCGTCATTCAATTAATTGTGGTTTTTAGGTCCACGTTTGGCGTGGTTTTGGAGTCCACACACACACACACACACACACACACACACACACACACACACACACACACACTTCAGCCAAGAACAAACGCTGTGCCCGTAGGAATGAGATGATAATTTGAACGTTCCTTCACACACACACACGCACCCTCGCCAGATCACGGGACGGTACCACCTGCAGCAAGCTGTTCGCATCCAACTTTGGCCTGCGAAGCCACCAACGAAGAAAAATCCGAAACCAATGATGAAGACCAAAACAAACCAAAGATTAATCAAACTCAAAACAAAAACGATTATGCCGAGAAGAAAAAAATACAGGACTGCAGGACATCATCGTTGATAACGCCTTTCAAAGAGATAATTACGCATTGCAGAAACAGTTTGTCAAGGTTCCAGTAATTCAGAATAAATAATCCCATTGAATACAACCATACACAAAGAATTCTCCCCCCCCAGCTGATTCTGTTAATGTTGAGATATGAAGGCTGTCCTCGATCTAGCCATTATTTTCTTTATTTTGGATACTTGTAATGAATCCAACTCGAATCGCCAGTGACAATCTCATCCAAAAACGATTTTTGTATATCGAGCAAGAAGAGAAAGACTGGTGTTTAATCACTGGCCAATATTCATTTTCGTAAATTCACATGGAATCTATTTCTCAAACGTACCTCTGGATCTTTCCCAAGCAATAAAGAGCAATGCAAAAATATCTCTTGAAACTTTTAAATAAACGACACACACACACACACACACACACACACACACACACACATATATATATATATATATATATATATATATATATATATATATATATATATATTGCCATGGTTGATTAACGGCCTAGGAGACGGACAGTTATGATTACAAACTGGGGAGTAGGGTCCCTTTAAGGCGACAGAATGCCAACTTGCTTCCAGCAGATCCAGCAGATCCTGCAGCCAGTCTGATGCCAAATGTATCCCACTCGGCTTTCTTTTCAACCACATAACCAAGGCAAAGAGGGGGATTATCTTGACTGGGCATATCAGGATCTCCACACGCTTTGCCCAGGCTTGTTCCCTAGGAAGGTTACTTCAGTTTTGACAGTACACACACAGATACATATATGCAATTGTTTTTGGATATCTGAAACGGTTACATGGTAAACAACAGATGGTTCATACAAGTAAAAAAATTACGCACATTACCATGATATCAGATTCTGTATAAAACACTGGAAAAAATGACGTAAATTGCATAAACAGATATTGGTGAATGACTGAAATGATATGAACTTTTGAAAAATAGTTTCTTATATATATTTAGCGTTCATAGTTGTAAAGCTTTCGAGTATATATTTATATATGCTCCATTGCATAACGTAACAGGAATTTTTGAAAACAATCTGTGCTATCTACTCACTGTTCGGGATGTTATTTGCGCTAAAAGGAAATTAAAAATTAAAATGAAACAAACCACTTGTCAAATATTGATAATTAATTATAAGGATCATTTGTTCACACAGACATTGTTGTAGACAACCAAATTCTTTTATATATATATATATATATATATATATATATATATATATATATATATATATATGTGTGTGTGTGTGTGTGTGTGTCTGTGTCTGTGGCTGTGTGTCAAGAGATAAATATTCTGAGATGAAATTGGAGGATTTCTTCAAAGAAATATACATTCAGGCGTGCACACACACACACACACACATGCATGCACACACACACATACACATATAAACACACACACACACGCACACACATGTTGATATATATGGGTGTGCATGTGAGTGTGTCCAGAGAAAAATATTTGGAGATAAGATTGGAGGATTTCTTCCCACAGGAGAATGTCTAGTCGGTTACAATTAGGCCGCACAACCGGTTCTTGAGCTATCCAAAATAAGTCAATGCTTCACAGACTGACTTCGTATGTGAGACGTTACTTATAGATATTCATGCATTCACTTATAGCCAGCAAATAGTGGATACGTAGAGGAACGAAATTGAAAGAGCAGACGGCTGAAGAAAACTTAGAGAATATATCGGTCAATTTTCGTTCTAGGTTCTTCGGGAAGACGCACCAGTCGAAAACATCGCTCTGCATCTGATAAACTGATGAAAAGATATCAAAATATTCTATCCAACTCTTTGATATATGTTTTTTTCATCTTACTTTGAACAATTCCACCATCTGTGGACCAGTCTTGGTACTAACCAAAAATGGTGGGTCAGTATAGAAACCTTTGTGCTCCTAGATATATGAAGATAAAAGGGTGCTATTAAAAATGACCAATTGCATAAACACCAACGCTTTAAAGTTGGGGTGAAATTTAATCCATCGTGCTTCAAAGAGTCAATTCAAGTTTAATATCCACCGGAAGTCCATGTGTTGTAGCCTAAATTGTTGCATATTTCTTATCGATGGAGGTGCTTTTGAATGGAGCCATACAGTCTTTCACCCATTTTCCCTAATTTTGCCATGTTTTACATTTCTGATTGACGCAACTTCCCAAGAACCTAGCTTGATAAACATCTGTGGCCTGTAACCTGGTTGAGATATTTGTGTATCTCGCACAAACGCTGGTTTTTAGTGTTCGAGCCCAGGTGGAAAAAAATCTAAGATTCTGAATGCAGATTTAGTAGGTAAACGACTGACCCTTCCCACTTGAAAGTTTAGTGTAACACAATCTTCCTCGAGCATCAGGGGGTGATTCGTGTAGAAATCATAATCAAGCTCCTTTTACAGTTAGTTCGATTCCAATGTAGTGTCTTATTATTCTGGCCCCGTGCCAGATTAACTAAAGGTTATCATCATCATCAACTCTTTCGCCAGATCAGACCCGTCAATCTAATTACTCTGGTCGGAACGATCTTTGTTTCTTGAGAACTAGTACGGTATGTGATCATATTGATAATAATCGATTATCAATACCGTCAAGAATTGTTGAGTCTCGCTTTGTGAGCAGCTAACAATTTACCGAAACGTACATTGACACAGGGTGCATGGTGCGTGTGTGTTGGGAGTCCGAACGCATTTATTGAAAAGTTAGTTTGAAAAATATCATTAGTTTGATACAAAGGTCTGCAGTGTTATCTTTGGCACAACGTCCAGGGAATTTTCAAGATTCTTTGAAGTTTACTCGGTGCTTTATTGCTTGTGCACTCAGTCAACTGTTGTACGTCGTTAACAAGTCTTGGAGAAAATCAGAAGCTAAGAAATGAGTTCCACATTTATTTAAAGGTCTATTTACTTGGCTTAGAAAAAAGTCATTTTTGGACAACATTGGCACCGACGATGAAAGGGGATTTGTTACGCGAAACGAAAACGAACATAGAACATTCCAATCTAAAACGGCGATTCTCAGAGTTTCAGGTCATATTCCTTGCCTTGTGATCCAAGGTTTCCTTAATACCTTCCAAATTTTCTAATAATTTTTGCACCATTATAATTTGCAGGATATATCCATCCCCCAACTTGACTTGCTTACCAAATTCTTCCCAGGTTAAAATACCTCTGCTGGGAGCCAAGTGCCTCCCGCTAGAGAATCACTGACCAATAACGGCCACGATGAAGAGGTCAGGCAAATCCTAGAGAAGAAAATGGCGCTGTTGATACGTAGCGTGCGCTTACCATTGAGCTGAACAGCTGCCAGGAACACAAAGATCCAAATAACTGCTTTATCTCCAAAATCTAACTTTGTACATTATAGTGATGCATTATATTACTTTGAAACTCTACATGAAATGACTTCCCGTAATGAGAATTAGGAGATAAAGCAGTTGTTTAAGCCTCTGCATTACCAGCGACTGTTTACGTTGAAGCAGTCGCAGGTTCGATTCCTGCAGCAACCCCATTTTCTTTGGTTGCTTATTCTTTTCATGTTGTGCAGGCTGAATGATACATTCACCATGTAATGACGGGAGATCATTTCAAACGAATTTCAAAGTATATATATATATATATATATATATATATATATATATATATATATATATATATATATATATATGGCATACAATATGATATATAATTCAACATCCCAAGTGTGATGGGTTCATTTTATAAACTGCTTGATACAATCAGCATCAAACATAAACTTTATTCAAGATAGATTTTAAGATATGATTATGCACTGAATGCTTGACTTCATAATCATCATTATATATATATATATATATATATATATATATATATATATATATATATATATATATATATATATATGTATGTATATGTATGTATATGTATATATATATATATATATATATATATATATATATATATATATATAACTAAAGTCATATAAAAGGGAACTTTAACATAGGGAAAAAGATTTAACTGAGAACAAAGCACTCTCAGAGAAGAAACATACCATAAATAAGTGACAGAACAAAAATGCCTATACCATACTCTACCAATTTATAATTTGCAGCTACGAACAAGCACAGTATCGCCACTAAAACAAAAAACATAACAAGCAATGACCAACCACTAAAAATACTATATATAAATATAATAAACAGACCCCCCCCAAATGTCCTGAATAGGAATAGAACATAAACTGAATTCGCTTGAAGTAGCCCAAACAGGGCAGAAACAGAAACGTGCTGGTGTGCCAAATCCTCACTCCATTATATATATATATATATATATATATATATATATATATATATATATATATATAATGCAACATAGCAAAACAATCCATTGAGCATGGATAATCTCCCAAGGATTCCCAAGTTTTTAGTTTCATGAAAAAAAAACTACGATATAAATTATTCATATTTTACATATTACTCTCAACTGAGGAACCTATGCATCAAAATTGCCTTAGCATATTTTCAATCATTTTATAATTGGAATATTCGCATCGCTGGAGAATTCCTTAACGAAAATGAATTTAAAAAATAAAAACATAAAACACTGAAATGGTGATAAATCTTGAAATATACACTGTAATGCTCAACAATGAAATTAGCAAAACATATTTAGTGTTAAGCTTCAGTTGATAATATACATTACTTTCTAATAATTAGTCAAAGCGTCAGGACGTTGAAGACATCACGTTGCCTATTTGCATACTCGAAGCAATTGACTGCAACGAAAGTCGACAGGTCTCTAAAGGCCAAAAATTTTTTTTTTCAAATGAAAAAAAGAAAAGAGAAGAAAGAAAGCAAGAAAGAAAGTTAGAAAGAAAGTAAGAAAGAAAGCAAGAAAATTTCCTTATACAATGATTAATTGATTTTGTCTCGGACGTTTCAACGATGATTAACTTGAAAATCAATTGGAAACACCTAGTTTTATTACAGAAACAAATATTAACGAATGTAGTCAAATGCAGTCAAAAATTGTGTAAACAACGTCTCAAGTTTTATTCAAAGTCTTTTCTTTCTTTTGTTTAACATTGATATAACAATGATCAAATTTTCTGGTTCTGTTTTTAATCAGCATGAAAAAGAGCTATTATCGAAGTAGCAACAGTCTAGAAAATGTTTTATGTTCATTTTTCAATTAACGAAATATATATATATATATATATATATATATATATATATATGTATGTATGTATGTATGTATATATATATATATATAGGCACACACACTCACACAAACACATACACACACACACATGCATATATATATATATATATATATATATATATATATATATATATATATATATTACTTTATTTTAAAATGATTTGAATTTTAAAAATCGTGCATTTGATATTTTAAATTATTTTCATAGAATACAGTGCCCAGTACATTATTAATACAATACAATATCTACTTGAGACTATGGAGAGAAAACACTCAACACCTTTTTCATGGATCAACCATGATACACGTGTGGTGTGTGATTAATATATATATATATATATATATATATATATATATATATATATATATATATATATATATATATATATATTACTAAAAACTGTATTTGAAATGATCTCCCGTCATCATTCAGAAGATGTATAATTTGGTCTCGACAGCGTGGATAGAGTAAAAGAAAATGAGCCTGCTGCAGGAATCAAACCTGCGCTTAGAAGCGGTCTCTTTAAGTTAGCGTTGCTCTTACCATTGAGCTGAACAGCCACCGGCAATGGGAAGGCCCGAATAACTGCTTTATTTCCAAATTCTCATTTTGTACACTCACTGTCTATATTTGCTCTTTTTGTTTCTAAACGGGAACAATCATAGAATTAAGAAATGGATATTTCATCTGACAGAAATTAAGCAGGCCCATTTTCTTTAATTATTTATTCTACATATACTGTGTAGGATCAGCTAGGCTTGAAATGATTTCTCTCCTCTAACAATCGGTTCACCTGCTTTTTTTCAAATTGTTTTTTCTTCTTTTAAACAGGGGTTTTGTTAACGCTGTCGCATGAAATATTTAGTATTTCAAACGACTAAAGCTAAGCGTAGGGTGTGGAGAAGTAGCTGTAAAGCAGGTGGATATTGTTAAGAAAAGCTGAAAAGCTTGCTCATGTCTACATATGAATAAACACTATCATGTTATGTATTCAACCACAAACAGGCACAGGTCTCGTATGAAAAGATGTATTGATGTCTTTCAAACGGTATTACTCCCTGAAGTATATAACATCTCTATCAGGCATTACACATACTAGAGTTAGATGCGTATTTCCAATTGGTTCTCATGCTTGGTGTTCGAGTCTAGTTAAAAAGAGAAAGTAAAAGCCAGGCTGCTGCAGGGTCAAAGTACATTCCTACTTTTATTTTGACTGAATATGATCACTGCAATTTTTGTTTTGAATATATTATAATTGAGCAGTGGATTGGGCCTAATGGATACAGTATGGAATGTGCTATCGGCGAACCGAATGCGAATTATCACTTAGATGGTTTGCGATCTCCTCGTACCAATGTCTTTGGGAAAGGTAAGAATCCACAGCTCATCATGGATAAAATCAGAGATTACTTCCAGCTGCGGATACTGTGTGATCCAGGACAACCTTTTATACTAGCATCAGTTAGACTGTAGAATTTTCACACTTAGATGTTCACCTTGCTGTTTTAATTTGCAGAAAATAGACAAATCACTGATTTAACACAGATCATTTTCTGTTTAATAAATGGACATTGCATTTTCATCAAATACACCTCAAACAAATCAAAGAAAATCCTATAAATTAATGGTAGAGTTTGTTTGTTTGTTTTTTATCAAGTAGAGTAAAATATTATGGAATCACTTAATTTTGAGGAAGGAATTATAGGATCATCTTGTAATTTGCATTTCTAAAATTAATTTTAGCACACGTCTGAATATGCAAATTAGTCCGTAGTTGAAAAATAGTGCTTGCAGATCTCAACAAGCTGTTGGACTTGACTAATTGAAAGGAAACATGACTTCAACAAGCAATCTGTCAATTGAAGCAATGGAAAGGTTTATAAAAAAAACTCTTTCGAGAAATAAAATCCAACACCGATTGCAGCAAAAGATGTTGGTTGTTCCGAGTTATTTGTGTCTAAAACTTGGTGCAAGCACGAATAGGAAAGTTATAAAAGGAAATCATGCAAATAATCCACGGAAGACGTCAAAGCGTTAGCATTGAAAACTCAAATCATTGCGCCTTGAACATAGAACAAAATACCCTACAAAACAAATGAAAATCTAATTCGTAGAAACAGGGGTCAATATGTGAGAAACCTGCACACTGAAATTGAATTTATATAGAGGAAGGCAAAAACGGAAACCAGCACTAACGTCTATAGAGAAGAAAACAGGGTTACTGTGGGCTAAACACAAACAATCGTAGAACTAGGGATGATTGTGTTAAAGCAACAGTCAGTGATGAGTCACGAAATTACATTGGCCAAGGTGTTGATGCAGCGAATTTTGTCCAGTGCTGCCCCAATGAAACCTGTAAAGATGGCTGCCCGAGATGAACAAACACATCTCTCAACTCATTGAAGACATGAGGTTGATGTTAGGTAAAGTGACCAGGGGAACTTCAGCAAAACGAAGATCATGTGCAACAATCACAACGGAAATAAAACACTAAAATCAAAATAGTGAGCACAGAACGTAGATCACTATACATCTACCTTGGACAATGAATCTCTATGAGACCCTCAAAAGGAGAAAATCAAGCGAAGAATTACCCTAGGATGGCAATCTTTTGGTAGAACGAGCTCAACCTTCAAAAACAAGGAGATACCATTAATAAAAAGAAGGGTATACAACCAATGCATTATCCCGATTGTCACTTATGGAGCTGAAACATGGAACCTAACCAAGAGACATACCCACAAGTTGAGAACCATGCAACGTGCACATAGAAGAATTATGCTCAACCTCTCATGGAGTGACCACAAGACAGCACAATACATCCGGGAAGAGACAAGAGTCAGAGACATCATAGAATCCATTAAAAAACTCAAATGGTAATTGGCTGGCCATGTTGCAAGAATGGCAGACAACTGATTGACATCGCGACTCACAACATAGATTGCCAGAGATCTCATGCGCAACCGAGGCCGGCAAAGTATTAGATGGAGAGACGAGCTACACAAATTCAGAAAGTACTGGCTCCACGACGCCCACGATAGAGAAGGGTGGCGAATCCTAGGGAAGGTCTTTGTCCAACGACGGAAATTAAAAGACTGATGATGATGAAAGGACCAGGTGAAATGGCAATCATTCCTCAACAATCATTGAGCATTTATTTTATTTTTTTTTTACTTTACTTTCTTCTCTTTCCTCCTTCCATCCATAGAAAAT
>OY735206.1:40365121-40452621 GCA_963457665.1 Thysanoteuthis rhombus
AAACACATTAATTTATGATCATTGACACTCCCTTACTTTCTGATTAACACTGCATTTTTACATGAAATTCATTAACAATAAAATTGCATTAAGCACGCAATATGCATAATGATTGCCTTGATTACTGAGAAAGGTCAATCACTTTCTGATTCTATGATAAAATCATTGTACAGTAAAATTATATGAAATGCATTTCTATGATAAAATCATAAATTCTCATTCTATAT
The DNA here is from genome assembly GCA_963457665.1 of Thysanoteuthis rhombus. NCBI lineage: Eukaryota > Metazoa > Mollusca > Cephalopoda > Oegopsida > Thysanoteuthidae > Thysanoteuthis > Thysanoteuthis major. The sequence goes on from OY735206.1 coordinate 40,365,349, forward strand.
CAGATCAGAGATCGTTTCTCATTCTCTATTAGACCAGGGATTATTCCCTGCTGCTGATACCATGTAACCCAGTACAACCTATGGTATATTATTTCGAGATGAGATGAACATTGGTAAGCAACCCATATTTCTCCGAAAAGAGATAGGAAGGACTCAACATGATACAATAACGATATACTGGGTCATGGGATAACCACTGGGAATATCTATCTATCTATATATATATATATTTGAATTTTTAAAATCGCTTTCCTATTTTCATGCAAACTGATGTTTCATGAGATTTTTTCTACATTTCTAAATTAAAGAGTTTATCAGTGATTATTTATCTCGGTTTTATAAGATTGTTCTGTCGTGTGAGGATTTTGGAAGCTAGACAGCCGTGGGAAGAGCAACGTTAGACATAACTGTAAGGGATAGAAAAAAGTCAACCCGTGGACCAGGTTGAAGGATGTTAAACAAATAATAATAGAAGAATAGCGGACAACCAAGGGTTAACCGATTGGTGCCCATGCGACAGTAAATGCAGTAGACCGGGCGCAAAAAGTATGGGTGCGATCGAAAAGTTTGTCAGAACGACACGGCGCAATCACGGTCATCATTTGTCAAGGAGTGGACTTATAACTGATGATGGTGGTGATGATGATGATTATGATGATGATGATGATGATGATGATGATGATTTTAAAATTTTGATTTAAAAATCGCTTTCCCATTGTTAAAGTGCAAACTGATGTTTCATATGATACTCTAAATTTTTTAATGAAACTGTCACCATCATCATCAGCAGCCTTCTAGTGTCCGTCGTTGGACATACACCTTCCCCAGATTCATCAGATCTCTCTCTCTCTCTCTCTCTCTCTATCATGGGCGTCGCAGATCCAATACCACCTGAGCTTGTGTAATTCGTCACACGATCATTTTTTTTTCGCTGGTCGCAATTTCGCGTATGATCTCTGGGGATCCATATGATAAGTCGTGATATCCATCGGTTGTCTGATATTCTTGCCACATGACATTCCATAACCATTTGAAGTTTGCAATGGATTCTGTCATATCTCAGTTTTTTTCTCTTATCCGTTTTCTAATCTAATTTCTTTTTGTTTCTGGTCCCCTTTCCATTTTTTTCTGTATATTTTTGGATTTGTGTGAAGTTTGTTTTGATATTTTGTAGGCGTACAAAGAAGATCAACCTACAACGTACCAACCAGCCCCTCATACTCTTCTTTCACTTTATATTTCAAGAAAAAATTCTGACAAAAGATGCTCAAAATGTAGTAGATATACTGTTTATTGCCATTTAATATAAACAGATACTACACTATCATCAACTCACAGCACAGTATCGATTGTGCACTCGTTTGTCAAAATGAAAAAGTTTCCTACCAGGGTGAAAAATGATTTTCATGCAAAACTTTTCACGCTCACTTAGTAGAAAAATAAGGTTAGGGGTGAGGTCATAAAGTGGTGTAAACACAAATTAAAGCAAGTGATCCAACCTTCCCCAGTGCCCAACCAGTCCCAGTTTACCCAATATACACTATATATACAAGATACAATGTATAAGATACATGGAATAAATAATATTATATCAACTCTCACGCACACACACACATATATATTATACATAGATAAAACTGATAAACTGGAATGTGATGAGGAAATCCAAGAGAAAACCAGGTATAACACCTCGAAAAATTTCATTATCATGTGGACATCTTTTTCAGAGAAACTTGCAGCGATGCAGAGAAGAGATACAAACCAAACTTGACCCTCACCTACACAGACACAAATACATTTTATCCTACTCCTACGAAATAATACACAGTACAGAAATATCCCGATTTCTTTTTCAACTTCTCAAACATGCAAACAGCATACTGTTTCCTCTGCGCTGCTGTATGTTTCTCTGAGAAATACGGCTAGCAACCATCGCAATACATCGAAACATGCCCATGTGAAAATTAAGATTTTCAAGATGTAACGCCTGCTTTTCTTTTCACTTTCCGATTGTCATTTCCATTAACGTTCTGTCCAATCACTTAACATCCAAACAACAAACATATATGTATGAATAAAATATACGATGTGTTAAAATGACGTATATTGGGATAGTATCTGTCAAAATGACGGGGTTGCTTACGTTTTACTCACGCATTTCTGCCCAAGATCAGAACATCTATGCCCTCTGCCGAGGATCAAAGTGTCCCTCCCCAGCACTGCTGCTTAGGATTAGAATTTACTATCTCTGCACACGTTTGGAAATGTTACACACACACACACAATATATATATATATATATATATGTATATATATATATATATATATATATATATATATATATACATATATATATATATATATATATATATATACATATATATATATATATATATATATATATATATGGGGGGGATGGATACTCATTGTGTTTAACATACGTGGATATGTATTATCACATGTATATAATATTTGAGTTTGGGGAATTTGAAGAGACAGGTCGATCTCTTGATCAGTCAAGTAACATTTTGCACATTTCTCGTAATCACACCACCGAAAAATGAAGAAGTATATGCTCTATCATATTTTCTTTTTTTCTGAATGAGCTATTTCATGCGCATCTTTAATTCCTTAATATATTCAAAATGATATAAATACACGTGCACACACACACATACACACATATATATATACATACACACACATATATATACGCACACACACACACATACACACACGCACGCACGCACGCACGAATATATATATATATATATATATATATATATATATATATATATATATATATATATTGAATCTGTTATCATATTGGTTGTTGGTTCAATTCCTGCAGCAGCCCCATTTTCTTTAATTGCTTATTCTATTTATGTTGTCTAGGCCAAATTATACATACAGCATGTTATAAATAAGAGTTTCAATATAATATAACGCAAATTATAATCATATTATATTATAGATATATATATATATATATATATATATATATATATATATATATATATATATATATATATATATATATATTTATTTATATGGAGAGTGTAATTACAAAACACGATAAGTGCCATTTGAAAAATATATGTTTGACTAAAAAAATCAAATTCTGGATTTTAATGGCTTCATCTTAAGACAACCTTTATATATATATATATATATATATATATATATATATATATATATATATATATATGTGTGTGTGTGTGTGTGTGTGTGTGTGTGTGTGTACAAGTTCACAAGGTTTCAATAAGATGGAAAGATCAATACAAATACTTGATTTTCAATATAACTAAACACATTATTTTTCTTCCAAATGGCACCTATCCTATTTTGGAACCACACTCTCCATTTATATATCAACATAGCATACAAGGCCAGGATATTCCGACCAGCATTCGTAAAATATTTTTGGATAACTACTTATCACTTTTATCCCAAAGGAAAGATTTCAAATACTGAGGCTATTACTATAAACCATATGAATCATTTATTCTAGCGTGAAAGAAAGTTATACAATTTGTTTATAAAGGCATAAATCGAATGATCATATTTACTCAATATCCAAGACATTAAGCATTGACTGTGGTGTAGCAAACATGAATTCTTCCACAACTCATTTACATTTATTGAAAGCTCTACATATTCGGGTAATCTATCCAACAGTCCCACCACTCTACTGCCGATAAATAATTTTCTGATAGTTAATCTACTTCTTTTCACTTACACAGTAAAAAGAAAATGGCCTCTCAGTCCCTCGTGCTCTTTTTTGATAAAAAAATCATCATCATCATCATCATCATCATCATCATCATCATCATCATCATCATTATCATCATCATCATCATCATCATCCATCTTTCATCGTCCGTTGTTGGACGTAGACCTTCCCCAGGATCCGCTAGACCTCTCTATCATGGGCGTTGCATAGCCAATACTTCATGAAGTTTTCTAGTTCATCTCTCCATTTGGTATTCTGCCGGCCCTGGTTTTGCATGTGATCTCCTGGGATCTATGTTGTGAGTCGTGATGTCAGTCAGTTGTCTAACATCCCTACGGCATGACCAGACCATTGCTATTTGAGTTTTCATATGGATTCTATGTTATATCTCTGACCCCTGTTTTTCTCTCCATTATATACTGTGCAGTTTTGTGGTCTCTCCGTGTAATGTTGAGCATGATTCTCTCATGTGCACGTTGCATGCTTCTCAATTTGAGGGTAAGTTACTTGATTAGGTTCTATGTTTCAGCTCTATAAGTGACTTTCAGGAGGATGCATTAGTTGCATACCCTTCTTTTCAGGGCCGATGGGATTCTATCAATTCCATTTGACGCATTATCTTAGACTATTCAATAATGTCATCCAGATCCCTACTTTTTTTTAACGATATCAGCCTTAACTCAGTCTATCCTCATGACTAATGCTTTTAAAATCTTACACCTATTTAGAAGCTCGTCTCTGGAATTTTTCTAAAAGATTTTCATCATTCTCAAAGTAATGTGACCAGAGTTGCACGATGTAAGGATTCCTTGTCCATTCAAATGAAAGTATGCTTAATCTGTTCCAACGCTCTTTACTTTAATAGCAACCCTGGCAATGTACTTGGGAAATAATAGTTTATCAGTTATTAGGATACCAAGATCCTATTCGTCATTTACAATATCTAGTACATTCATATACCAATCATAATATGGGTAACTATTTCCTAGATGTAACACTTTACATTTATCTTCATTAAAAACTAAAAACCATTCTCTTGACCATGACTTTAAACTATTTTGCTCTCCCGTACTCTTTTTACCGTCATTCACCGATAAGATTGGATGGTATGATTTTATATCATTAGCAAAATCTTTACAATTCATAGAATTTTTCCCCGGTAGATCATTAATAAATGATAAAAAATGAACTAGTACAAGCACTTATCCCAGGGGCACACCACTACTTACACATTCCCGCTCTGATTTAGAACCATTGGTACATACTCTTTGTTTTCTGTACCATGGGATGTCTTGTCGTCAACGAAGCTATGGCATATCTTTGCAGTTAGTAAATCAGTCTGCAATTAAGAACTGAATGAAAGGCTTTTTTAAGTCAAGGTATAAAGCATCAAAGGGCATACCATCATCATACAGTCAAGTTCATTTTTCGAGTGTAATAAGCAAATTCGTTAGACAGGATCTACCTCCTCAAAACCCTGATTGCTGGCCTGGGGGCGGGGTTCTAAATGTATCTTCTAATGCATAGATACACCAACCAAACAAAGGTATTATAAACAGTTATAATCCGTTTATACATATATATATATATATATATATATATATATATATATATATATATATGTATGTATATATATATATATGTATATATATATATAAATGGATGAATGATCCCACAGAATGATTATAGATTGCGTTGTATTATATAGAAACTCTTTTTTGAAATTATCTCCTGTTATAGCACAGTGAATGTATCATTTGGCCAAGACAACGTAAAGAATAAGCATTCGAAGAAAATTTCCTGCACCAGCCCTATTCTTTATTCTTTTTACGTTATCTTGGCCAAATGATACATTCACTGTGTAACAACGAGAGATCATTCAAAAGTGGAGTTTCAATAATATATAATGCAATTTATAATCATATATACTTAAAATTAATAGATATATATACATAGAGAGAGAGAGAGAGAAAGAGACAATGAGAGGGGGAGAGAGAGTTATGATATTCATATGCAAAATATGATTTGATGATACAGAAATAGAAATACATAGGATATAAAAGTATGTTGATACAGATGAAACTGCTTACTGTGATCACTTTGGGATATGGCTTTTTAAGTAACAATAATCCTCTCATTAGATAAACAACAGATATTCAGAAGAAGCCGATTATTGTGATCACTTGAAATGAGTGTTTGAGACCACCGGATTTGATGAGAATAATGAGCAGTCTCTTATGTCTGTATCTGATAATGAAATGCTACATACCTTTCTTTTTGATCTTAGTTGCTGGGAATCCCTCACTCTGTCTGCATTCCCTGGTGCTGTTCTCCTCCAAAGAATAACTCCAATGATACTGTACGTAACTCCAAGGATTAACATTGGAAGTAAGTAGGTAATTGTCAATACAAACAACGTGTACACGCGTCGAGGCGTGTCCCCAGGCCACATCTCTTCGCATTTCGTAATTGTCTCATTCGGTAAGACAGTATCGTACGCCCGACCGACGAATAGGTTAACAGAAGCCAATGCTATTGCTGCTATCCAGATGGGGATTATCACATATTTTGAGCGGGAAGATGTGAGCCGTGATCTCAGAGGATAGGCTACGACCAAGAAACGGTCAATTCCAATGGCCATATTTGTTGATACGCTGGCCGTGACGGCTACCATTTGTACGAATAAAACCATCGGACACATGGGTTTTGAGAATATCCACGTGTCCAGAACAACATAGGTGAATGTGAAAGGCATACAGAAAATAGCCATAACGAGGTCCGCAATTGCAAGGTTGATGAGGAACGGGCGCAGGTCTGTTCGAGACCACTTACCGACGGTAAACACCAAGATGACCATCACATTGCCTGTGATGGCTAGTAAAGTAGTGGTTGAATATAGAAATATCAAACCGATTTTTGATTCACTGGTCAAGTCGTGTCCATTCAATATCCGCGTCTGATTGCTTGGAAATGACAAATTACTGTCGTAATCATAATTGCCGTGATCCGGCCATGAGAAGTTGCTCGGGTAACAACCAAATTCGCACAGTTTCCAAAGTGTGTTCAGAACTGAATCTGGGGTCCCCTTGCTGGAGGTCGATGCTGTTGCTGAGACTGCAAAAGGGGGCATGCTCAACCCCCCTCCGGCTGCCACCGTCCTTGTTGTCGTTGGTGCCGCTAGTTGGGACACGTTCGCTGACATATCGGAAAGCGGCCAAAATCGGACAAAGGTCAATAGTAAGAACTGTAGATATGCAGATTATTTTTAAAAAGTCAAGAGCCGTTGGTTCTGGTCCACGTGCCTCCACTAAAAGCTATATAAATTGCAATATACATACACGCACCTCCACAAGACATTCACACGTGCACATTATTAAAATTTGGATATAGTATTTTTCAGAAGACTATAACACGAAAGAAGAGAAGATCTCAACACGCAAACATAAAAGAGTAGAAAATCTTACGAGTTCATACCTACGTTCACAGAATTTTAAGAATAGAATGTACTTATGAGAACCGTCCTCCCATATTGTGGACTTTGATAGGAATATTAGCACAAGGTGCTGGGTGCTTAGGTGACAATATCAATGCATGCGCAGCGCACCTTTTTGCTTAGTTGAGAGTATGCTGAATGGAATTCGCTTCTTTTCCTTATTTGACTGAAGACTGTGGTGTTGCTAATACAGAGTTCGATATTGAGAGCATCCCTTCCTGTGATTTTTTGTATCGGGAGGTAACCATTTGCAGATGGTGATCTATGTATTTTGGCGCGTGATAAACACGTGTCTTTGGAAATGTGCCAAAATATCGAACTCATTTGATGACTGATTCCTTATTCAACAACGACAGAAACCAATGAATCAGACCGGTAATCATTTGCAGATTTCTAACACTGAAGAAAATTCAGAAAAAAAGGCGAAAGTATAGAACATACAAAGATGGGAAGACAATGGGTGTCGGTCTGTCTGTTTTTCTATCTTTCTATCTATCTATCTATCTATCTATCTATCGATCGATCGATCGATCTATCTCAATATATATATATATATATATATATATGTGTGCGTGTGTGTGTGTGTGTGTGCAGCTATCTATCTATCTATCTATATATATGTATATATATATATGTCTATGCCTAATACTATCTATATAGCTTTTTATATGTATCTATCTCTATAACTATAACAATATATATATATATATATATATATATATATATATATAGAGAGAGAGAGAGAGGGGGGGGAGAGGGGGTGAAGAGTGAATATATTGTAAATATAAAGTGTGCAACAACAACAGTGATATAATCGAACCGGCTAAAACAACGATAAATATGTAAATAGATAGAAAGTAAATTAACAAAGTTTACTCAAACACCGTCAAATATTTTAAATCTTTCTTCAAAAATTTCAACTATAAAATACGAGAAATACGAATTTCCAAGTTTTCCAAACAATTACTTTTTTTTTCTCACACGTCAAAAACACAAACCTTGAGCGTATTACTTCAGTTGCATTCAGTTAGTTGATAAAGAAAATCACGTTTCTCCAAGCATTAACCACTGTTACACACTACTTGCAATATTTTTTAAATATTTAATTTATATTTCTCCTTCGATCTTCCTGACTTGAAAGGGTAAGTATTTTTTTTCCCCCATTTGAACCTAATTTCAATATCCAGGCAAGAAATGAGTGCATTTCCTAATATACGTATCCGGGTAAAAACAAATCTCTGCTCGGGATCAATGTTTTCCAAGAACATTTCAGATGGGCAGAATGAGTTTATCCATGTTTTGTTTTTTTTGTGAATCGGCGGAGGGGAGAAGACATCCGATGTTGTTACCTTGCAATAGCGACAGCTGTGGCTGGTCTGAGTCTCTCTCTCTCTCTCTCTCTCTCTCCCTCTTTTTCTCCCTCTCTCTCTCCCCTCTCTCTCCCTCTCACTCTCTCTCTCACACACACACACACACACACACACACACACAGAGTACCAGTTCAAAATGTTAAACTAATTACTGTTGTTGCCAGTGTTCAGCTGCGGCAGTAACATGCAGGTTAGAGTCGGTTCGTACAGATACATAGCAGTTGTTGCCAACATCTTTCCGTAGAGAGAGCTGTGAAATATGGCCTGGAAATGGTTGTGGAGAAGAAAAAACAGAGAGAGAGACAGAGAGAGAGAGAGAGAGACTGAAAAAAGTTTTACTGCCCACGCTCCTCAATCCTCTTTCCTCTCAGTGCGTGCATAAGCCTGAAGAGAGTGCTTGTGCGTGGGTACGTGCAGGTTGTGTGTCCGTATGATTGTTGGTACTTTGCCGGGTGAATAAAAACGGGTGAAGTCCGTAAACCCGAGTGAGAAAAAAAAATCTGTATAATTCTCTTTACACGTGTACTCTTTACTCTTCTTCCAGAGCGTGTTTCTAGTTGTGAGTGCTCCTATTTGACCTCATGTGCGCAGAGGATGTAAAAATAAATAAATAAATAAACTAAATAAACAAATAAGTAAAGCACTGGACGTCAGCCAGATTTCATTATATCATTCATCACATTTGAGTAGTCCATAGTTTACGCATGCACACGTCTGTAAGAGATATTGAGAGAGGGAATCGTAGATCGGCCCAACGAATACGATCATACTAGCAGTCCGAACGATTAGCCTCAGCAGCAGCGGCACAAGATCAAGCATCCCACACAGATACACTTGGGTTTCGAACTGTTTGGCAACAACTTGTCATCCTCAACATCTGACGGACAAACTCAGCTATGAAGCAACGTCGAACTTTCGGTTAGGCAAACAGCAGCAGCAGCAGCCGCCGATAATACCACGATCGGATCCGCTTTTTCCGTTCACCAGAAACTTCCACAGTATCACCTCGAACAACACTTCGGTAAAAACATGAAAATAAAAGAGCAATTTCACCTAACAAAGACGGGGTTTTTTTTTTCCCAAGTCCTAGTTCACTACTGATTGGTTCCTGTCAAGGTTGACGATGGGCGTAACTTTTTGAAAACTTCTATTACTGCTTGGGCGGTCCCGACCCTGTCGTATGCCAGTGACAAGACATTCTTGGACAAGATATCCGGCGATGTGACACAGTGTTCGGGTTCAAGCCCATGCCTTTCTTCTGGACATTACTTCAAAATAAAAAAAAAACAGCTTCAGCCAGAATTTGAACTTGAATAGCCGATTTCATTTTTCACGTTGATAACTGTTAGGCAACCCCATATCTCTAAAAAGTATGGTTATTTGCTAAGCTTACCTAAGTATGACATAAGGCTGCACGTGTGGAGCACGTAATGAGTACCCAGTGAGGACAAAACTCACTACTGTAGTAATGGTCTGCAAAAATAGCTTGTGAACAACTACTCTACGACGAGTTGTCTGTTATTATTTTTCTTAACTTAGGGTGGCACAAGGCCACAGTGCCGGGTCAATAAAGTAAAGATCGAACTCAATGCAGTTGTAATGGTCGGCGTGACTAGTGCTATTTACTAATTTAGGCTTAGTCTCGTGCAAGGTGAAAAATTCCCGATACCAAGTGAGCATCGGACTTCAGTAGTTATATTTTGCGAGACTACTTCGCAATCCACTCTTCTGCGACTGACGGTTTTCACCTGTAAAAATAACCGACTTTAAATTGCATTTATTGAATTTCAGATACCTTAAGGACCTACACGCTTTATACATCTGCCGGTTGGTAAATTTTATTTGTAACTTTTTTTTTTTTGATTATTACAAAAGGAAATTTCATTGAATTCTATGACCTGGTGTCAATTAAATTTTCATAAGAAATCTTCTAAGAAAATTGTGACGTATCGAGGTAGTCTTCCGTGAAAATCTTTATAAAAAATAATTTTAAAAAAGAATCCTTCTAGATTTGCATTGATATTAGAATATTGGATTTTTAGCCAAATGACATAGCTTTTGCGAGATGAACGAACGATCTGAAGTACTTTATGGTATGTATTATTCCTTATTCGCCAAATAAGAAAACTAAGACTTCACAGCAGATCGTTGTCGAGGTAAGCGGGATCGGCAAGCCGAACTTAAATTTCGGCAATTTATGTTCACTTGATACGCATAACCTTGGGTAAGGTATGAATCAAAATCTCCCGGCGCTCTGCGTCACCACCAGTTATTTTTAACAAAAGATTTTTTTCAGTCATATTGCTACCGTTAAGTGGAAGAGTCTATCGTTACAGAAATAGAAACCAAGAGAATCACATTTCATGATATAAGTAGATTCAGAAGACTGATGACAATCATTCTTGATCTCCTGGTCAGACGACGAATTCCATATTAGGTCTAATTGCGGTCGTTGAATATCTTTAGAAAATAATTCCTTGGTTCCACGGCACTTTGCCAAACCCCAGCTTAATTGGCACGAAACATGTTAATACAAGTACGTATATGAAAATACAAACAGATCTGGTAGTCGTAATACTAGACTTGTTAACAGGCTAGTCTCTCAGCCTAGTTCTATTGTAGAGAGTTCGGTCCTCACTGAGTGACCATGTGCCAGATTGGACCAAATTTATCAAATTGCTGCATAATTACATCAGATGAGATTAGCATCCATTTTAGGGTGAAAAAAGGGTAAAAAATCTATATACAAATACATAACATAACAATAATATTTACACAATATCTCAGGTCTTAAACATTTGCAGCGATGTAATAAACATCATTATCATTCTAAAATAATTTTCATCTATTGATATCTCTATATATTCCGGTAATCTATTCCATAGTCCCACCACTCAATTGCTAAAAGAGAATTTCCTGATGTTCAATCTACTTCTATTTACTTCTAGATCAAAGAATATGTTACTCATCCAAAACCGTCTCTAGACATGTTTTGAGTCAGAATTATTGAAAGGCGTAGCCGCCTATCGGTGCATAATGTATTCCCATCTATTCATTCGACTTTTTATCTTAAAAACGTATATGATATCATTGATTTTAATTACATCCATAAAAGAGAGTGGAAAAATTGCGTAATAAATAGCAAAGAGGTCAAGTGTGTAAGATAGTAAGTAAATCTTCAACAAATTGGCAAGCGTAGTAAATTCGATCCTGAGTGTGCCCCACAAATGTAGTTATTCATCAAAGTAGCTTAGTAAATACCTAAAAGAACGAGTATACGAATTTTGAAATCAATCAGGACTTCATATTTTGTAGTTGGGATGAAGTAAACGTCCAGGACATAGTAACATCACTAGTTTTGAAATCAAACTATAAAATCTTAATCTTAGAAAATCTGCTTGAGTAGTGTGTTCGATCTTCACTGAGTATCCAACATTTGTAGCTCTCTGGGAAGCGAAGCTAAGCTTAGCCAAATCCTTAAAATCCGTATGAGAAGACCAATACATTGGTAACTAGTCCAGTATCTAAAAAAACCATCCCTTAATTATATTGAAGGTCCCTGATTTTAAAACCTGTAAAACAATTTTGAACTAAGCAAATATAATAAAGTTGTTGCTTAAACTGTTCCTTACTATTTCACTTTAAGTATTATACAAGTCTTAAAAAGTCAGACTTAGCCAATGTAATGTTGAAAAGTTTTAAGCTGGAGCTTAAGTAAATGCTTAGCTGGAAACACTGAAATTTTCAAGTGAAAGTAGTAAGGAGGTCGCCAATGAAGGGTCAGAGAAGAATTAAGATAATTGCTATTATTTAAATGAATAGTCTAAGAAACCAAGCGAAGAATCACCCTAGGATGGTAAGCTTTCAGCAAAGCAAGGTCAACCTTCAAAAACAAGACGATCTCAATAATCCAGAAAAGAAGGACTAATGCATCCTCTCGATTGTCACTTATGGAGCTGAAACATGGAACCTAACCAAGAGACAAACCCACTAACCGAAAAGCATCTAACGTGTACATGAGAGAATCATGCACAAACTCACATCGAGAGATCTCAAGACAGCACAATATATCAGAAAGAAAACTAGGGTCAGAGACATCATAGAATCCATTAGAAAACTCAAATGGCAAACAAGATGGAGAGATGAACTAGAAAAATTCAGAAAATACTGGCTCCGTGACGCCCATGATAGAGAAATGTGGCGGATTCTGGGGAAGGTCTATGTCCAACGAAGGACTTTAAAAGTCTGATGATGATGATATTTGGCAGTGTTATTGACACAGTTTGAGTAGAGTTCGTGTTGAGATCAATGCCCTCTACCTGGGCGGTAATGCTTACCAGTGGGTAATTTGAAATTTTAGGTGGACGGTAGAATAATTATAGCCTCTTTTAAAAACATGCATAACGTAAATGTTCAAATTTGTGAGTGGTATGATTATAATGAGTTTGGTACCATTTGGCGAATCCGATTTGGCGTCGGCGTTTGGACGTCAAACATTTCTTGGCGTCTGCTCATTTTGCCACGGATGTCATGACGTTAAAAATATCATCTAATTTGTAAATCTGTCTCTATGGACAGATTTGATGGAACAAAATTACAGTAATCTGTTATTTTACGACAAAAATGTTATCATTTTTTATACCTTAGTATAATGCTACCCATCAATTTTGACCCTGATTTTTTATATTGAATTTATCGCAAGTAGTACGGTACGGTTTTTTACTTTCAGGTTGGAAATAAAACCGATAATTTTTTTAAAGCAAGAAATGAAATGTAATGTATGTTGTGTGGTAGTCATATTTTTGATAAAATAAGTGAAATTTTTATTATATATATATATATATATATATATATATATATATATATATATATATATATATATATATATATAAGATTATCAGATGTAGATAGAAGAATTTATGAAACTGCTCTTCGGATTTGAAAACCAAAGTGCTATTGCTCATAATTACGAAATGAACTGAACAGATTATTTAGTGATTAACAGAATTGATGTTTTCATTTTTTGATGAAGTTATACTGGAGTTTCGGAGCATTTCAAAGTTTTGCCTTTGCATGAAGAATCAGAATCAGGTATAGAAACATTGATCACTGTCTAAAAAATGCTGCAATAAAAATCAGAATTTGAATGCCTGATAAACTTCATTTTAAAAATCTACTGAAATTCAAATATCAATTGAACATTAATGGTAATGTTCAGTGATCATCACATCTACGATTGGATGTATCTATTGATTTTTTGAAGAGTATTTAGTGGTAATATGGTTTGATGTAGATATCGCCCTGTTTTGAAATCTTAATGTCTTACGTTGTTTAAAGGACAATCCCTCGGATAATTCAAGTCAGTCAAATTTTGATTGTATGACGGAGAACACAATGGATGTTTCAAATCGGCAAATTTGAAACTGCAAAATGAAGTACGATGTTTCTTTTTCAGTTCTTTATCTTCCGTTTTTACTCTCAAAAATAGAATTCCAAGATCTATCAACTTCGCAGGCTTCAGAGATTGTGTAGATCGTTTGTATAAACATGACTTTATTCAAAAGTTATATCACCAAATCGTTTTATTGATTTGTCTTTATATTCATGGCTATTTGGAAAAAATATCAGTTTGTTTCGCTTATTATTTCAACTTATTAAAAGGTATCCATTTCATTAATACAGAAAGCACTGATCTAGGTTGTTTCTATAGTCAATTCCTTTCAACAACTAAGTATGATTTAAACTCTGTGAAAAGAAAATACATTGATGTCCGGAACTTCTTCTCTAAGTTATTTAATTGCAACCTCAAAATTTTCTCTCGATATGAACTTAGAATGAAAATTACTCCTCACTCTATAGATTCCTTGTAAAGTCTGATAATTTGTAACGCCTTTGAATTATACTCCAAACCATTCCAATTTTTCTGGCCTTTCAGGATGGATTAAAGTGTAGTATCTGTTCCATGGCAGAGATCGAGGCACTTGCCTGTCGAATGGGCTGGAGATTATGTTGTGACAAGCATCAAAGACCGAATGCCTAGGGCAGCACTGTCCCATTGCACTTAAAGGGAAAGGTCGAGATTGTCCTGACGCTTTCGTGACAGCGGTTGTTTTAGCAACCACGGTTGCTTGGCAACCAAAGTCATGTTGGCTGAAGCTATTTTTGATGGGTTGCTTTTTTTCCCCATGTAAAGCCTTGACCTTGTGTCCCATTTTGCTCTGTTGGGAGGGTAAATAAAGAGATGCTGATAACATTGTTTAACTGAAACATTATTATTGTTAATGAATCATTCTTCTCTTTTCTTATTCATCATCATCTTCCTTTTCCTTTTCTATTCTGTCATATTCCAACTCAAAAAAATTGTTTCTAATGCTATAAAGTGGAAAATCCTTGAACAGTCCACTTTAGCCATTATTTTATGTACATGGCCTTCAAATTAGTCACAAATACATAGATAAAAGAATTCCAATATAGATTACCATACTGCTCGACCCGATATTAGGAAATCTAGTTATAGCCATGGTCTGAATATTACTACCGTTGGGTGGCAAGCCTAGTACTAAAAAGAAGAGTATATAACAAATGCATCCCCCCGATAGACACTTATGGAGCAAAAACACGGAACCCAACCAAGAGACTTACCTTCAAACTGAGAAGCATGCAACGTGCACAGGAAAGAATAAAGAATAAACGTCCACGTCCATCATGAGATTTGTTTTCTGACTTCATGGAAATTTATTGTGGGGATATTTCTAAATTTTGAGGCTAGGTTAACACTTTTCGTTTAGTGAGAATAATAAGAGAGTGAGGTGGCATTATTCTTTCTCGTCTTTAAAAAGCAATTAAAATGTGAGATTAGATTATAAGGCCACATAAAAAAATATCAATGCTGTGTGATATCATTTTGGGGGTACTTGAAATTCTAAGCTTTACAACTGTGTGAGTAACTATCGGGCTAGGTAAAAAATTTAACTATGTCAGCAATTACTGAAATTTTTCCCTGGGGCAAAATATTTCTGGTGTCTCCATTTAACTCTATAGATATTTAACTGTCAGATATGAGATGCATCCAAGGGTTTTTGAAGTTGCAAAGACCTCATCATCATTATCATCAGTCTTTTAATGTCTGTGGTTGGACATAGACCTTCCCAAGGATTCGCCACACTTCTCTCTCATAGACGTCGCAGAGCAAGTATTTTCTGAATGTGTCTAGTTCATCTCTCCATCTTGTGTTCTGTCAGCCTCGGTTTCGCATGTGATCTCTGGGGACCAATGTTGTGAGTTGTTATGTCCATTGGTTGTCAGTCATTTTTTCAACATGGCCTGCCCATTGCCATTTAAGTTTTTAATAATTTCTATAATGTCTCGAACTCCTGTTTTCTTCCTGATATATTGTGCTGTCTTGTGGTATTTCCATGTGAGGTTGAGCATGATTCGCTCATGTGCATGCTGCATGCTTCTCAGTTTGCAGGTCTGTCTCTTGGTTAGGTTGTATCCGTCGATTATTCTCCCTGTCCATAATTTGAACTTCATCCTCTAATGCCCTGTGTCCACCCCTTTCCATCCATGCATGGTCAGTCGTGTCAGATTTGAAAGTGTCGCTGCGCTTCTCAGCCTTTCCGTGTACTTCGATTCTTATTTTCAACTTTTTCTTCCTGATATACTGCGATGTCTTGTGATCTTTCCCTGTGTGGTCGAGCATGATTCTCTCATGTGCTCGTTGCATGCTTCTAAGTTTGCGGGCCTGACTTTTGGTTAGGTTCCATGTTTCAGCTCCATAAGTGACTATCGGGAGAATGCATTGGTTGTATACTCTTCTTTTTAAGATTATTGGGATAGTCTGTTTTTTTAAAGTTGAGTTTGTTCTGCCAAAAGGTGTGATTCTCCGCTTGATTTCCTCTTCTTTTGTGGATATCATAGAGATTAGTTGTCCTAGGTAAAAATAGTGGTCTACTTTCCCCAGTTTTGCATCTTCGATCTTGACAGTTATGTTCTTATTCTCAATGTGATTGTTGCATGTGATTTTTACTGAAGTTCATGTGCAGGCCGACTTTTTTGCTTTCTTCGTTTAGTTCTTCTAGCATTAGATGAAGGTCATGTTGGTTCTCTGCGAAAAGGACGATGTCGTCTGCCAATCTGAGGTTGCTCATATATTCGCCGTCTATTTTGATTCCTCTATCCTCCCAGTCCAGGTTTCGGAAAATCATCTCGAGGCAGGCAGTAAAGCGTTTGGGTGAGCTAGTATCACCTTGTCTTACTCCTTTTTGGAGCTGGAAAGGGTTCAGAGTCCTTACGTAGCCTGATGAAGGAGTTGCTCAGAGAATATGTAAATCAAATGTTATCCAGTTTCACGCCAAACATTGCTTTTACGAAAATCTACAAAAACACATTCATAGATTGTTTCAGTTAGATTACATTCTTTTTCATTGACTGGCAGTTTTCAAATGTCGAGAAATGATATTGAATGATGTGTATCCCTTTACTAAGTTCTTTATCGTTACTCTTCATCAAAACCTCACAAAATCCATTACTTTAAAGTACTGAAGCATTAAAAAAAATCACAATGCTTTTTTTGCTAATCCCCTCCTCGAAAACGAAGACCTTAACCCTAATCTCTAACACTGGGGATGAGGACCAACGAAATGAACTTGATATATCAAAACCTACTGGTTATGAAAATTTTGACAGTTTGAAACTTACAGAAAATACTCCAAAATATTATGCCTTATATGGCCATTTTTTTAAATTTTCAACTTTTGATAGCATTAGCCCATTCCTTGAGAAACATGACTGATCTGGGATCTAACTAAAAAGATATACAAGACTGACCATCGGGAGAAAGATTGAAATGTTTTGATTATCCAAGATCAAATTTGACCCGCAACTAACTTCGCGAATTGAATTTCTTGACTGCAAGAAAAAATATTTTTTATTTTCATTGGTTTTCATACTTTGAAATTATCGACGTTAGTTCTTAGTGAGAACCGACGAAAAATTCCCGAACACTCCTCAAAATATCAATCTGTAAAGAAAAAAAAAGAAAGACAGAGAGAAAGAAGAAAACAATTCCCAATAATACCATTATTAAAAAGTTGTAAACTCAAAAAAACCATTACAGTACTAGATGAATGAACAAGATTTTTTCTACTCTTTTTTTCCTGAAAATTCGATGAGTAACTTATCTGCACTTTTTCGTCAACAACTCTTGAAGTATTGAACGGTTGGACGGGAAATTCAAACCAAGTCAAACAACAACATTACAAGATAATTTCTTTAACGTAACGTGTGAGGAAGTTCTCGTGTGATTGCGTTCTTGTCTATTTTTGTATATTGTGCAACAATCTTTCCTCAATATTAAAACCGTGCCCCATAAAAAGAAATACGCTCGAGGCTATATATCAAAGTATCAGAAGATGAGTTTTATTGAAGTATTACGAACAGCAGCAAATGGGTTTTCTATACCACAAGACAATTACTAAAGAAGCAATAAAACCAATTCGATCGCGAGAACATTTTGCCATTCAATATCAAACAGATGAAGATAAGCCCACTGAACATTTCCAAGAACGTATGAGAGATTTAAAAATCGTCCCACAAGAGCTACATCATTTAAGAAACAAAATACACGGAACAAAAAAGGATTATCTGCAGCTTATCGTAATCTCAACTAATCGCAAAGGGTGGTCAGACCCTTTAGGTGGAAGAAACTTTGATGATACCCACTATCAGAGAATATTTTCCAACAGATTTGCATTGGGATCCAACTGGAGTTATAAAAACTCCCCCTTTTAAGACATTCACAGCAAGGCTAAGCATTGATGTGATGGCGGTTAAAATTGAAAATAAACTCGTTGTTATTCTCAAAAACTCGTAATTTCCCATGCAGTTTGACGTGTCTACCATTGCAGATAACAATAGTTTATTGATGGCATACTTACGGTACTGTAATGAAAATTGCACGTTGCAGAAGAAATATCATTTACTTTATATCTCGTTAGAGATACAAAAGGATTATCAATATTTACCGCAATAAATTTGTAGTTTGCAAAGATAATACGCCCTTGAATAATATCATTGTATGTGCAACTGATGAAGTACTATTAATAATAGGTTGCTATTGTGGAGCTATTTCTTACACGAAGAAGGAAGTGCTAACCATTTTGTGTATTCATTGTGTAGCATATAGGCAACGTCTTTTTAAAATAGTACAGGTCTTCATTTATCGTTAAGTACGATAATAAAGGCCATAGAAATGATAAAATCGAATTCCGGGGTGATACAACGTTTCAAGAGCAGTGCGTGGACTATAAATAATTTATCAAGTTAAGGTTACACACTTAAGTTCGTTGGCCCTTGAAAATGAATGCCTGATTAGTTTTGTTAAATTATATGTGAGTGTCGTATTATTTCTTGAAAGTGAAATGAAGATGATCTTGTCAACTGTACAAATCATAAAACATGTAATTTTTGAGACATTTGATTATATCAACTAAGGCAGTGACCATTCCAAAGAGTGCATGTTTGGAAGGAGTGGTTCCTTTCATCGTACGAAACTACGACTTCGAAGTATTTCGCTTACTTCTTTTCTTTTAAGTGTTGCCAATTTAGTCATGGGGGTGAATTAAACAAACCATGAAGACAGATCTAAAATCTTCAACTTATTTTTATTTTTGCTAGATTTTCTGATCATCGTTGATCCAAAAAACTTCAGCCTTGACACTGCATTATAATGTGTGTTGTGTGATATGTTTGGCGAATGTAAACTTTGCACAATGGCCACTTATCGAGTAATCGCGATCCATTAGATTTCTGGAGAACCGTTGATCCCAAACACTTTAAACTCAACACTGCACTATTGTGTGTGCTGACTAATAGAGCTGCTGAATGTCAACTTCGTACAAATACCAGTTGTTGTGTAATTGCTGTGAATATACTCTAACAGAAATTCTTTCAATTGTAGTTATATTTGCAACTTCAGAGGACCGCTCGCTATAGCACTGAACATTTGCAAAAAACGTTATCTCCTTACTCATTGAAGAACTTGATATTCTCAGTCATAATCTTTTAATGCAGGAATTCCACCAGTTTTTTTTAATTGTCATCAATCAAAGATGATGTAACTGAAAAGGAGATTTAATGGTTCAGTAACCGTGCAACGAGCACATGAGAAAATCATGCTCAAGCTCACAGGGGGAGATCATAAGACAGCACACTATGTTAAAGAAAATGTAGGAGTCCGAGATATCATAGGAACAATTAGAAAAATCAAATGGCAATGGGCTGTACATGTTACAAGAATATCAGACAAACGTTGGACATCACGACTCACAACGTGGATCCCTAGAGATCATATGCAAAATTGTGGCCGGCAGAATATGAGATGGCGTGACGAACTAGATAAATTCAAAAAGCACTGGCTCCGGGAAGCCCATTTTAGAGAGGTCTGGCGAATCTTAGGGAAAGTCTATTTTCAACGATAGACGCTGAAATGATGATGATGATGATGATGATGATGATGATGATGATGATGATGATGATGATGATGCTGAGGATGCTGCTGCTGCTGCTGCTGATGATGATGATGATGATGATGTAATACTTCAATGAACTCAAAATGGACATGTAAAAACGAATTAGTGATATTTGGAACTTGAACGCACATGGCTAAATGGTAAATACCTTCACTGCAAATGCTACAAAGGCTGATGTAACATGTCGAGAATATCTATTCAAACTAAGATATGATGAAGAAAATATTGGCTACCAAAATTGCAGGCAAAATATTTAAAAAAAAAAATGGCTGCCGTGTATTCAAATACATAGAAATCAATATTCATTCTATTGCTACCTTTCCCTACCTCATATCTAGCTGATTCAGACTTTAGTGCTGTGAATCAAATTGTCACCAAACAGAGAAATCCTTTGAAAAACACTGATTAAAGGTTCTTTCAATTAATTCTATTGTTTCATTCTGTGAAAGTAGCTTTTAGCTTGATATTACTTTCGGCCATTTGAATATTAGTGGAAGTACGGAGGTTCTGCCATTAAAAGTGAGCGCTAAACATGAAAAGGTTGAAGAGCACTGGTGCAGTGGAGTTGGTAACAATCCACACGTCTCTTCGGTCAGTTTGACATGGAAGACGTTAGTTATATTATTGGCGTAACATAATCTTTTTACGTTGCATTCCTTTCATTTTGGCTTTGTACTGCACTGACCCGAGCCGCTATTTGCCTAGGTGAGACAGTTGCGTAATTCCCACGGCGGCAGTAGTCGGTGTTCGTGTCCAAGCAAATGTATGTTGAATGTTGATTTTTAAGCCAGGAAGTGTCTCCTAACAAGAAATATTGGCGCAACACAATCTCTCTACCACTTATTTCTTTTAAATTGGGGCCTCACTAACTTGAGCTAATGATGGCCCAAGTCCCACCTGATATAGTTGCATATATCCCACTGGCGAAGGTGGTCGATGCTTCAGCCCGGGCAAAAAGTAAGAACTTCAAATACTGAATTTCAGACTAAATAGAAAGGCTCCTTCCAGTCGGGATACTGGCGCAAAACAATCTTCAAACCACTCATCTCTCCCCTTGCGCTATACAATACAAGGTGTTGACTGAAAGTTCGAGGAATTTGAATTGATTGATTGATTCATTTGTGAAGTTATTCGGCGTTTTCCCGTGTCTTGCTTGAGCTTTTACGTGTCTCTCGTAACCTCCACAATGAATAACCTTATTCTCTATCGATCTTTCTTTCTCGGAGGGAGCCATTTCACGACTGGGTTCTCAAACTTTTGGATAGCATTTTGTATAATCTCGATAGCGTTTTTGCCTCTTACGTTCTCAAGCTAAGCTGAGTAAATATATGTATGAACTACGATTTTAATTCACTGTGCAACGTCAGTAGTGAAGAAATTTGGCAGATTTCCACTCTGAATTCTTGCTTGCATACATAATATCCCCGCATTTATTAACGTGAACAACACCAATTCTAGTTTTTAGCTGATATCGCATCGTTTTAATCATGCTCTTGGCTCCACAATTGATTTGGTTCCAGTTACTTCATCTGAAGTCAATTAGATATTTTCATATTTGCTTTACTGAATTTTTGAATGTCTTTTAGGTTGTTCCTCACCAAAAGCTAATGTCATATTTCTCAAGTACAGAAGTCTGAAGAAAAAAGGAAAAGTATTAAGTTGCATTTTGTTTTTCTCTCCAAAGAGAAACTCAATTTATGGTTTTAGTTTGTGATCAAATTCTTTGACTTTATTTTGATCTCGGAGAATCAAAATATTTTAGCCAAACTGTCAGTCTAGTATATCTCTTTAGATTGGTTCTAGAAGAGCCAAGTCAGATTTTATTGATAGCCCCACCGGGCCAAAATTTTTATAGCCATAAGGAATCGTTATGGTAAGTTTATTTTATTAAGCCCTCCCCCTTTGGTTGGATATTAGGATTGAAGGTTAGCGTTAGTGATAGGGGTTATGGTTAGGGTTAGGTATTTCATTTTCGAGGTGAGTACTAAGGGAAAAAACCCTGCGTTTCGGGACGTTTTGGACGATGTATCGAAAATGCAACTTTATCTTTTATCTTTTCAGACTTCCATATGCCATGATTATAGACATAAGCTTTTAGTAGGGTCTAACAAGAAAGAAGGTAATTTCGTAAGGCACAACGTCGAATGGGAAAAATATGGATGATAAGATTATGTTGCGCCCAAATGGAGAGTTTCTGTCTTACTGTCTTGAAAATTGGAATTCGAAATCCTGTCGTTTACTATGGTTCGAACACCAACTTCTAGCACCAGAAAAAAAAGCAACTATCTCAGTCAGAGGCAGGCCCAACATGTATTTGCTAATCTTAGCTTGGTCTGACACAAGGGCGTGGGACGGTAGGCACATAAGGAACTGAATATTTAATTAACTTGGGTTAGTACGATGCAAGACTAAATGTGGGTAGGCATCAATATTTTAGAATTCTTCATATTTTCTGGGGGTTTTCTTTACATAATTTTGAAATAATAAGGCTGTAGAGTTGGACAATAAACGAATTTCTTTTTCAATATGGAAAAAAACAGTTTTAGTTATAAAAAAAAAAAGAATGATGTTTTTGTTTGTTTTCCTACCTACAGGGACATCAGTAGTAGAATCAATGATGTAAACACACACACTCATAGATAGCTGTGTGGTTCTGCGTATGTGAACACACTAACCAAAGATTTGCTTCACTCTGTTTCCCCTATTTCTGTTAGACAAAACTAACCAACAGACAAATAAAAGTGTATTCATGCTTTTCTATCAAAAGATTACATCGCGTAAAATTAGTCCATAATCTCTCTGATTTATTCTATGAATTTTAAAAGAAGCTACTCGTCAAATAAAATGTGTGATAACACCGTGTATCGTGACTGAGAACGCAAAAATATCTGGGGTAAAGTACTTTCGTTCTGTCTGCAAGATTCATTTGTGGAAGGGGCTGATTTATGGCGAGCA
Source organism: Thysanoteuthis rhombus (assembly GCA_963457665.1). Taxonomy (NCBI): domain Eukaryota; kingdom Metazoa; phylum Mollusca; class Cephalopoda; order Oegopsida; family Thysanoteuthidae; genus Thysanoteuthis; species Thysanoteuthis major. The sequence continues at coordinate 40,388,431 of OY735206.1, forward strand.
ATCCCGACAAAAACCACAGTGGACAACAATCACAAGTACTATATCACGCCAATATCTCTTAGAATTGCCACAACTCAATACATACACGCACACAAATGCTATTGGACACGGAATTTATTGTTCGGAAAATAATTTTATTACAACGAATTCTAATTTTGTCCCAGTGTAATATATACTCAATATTTCTCTGGTCTACATATATATTCTATAAGATTTACTACTATAGATTTTCCTTCACAGATAATGATCTGCATACTTAATGATCTCAGATGAAAATTGAGGAGATACAAATCGTTTCCTTGCATGAGTTAGAATTTTGCCTTGGTGCCTCGAAGACGGTCTGCAACATTAATCTAGCAAGGGGTGAAGATATTAACATCAGAGTGTACAGTCCGTTGTTAGTTTCTGATGTTCCAAAATGGACGTATGAGTTTCAAAGCTGAAGAGGGCACAGATCGTCCAGCCACGGATGCAAATTATCAATTCCAGGAGTGAGAGTGAATCCCTGTTGAACCGTTCAAGTAATGTGTCCCAAAATTAAAGGTTCCAATTTCAAGAATTTTAGAACGTTTGAAGCAACATGGAAAAGTGCGGAAATTCGATAAGTGCCTGGCATATAAAGGTTCCGCATTATCCAAAAGTAGAGCGTGGCTATAATTTTTTTTTTCAATTCTCAAGCTGGAATATAATTAATTATCATTGATCGACATAGAAATTTCATTTTCAGCGTCCCCAAGCCCCAAAATAGTAATGACGGTATGTTAGGTTGAGTTGTTGGAAATGGTGTGATTGAAGGTACAGGAAATATAGGAGAAGAAGAAAGAAGTGGTTATACCCTTCCCCCCAGAACGACTCTCTGCGTAAATTTTATGCTATAGGCTACTTTCTCTTTCTGATTTTTATCATGAAAGCGAAACGGTGTCTTTTAGCGAACTTTCGAAAAATGGGGAACTCTTACATTCACCGGAAATCAGAAAAATCGACGTTTCCAAACGTGCTCTGTTCTATTGTTGTGGAATAAAAGTAGTCTGTTTCTTAATCGAACATTACTAGTAACCTGCGTCGTAAAGTGGATCTTGTGAACAACTGGAAACGATGTGCAGAATATTTGACCATGATGAACCTCCAAAGCACTTTCGAAAGCCAACCTTATACCAACAAACAATATTGTCTCTGTCTCTTTAATCTACGAGTCGTATAATCTACCAGAGTTTTCTTCACAAGGAAAGGTTATCATTGCGATTGTTTACTCTCAAAAAAAAAATGTGAAATAAGGCCAGCATTACTCAATCAAAATGAACCACTTATGCTCCGTTATAATGTTCGGCCACAATTTGTACACGTCTGAAGCTTAATACGCTGGGTTTTGAGGTTCCAATGTTTTTCAGACTTCTCATCAGCGGATTACCGTTTCTACAAAAAAATTGAGAGACACTTTATAGCCAGAATGTCTTCAAAGATTTTTTAAAGTCTATATCAAAGAGATTCTATCGTAAAGACATAAATGATCATAATTTTAGTTTGCAATGATGTGTGGACTTTTCTGAACTTATTAATTCAATAAGTTTCACTCAAGTTGTCTTATCATCGTTCCTTTTTATCACAACACTCCGAGTCAGCGTGATCTTCGAATAAACTGCGTGAACTCGGAAATAAAGAAATAACTTCCGACAAGATTTGAACTAGCTTTCATTAGTTCAAAAGTCAGTCTTTTATAAACGTCGCCATAAATACTTCGCCCACGGAAATTTCGATGATTAAGCTGGGCGCTAATCTGCTGTCATTATGCTGTGCCTCCCTCTTCAATTTTCTACTCCATCTTCGTCTTACTTCTTAGGTACATTTTTTATACGGAGTAATTTTAATGTTAATAATGGGGAGATTGATTCATCTTGGAGAGATTATTTATTTCTGATTTCACACTAATTGCTTTAGTAGTCAAAGTGTGTATCGACTCAAAGCGTTGTAATAAAAAGTCATCAATTTAGAAAAATTGAATTCCAAACTTCAGTTACCAAAAAAGCACAAAACTGCGAACATCGTTATTTCTTCCCCAAATTTCTGTAATTAGAAAATGAGTTTCTCAAATAAAGGAGAAAGTGATATTAGAGTTAAGCAATAATATTGCGTCAATTTTGTTATCAGATGAAGAGTTATTGATTTTTATCATGTATTCCTTTCATTTTAATTTTAGTTGCTTTTTATCGCATTTACTCAGGCTTTCAAAAGAAATAGGGATGCAAATACGAACCTCCCTGAGAGCTAATCCTTTGTTTCTGTTATTGTTGCAGGCAGAAAGTCAGACTGCTCGGATATTCAGAGGGTTGGGCCTTCGGCTTGCGTTTTTGAGCGTAGTATAGACATAGGTCTCCTCTTTAGACGAATTAATGGAATCGCTACGGGAGGCTCTCCACATGATCCCCAGGTATTATACCGAATTGCTTACCTATCAAGATGCTGACCAGGCTCGATGTTGCTTAACTCAGTTGATCGTACGAGAACTCATCTATTCAATACGATTCGACCGTGACTAGTAGTCGCAATAAAAAAGCAACTAAAACAAATAAATTTATATTGGCCTCGTTCTGCAGAATGACTAAAAAGACGAATATGTATGTAACATGTAACTATATGATTTATTCATAGAATTATAGTTTTTGATGTAAGTTTTATTTTGTGAGAGTAAAGGTGATTGTAAAGGGTTCACAGAAACGTTCGTAGGTCGAATACACAAAATTTGTGAAATTTTCCTTAAAGGTAAAAGAATGAAAAGTCTCTTGTTTGGGAAAAAATGTGCTGAAAGTTCGTAAGGCTCATTGATGTCCGTATGTGGTTTCGTATTTTTCCGATAACTGTCAAAAGTGAATGGTTGGTGGAGTAGAAAGTGTATGTGCTAATGAGAGAGAGAGAAGGAAAGATTGTATGTGTAGCAAAAGTACTTACGTTGTTCATCGTTTTATAGTGTGTGCGTACGGGCGTGGTTGAGTAAGGTAGCCAATTACATGTGGCAGCCATCAGGGAGTTCCGTAATGCCTGCTGAGTCAGCTACTGTCTCCTGTGTCGTCTCTAGTAGTATCCTTGTAGTTATTTGTATCACGGTAAGGAATTGACTCTCTCTCAAGTCTCCCGGTAATCTCTGAACGAGCCGATTTAGGTTTTCTGCGTGCAAAGTAGTGGCTAATAACTCAAATGATATCCGAAGGCTATATCGCATTTCTTTCGACATTCACCAAGAAAGAATCTACCTTGGAGTCCATTTTCAGTGATATAGGTAGGAATCTATTGCCTTAAATTGAGAAAAAATCACCAAAGATTTATCTCTTGTGAAATCACGAAAATTTATCTCTGGTGATCTTGAATTACCTCTATGGTTAACTTAGCTTAGCTTGTTATATTCATTGCGAGAAGATATGCCAATACACTCAGTTTCAGCATCTACAGTGCAAAATTGATGTCCACAAATATGAGATTTTCGGTTCCATAGATCCTAAACTATTGACATAAACTTGGGAAGTTGTTTTAAAATATCATAAATGACCTCTGGTAACCTTGAATGACTTCAGAGGTCAAAGTCACGTAGATTGCAAAAAATGTACCAAATTTGCTAAATTGTGGACAACAATTCGACTAGAAATGTCCAGAAATGACCTCTTGTAACCTCACATTACTTCCGAGACCAACTTCATATAGCTTATGTTTAAGTTGATTGCAGAACATCAGATCGGTAGGCCATGTTAGTTATTTTTACAGAGAAAAGGTGTAAACAAACAAACAAACATGATAACGTAATCTATATCAATATTCGTTAGTTTAAGTGCTGCAATATGAAATGATTACGCTAAAAAATGAAAAGTTAATCAAATACATTGATTATTCGATGGATTTTTAAAAAATTATAATGTACAAATTGTGGTAAAGATAAAATACTCATGTTTGAAAGAAAATATCATACCTAGTTTTTTATTGCGTCATTTCTACCGAGCTGCTCTTCAGCCAGTAACTAATCTAAGAATTCGGACTGATATCCGCATCCCAGTTAGTTTTATCACGACGTTTCGAATTCATGCCTTCCACTGGTGTATAATAGATTCGATAGGATGGGGGCTCCTGCTATTCATAGTCCAAGGTCTGGGTCTTAAAAATTACTGAAGGCTGCGTCATTATTCGAAGTCTTTGTCTTTACTGCCATTGACCGATGAAGATTGACGGAATTTTTCTTAACTAAGCAAGAACTTTAACATTGGTTTCCATTCACTTTTTAAACTATGGTTGCCTGAATTGCACATAATCTTCCCTGGTTTTCTTCTTATCTTACATTTTACCATTCTTCAGTCAGTAAATTGAGTTGCAAGAATTTCGAATACAGAAGTAGCTTCAAGCGATACTTGAACTCGTATCCCATAACTCGGGAGTCCGTCTTCCATAGACATCACAATGAACCACTTTTGTTTATCATCCTTTGAGATCCCTTAAATTAAATGCACTTACTTTGTCACGCGAATGGCGTGTTGGAAGAAGATGATAGATGGATACATGCTTTACCCCAGGGAATTAGTGCTAAGTGAAAGGAGCCGGTTTTAGATGGTGTTAGAACACGGCTTGCCCATAGAATTCATAGTGCCGTTAACCGCTCGGCTACTTGCACTTCTTGCAACTATTGGCTCACCATAACTGTCCAAGTTAAATAGGTTTCGTATTTGTAGTCTGTCTGCTAGTGTCTTCGTCAGAATACCAGTCATAGGCACCGGCTGGAAGCATGTAACCAGATTTCCATATAAAGGCGTAGGGCAAAGGTTCCCAAACTTTTTTGCTTCACAGCACCCTTGGTGTACAAAATTTTTTTTTCATGGCGTCCAAGTCAGAAAATACTGAATAACTGCATTTGTGTTCCTGAGGTTTATCTCGTCAGTAAAAAAAAAAAATGAGTGTCAAGACAGACACAAAGTAAGTTTTAGTTTTACATGATGAATACATTGTGAATCGATAACTAACTTTAGATCCTCTTCAATCGCTTCCCCAATTAAGATTTACTTTTTCTCAACGAAAAAACGAAGACAAGATGCTGTCAAAACAGTCCTAACTACAGAGGAAGTATTTTTTCATATTTTCTTTTTTACGTTTGCTTAACCGAATTCTAACCAATATAACAAATCGTGTGACTTCATAAAAACGTACTATATATAATCCTCCTTTTAATAATCATGATTACTAGAGTTCAATCCTTGGAATCACACTTGTGGCAGCCACCCACATTTTATGATACGTATTTTTTATCATGGCAATGGCCGACAGCCCAGGTTCGGAGAGATAAGTCGTTGCAAATTGATTTAGGATTCATTGAATTTCAGCACTCAGCAGAGGCTATTCAATTTTCACTGATATTCAGTTAGTTCCATGTTGGCACAATTAGCTTAATGAGATTTTCTTCCTCTGCAAATGTGAAGTCAGGTGGAGATTCGAACCTGAATGGATCTTGAATCCATGTGAATTTTTACATATTATATTTTTTTTAAACTAGTTGCCTAGCTGGGATATGCCCTCTCCAAAAAGTTCAACAATAGGAAACACTCTTCGCCATCGTCTACATTCAGTTTTTTTTTTCCATAGCAATATTTTTTCCAGGAGGCTGAAATTTTCTTGCATCATCATCAGTCTTTCATCGTCCGTCGTTGGACATAGATCTTCCTCGGGATTCACTACACCTCTCTATCGTGAGCGTCGCAGAGCCAGTACTTTCTGAATTTGTCTAGTTCATTTACCCATCTTTCTGCCGACATCGGTTGCGCATGTGATCTCTGAGGATCCATATTGTGAGTCGTGATGACCATCGGTTGTCTGCCATTCTTACCACATGATCAGCCCATTGCCATTTGAGTTTTCTAGCAGATTCTATGATGACTCAAACTCCTGTTTTTCCTTTATATACTGAGCTGTCTTGTGATCTCTGAATGTGAGGTTGAGCATGGTTCTCTCATGCGAGCACTGTATGCTTCTCTTGATGTGGTTCCATCTACCAATTTCGAAATGTGCACGTTGCGTTCTTGCAGGGAGAGATATAGCGTACATTTAACTTTTTGAAGATATCAGACAAATTTGAACGTACGATATAGTACACTTCCATTAGATAGCCATCGCGAGCTGCAATAGAATAACCAAGATGTGTGATCAGCTCCCATATTTTCGCCTGAAGTTCTGAAAAATCACCCCTTTGATGGACAGCTGGGTTTTTTTTGTTTTGTTTTTTTCAATTTACGATAGTCTTCACTGTACATCCCAGCACCAGATTTATAAGAGGACTCAGATACTTTAAGTGAATCCCAGTGAATTATACCATAGGTTCACAGGACATCATGAGCTTTGCTTCGAATGAATCTTTGCAGTATATAAGCTCCAGACGAAGAATGAATGGCATGTGTACCGCTACTAACGCACTTTTCATTATTGACTGTGTGTAATATCTCAAACAAATCTCGAACCTTTGTGCCAGTTATACTTTTGCGAAATAAAAATATTTTATCAGTATCAACAAGTCGTACATAACAGATGATATCCGAATCTTTATCACTGTCAGTGGCCTCATTCATCTAGCTGCAACCTTTCATTTTTTCAATCAATTGTTCATCTAGGTCTTCCGCCATATGCTAGATTCAGTGACTAATCATATTATCTAAGTGTAGTTTCCAGGAAGATTCATTGATAATACTTACTATATCTAAAACAGCTGGGAGAATCAGATATTCTGCCGTGGTACGAGCACTTTAGCTTTTGCAACTTTGTGTGCCAACTTATATGATACTAGCAAAGCCTTGCTTGGCATTGACGTATATCTACAAAAGGTACTTCGTTGCGGATCTTGAAATCTTCTGCTAAAATAGTCACGATGTTCATCAACAATGTTTCGGTTATTTGTTTTTTTTAAAAACTTACCATTGATGTTTCCAATTCATTAGAGTGACAATTACGTATTTTAACTGTTGTTGGACGTCTTTTCCCCTCTGGTTTCCCGTTCAGGCCATGGAATGGTTGTCGAATTAAAACCTGACTACAAAGCTAAACTGTACACGAAAAGCTGAGTAAAGTCGAATATATTTAAATATGCTTTTGATACCTCTGTTGCAAAGTATGTCAGGGTATTGCACAGTGTTGTTGACAATATGCAGTACATCGGGACGTCAGCAAAAGATTAGAAAGTGGGAATAAAGCAAAACAGAGACGAAAAATAAGCATTAAAGAGAATGATGGCGGACAGGAGAAGCCAACTGAAATTTTCGTCAAGAAATGAGTTTCAATCTATTCGGGGGATGTATTTGTGATCAGACGTTATTTGGGAATATCCCGGGTAGCCCTTGGGAGGTCGCGCTTTGAAAAAAACTCTGGTATAATCAATACCGTTTATTGATCACCCTAGGGTTCATAGTGATAAACAATAAAATGGCCGTTGACAAGGAATCTTTGATTCTATTGTTCTATCTTCTAAGTCTCAGATAAGCAGCTTAAGTTTCATACCGGGGTACGTTTTATCTGTAGAAATGATTCCTTGTAATGTTTCTTTCAATGGAGCTGGTCTTTTGTGAGATGTTGGGGAAATTATACTGCATCGTCGAAATATTTGGGTTTCTTTTACAGGAGTCTCCTGGTGTTCATTTTCTGATTTTTAAAACCTAGAACACTTCAATCCCTGCAGAGGCAAATAGCGATGGTTTTAAGAGATTTCAAATTAACAGAAAAACATGTTTGTACATCTAGTGAATTATAGCTAACTAACCAGCTAGCTATCATCGTCAGTCTTTTATCGTCCGTCGTTAGACATAGGCTTTCCCAAAGATTTGACATACCTCTCTATCATGGGTATCGCGGAGCCAGTACCTTCTGAATTTGTCCAACTAGTCATGCCATCTTACTTTCTGTCACCCACGATTTCGCATATGATCTCTGGAGATCTACGTTGTGAGTCGTGACGTCCAGCGGTTGCGTGCCATTCTTGCAACATGACCAGCCCATGGCGATTTTAGTTTCCTAATGCATTCTATGATATCTCAGGCTCCTGATTTTCCTTAATATGCCGTGCTTTCTTGTGGTCTCTTCGTGTGATATTGAATATAATTCTCTCATATGCCCGTTGAATGGGTCTCGGTTTGAGTGTTAGTCTAACTAGAAAACTCATCAAGACCGCTTCCAAAATAACCTGACCCCTTCCCAATCACCACCACTTAAAAGTGAGCATAATAACGTTATCTTGCGCAGATAACACCAGGCGACAAGGCCATATAAATAAAATAAGAAATATCTTTCCACCATCAGTTTAATGGATGTAGCATAGATTTAATAAAAGAAAAATAGTTTAATTTTCTAAACTAACAATGTTGAAACTCCCTTCAAACGACGAAAAGCCAGAGCTTCAATTCAGTTAAGTGTGACTTTTCAAAATCCATCGTCTCTTTACAATGAAATCCCCCTCCATAAGATTACAAGAGTCTGTATTGAAATTTGTCACAAACTCCATATTTATTGAATGCAAGCTAGCCATTTGTATATCTAAATATTCCTACTCATCTATTTATATAAGTCTGTTCATTATCTATCAATCTTAACGGGTTCATAACTATCTCAACTTGTTTATATCTATCTATCTATCTATCTATCTATCTATCTATCTATCTGTATGTATGTATGTATTTTCTTTTTTTTGTTTAAGAGGGAGAGGGTATCTACGAAAGCCTGATGGTTAGCAAGGGAGTCGTTCAAACCAATTCGCTAGTGTAATGAGTTCCATCTACACTGAACGCCCCACAACTCTGGCCTTGTGCCAGGCTCTATATGTGCACCTGCTTGTATGGTTAAATATACCCTCTTCCTTTATATCAATGTGCACATTTAGTTGTATTTATGTATGAATACATTGAAGACTTTTTAAAAAATAAATTGCAGTTTCTTCCATCAGCTAGATACAAATATAAACTGAATTAACTGCTGTAAAAAAAAACAACTTGTCACATTCGTAATTACTTACAAGTTAAGCTTTGGAAAAGTGAGGCGAAAAAGTGTTATTGATAACTGTGGACTCAAGTATGTTATAAAGTAGAATATTTTTAACAGCGTATCTAATGACCACTTTAGAGATAACTTACAGGTTTCAGTTCAAATATCGGATTTGTAGTCACATGAATGCATTGTGATTATATATATATATATATATATATATATATATATATATATATATATATATATATATATATATATATATATATATATATACACACACACACACACATACAGGTGAGTGCAGACCCAATATTAATGTGCTCATACACAGGTACGCACACGGTAAATAGTCATACCAATCAGATTCACAGATGCCTCGGATCTGTTGAGTTGTATTGGATTCGGTTACCTGTTCGAGTGGGTGCTTGGCAATTCCTGTTGGAATTTGTATAGATACTAATATTAGCGTAGAATGGTACAAGGTCAAAATGAAAATAGTAAGAGTATCTTGTGCTACTTATCTAGGTGAAGAGGGTCTGTCTGACTTGTAAATCAATATTTGAATCATTGGCTCTGGTTCAAGCTTGAACTTTGTCCTTTAGCAACGTTGGTAAATACGTAACTCTCTCACCCATAGAGCTGCCTGATAATCACTACGCTTAGCTTAGTACTGCACAGAACCATCGTGAGTGAAGATTGAATTAGAAAATTTTTTGTGCCAGTTTCCTGAGTGAGGAGGGTCTGTCGGCAAATGCAGGGGCTTTTAATTGGTCTCGGAAACCAACCATTGGTACCAAGGGGAAATTGGTAACTGCTTTAGCGAGGGAGCGGCACTGTTCTGGTCGAAATTGATTTTGTTGTCGAGGATGAAATCGTTCTTGTTCCAGTATTTAAAAAGGGGGGTGATTTTTTCTTGTGGCCAGCCCAATTCCATAAAGAAACAACACGCACCATCCCAATCATTTCATCCATTTTGAAATGAAAAATGTGACTTAAGTAAACAAACACTAAAATGATATTTATCTAATGAATTCTGAATCAGTGAGATGATGATGATGATGGTGATAAAGGATTTCCCAAACATCCGTTGCAGACGCTGAATATTTCATCAGACAGACGAGGCAATCTTTTCTGTGAATTTTCGACTAGATAGGTTTTCATAGTATTGCACACAATTCAAACAGAAATAAGAAATCTCTTCGATTCAAGGCTTTCTTCGATTTGTCATGCGCTTAGCACGTGAAAAAACTCCTGAAACAGTCCTGGTCGAGGATTCGCCCTCTAGACAGCACATTATAGCGTCAGGGGTATATCCTGATGTCTGCAGAATCAGGTAATTTTTTGAGGACCATCCTTAAAAATTAGACCTGCAATTATGCTCAGTATAAAATGGGTATGTGGAGGGATCATGAGACAACACAGTATATTAGAGAAAAGACAGGAGTCCAAGATATGAATGAAACCATCTGAAAACTCAAATGGCAATGGGCTAGTCATGTTGCAAGAATTCAGTGAGTACTGGCTCTGTGGTGCCTATGATAGAGATATATGGTGAATCTCGATGAAGGTCTATGTCCAACGATAGACGCAATCTTCTTAGCGAGGAAGGCCAACAGGTATCCTTCGCTTTCACGAAAGTTAGATTTACGCCACTTTTCGATAAAGGCCGTTTTGCACTGAACCGTTGGAGAGGTAACGTCCATCCTCTCTCTCTCTCTCTCTCTCTCTCTCTATATATATATATATATATATATATATATATATATATAGATAGATAGATAGATAGATAGATAGATAGAGTATATATATATATATATATATATACTCAAGTCTCCGGTATCTTCCATCAATACTACCTCTAACGATTCAGTCTAGCTTACCATCATCACCATTTTTTGAGGACTGGGAATCGGAGAAAATTATAGTAATTGCTTCTCTGCTTATACGGTTCACGAACTTTTTTGCAAAGAAACGTTTTACATTCGGATTTCGGAGGATACGCGTATTCGAAAACCTGGGTTCTTCCTTTGCTCAAAAAGTAACCCCTAGCGCCAGACACAGGTTCTAGGTAGTTAGTTGTTGACAAACTCCAGTTCAAGTCAGAATTGACTATATCATCTAACAAGAACAACAAGAACAATCCTCAACCAAATTAAGGGCGGTAAACTATTCACTATTTTTCTATCACGTCACGTTGACCCAAACCTATATATGAAATTAACATTTCTTACCGTGATTTAAAACCCTAATCATGTACAAGTCTTAATTCCTGCGAATTAATTTATCATATATACAACAAAAAAAATTGCAGTAATCATCTTCAGTTGAAATGAGAAGCAAGAGTTGAGTTCGATCCTGTAGTAGCCAGGCTCCTATTGATAAACATTTACTAAGCTTAGTTTAATTTCGCCACAGTTTGGAGGGGGTGAAGAATATGAAGCATGGCGCCAATCTTCCAGGTGGAGGTAGCCTACTTGTCTGCCTTAAGGATCAATCTTCAAAATCCAGTCTCTCAACAGGGGCCTTGAACACTAATCTCTGCTGTTATTGATTAGTACGCAATAACCTCAGCCCTCAGAGCAGGCACCTCTTACATGATTACAATCACAAATACGATTCACAATTTGTGCCGGTTTGTGATAACAGAACAAGAGGAAAAAAAACAAGACTTTATTAAACACAATAAATCCTGTGTGCACTGAACGTTTATTGAATACAAAACTACTTTGACTTAATCAAAATGTCCTCTCTGCATTTTAATGAATATTTTACAATGTACCGAGCTAAGATTGTTTCGTTTATTTTCTACGAAATGATAAATTCTTTCTATATCTCCATTTTCTATACAGATATGCTTCTCTTTCTCTTTCTCCTCCCTCTCTCTCTCTCTCTCTCACACACACACACTCTCCCCTCTCAGTATATATACGACGGTCTGAAATCTCTTTGAGGGAAAGACAGAAGCCCAATCTCGACATCAGAGTAGCAGAAAGACCAAGGGGTGCAATGTTATGCCAAAAAAATAAATAAATGAAAATAACAGCACAAGACATGGAGAACGACTTGCTCAGTCATTGAGAAGCAGTAACCACATAGTACACAAACTCACTCAATGGAGTCTCACTGCAGACTGTGTAACCCCATATGAGAGTGTCTATTCACACATTTACCTCAACGGTTAGACGAGGACCAGTTTGACGTCATCATGATATTTTATTGTGTAGGCAGTTTTTGTTGCAGGGAGTACTCCTGACTTTACTCTCCTTAATGCCATCGGGTGGTGCTGTTTTGGAGATGAATCTCTGGACACCACTCTACCCTTTGTTTTTTGACTGCTCGCCCAAAGGTGGCATCTCTTTGATACGAAATAACGTTAAAAGGGGGGTACAAGGTCAATACTTTATGTAGCATATATACGGCGGATCTTCCAGAAACTGTGTTCCCCTCGTTCTTTGCTGCAGACATTAGGGCATAACACTAATCGTTCCCCTCTTAGACCAGATTTACAGACAAACTATCTTTTAAAAGAGCAGGCTATTATTTAAAGAGTTATTTTCTGTTTAACTTAGTATAGAGACACGGCCATAAGTACAGGACACCAATGTCTGCTAGGCTGGCTAGCTCGCTAACCATTCACACGTGTTCTGATCTAGTTATACAAAGAAAAGCCCAGTTTTCATAGTATGCAGTATATTTAGTGACGTACAAAGTTCCTTGAAAACAACAAGTCAACTTAGTGAACTCCATCAACACTTAAAGTGTTTTGTGAATTTCGTGTTGGTCGTATTGCACTGCTATTGACACATTATAGTGCGAAGTAAACGAACGGTCGAATGCACGCCCGTGATAAATATAGATACTTACTGGAGAGAAAGAGTTTATTTTCAAGTAGATCAAAGTTCTTTATTCCCAGTGGGTTTTTTGATACTAGTTTATGACCGTCACTTTGCTGACGATTATCATAAGTCTACGAATGATAAAAAGTATGGAGTATCAGGTGAAACTTTTGTATTGATTAACGTTAACTGGAGTTCGTACCCTAGAGAACAACACTCATATAATATCATGTTCGAATGATCATCGTCTTATCATATATATATATATATATATATATATATATATATATATAATTTACTTTTACAGATATTGATAAATTTTGTAGACGATGTTTCTTGTCAGTTTCCACTTTCCATCTTCATAATTATGGCGTCCACGCATTCCTCTCGTTCGGGTTATATATTCAAACAAAGGACTCTAAAGACAAGAAAAGTGTGACAAACACGGCTCATTATATATTCTAGAATTAAAATTTAGGCCTCTCGAGTCAACATAAGTGTGGCAGACACGGCTCATATTGTATATTTTATTACCATAATAAAGGTTTCACAAGTCAACAGATGAATGACAAACATGACTTTTACATGTTTAAGAAATGAACACTCGAGTAACAAAAGTGTAACGAACACGGCTCTCAGTTGAGTAGTGTAGGCCAAGCTACAATTGTAAACATTCTGCATTGCGTTCGATACCCATACCGATACCTCATGCCGCAAGTCAAATATAAATTCGAAGCGATCAGAATGATTTTGTCGATCAAACCAGTCTAAATTATTTTCTCACCTTTTTACCAGATTTTAATGTTCTCAAAAACTGAATGAAATGTTTTGCCTGTTGATTACCTCAAAATTCACACGTACTTGTTTTTTTTCTGCTTATTGTTGGGAGTTTTTTTAATATTTTTTGTCTCTAGAAATAGGAAGTGCATTGTACTTAGACCTAGCTAGAGGCTTGGTGAACGAAATGAAAGCAACCCAGAGGCACATCGAGAGTATGGTTTTTCCAACAAGAGTAATGTACGTGGAGATCGGTACGAAGCCTCACTTAGTCGTGTGCAATGTTACAATAGTACGACATCCAGAGAAGATCTTTTTAAAATAGCAATGATCAGTGAGACTTCACTGCTAATCATTGCTCTACGGAAAATGTTAAAAAAAAATTCTTACAAGCCTATCTTGGGGAGGAAGTATTACACAGTATGGTAAAGGTTACCAAGTCAAACAAACTACCACTACTGTATAGCAACTGGTTTAGCAAGCACGGTTGACGGACCAATTCTCTTAAGTAGTGAGTTAGATTTTACGGATGCCCCCCCCCACTGTGACCTTGTGCAAGACTAAGTGAAGTAAATATAGTAATTTCTTAAGGTGTCTTATTCCCTATATAAGCTTAGCTATTTACTGTATAAACTAAAGTATTTTTACCACCTGAGTTATTATTTTTGCTAAGTTATATTTACTACTTCTTTCAACGCTCACTGTAAATAGTTTAGGCGATATTGTACCTCTTTGTCTCACTCATTTCCCTACCTATATCTCGTTTGTTTCTTTATGTAGTCTAATTATTGCAGTACCATTTTCGAATATATTCTGAATGACGTATGTAATCATTGTTAACACCTTCTTGCATCGAATCGAATACTGCCCTGTGTTCTACCGAGTCAAATGCTTTTTTGTAATCAACAAAAACAAAGTGATTTGTTGTATTCTAATGCCCTTTCGATTTACTTATTGTGCGTAGGAGTGTGTTTGTTGTTGAATAGCCATTCCTGAAGCCTGCCTGTTCGCGTGGTTAACTTCTATCTAGAAAGTTTGTTAGTCTGTTTGCTAGTATTTTTGCGGATAGGTTATACATGTTAGGTAGTAATGTAATAGGGTGGTCGTTCTCTATCTTACCGGAAAAAATGCCATAAGAATAAAGGGTATGGTATTAAAAGAGGTTAAAGAATACGTTCACCTAGGTCAGCTAATAAGGTTGAAGAAATGCCACGTAAGTGAAATAAAACGATGCCTAGCGATTGGCTTGGAAGCATTTGGAATGAATAGAGACATATTGAAAAGCACTTTGCCAATATGCTTCAAGCGTAAAGTATACAATGAATGCATAGTACCTGAATACAGAATTTCACTGAGAGCTATTGGAAGAGAAATGATAATATGGATAAGAGATAGAAAAAAGATCAACATTTTTCCGAGGGCGGACTAAGGTGAAGGTTATTATACAAATAATTCATCATCATCATCACCATCATCATCAGTCTTTCATCGCCCATTGATGGGATATAGACCTTCCCCAGGATTCACCACATCCCTATATCATGGGCGTCGCAGAGCCAATGTTTTCTGAACCTGTCCACTTCGTTTTGCCATCTCATATTCAGCCAGCCTCGGTTCTGCATTTGATCTTCAGAGATCTACCTTGTGAGTTGTGATGTCCATCGGTTATGCCATTCTTACAACATGGCCAGCCCATTACCATCTGTGTTTCGTAGTGGTTTCTATGATGTTGCAGACTCTTGTTTTTGCTCTGTAAGCTACAAAAATGGACGTGGGTTAGACACTTAGCAAGAGGACATAACAGAAGGAAGTTAACTGATTAGTGCCCATGGGACATTAAACACAGTAGGAAGACTAGACAGAAAATAGAGGGACAAGATAGTGAGGTTTGTAAGCCATGCCCACTTTGCTCAAGACAACCCAACGCCCATCCGCCCTCTATTGTGACGTACTGTGTTAATGTAAGCTGAGTAAATAACTGAAGACATGGTAGAGGCCAGTGCAATCTTGGTCATCATGGGAGAAGATGGGGAAGGCCTTTGTCCAGCAATAGACATAATGACTGATTATTTACTATATAAACTAAGCTGTCAGATATAAGGGATTTTTTTAAAGCTGCTTTTGGATTTCGATTGCTGATCGTCTAGAAAAGCATCCCTCCCTACTTTGGAGATTGATGTAACACAATACAACCTGTCTCTCTACTTGGCCTTGTACCAGACTAAACCAAGATTACTAAATATACGCCTGCCTCGCGGTGTAAGTGGTTGGGGGTTCGAATTCAGGTTAGAGCTAGCATTTCAATTGATTTTCAAGGCAGGGACCCCCCCCCCCGCTTTGCTCAACACAACCCACCACCCTTCCACCGTCTATTGGAACTTTCGCTGTGTTAATGTGAGCTGAGTAAATAACTGAAGGCCATTGGCATCCGTTAATGTTATTTCTATTTATGCGTTATGAAATAGGAATACTTGCAAAATAAGAAAAAAAAAACTTGTTGGAAACTGGCCCAATCAGTCTGTGTGTGAATCTTTTTTTTAATGTTTTATGTTAAACAAATGTGTGGAATAGTGTATACGCTGACGTGTGTGTGTGTGTGTGTGTGTGTGTGGAGTTTGAATTTAATTTTATGAATTTTTTGTGACTGAGAAAATTGATAAAGAATTCTGAATTAATTTATGTTTGTGCCGACGGCATATATTTTCTCACATCGAGAGAAAGAATTGCAAATAAAACGAGAAAAAAAAATACAACCTCATCCAAAAGACTCAAAGCAAAGCAAAGAAAGAAAGAAAGAAAGATAGGAAGGAACAAGAGAGAGAAAAATTGAAAGGGAGAGGAAACAAGAAGAAGGAAAGGAAAGAAAGAAGAAAAAGAAAGAAAAGGAAGAAACAAACAAAGTAAAAGAGGAGGAAAATGAAGTCAGAAAGAAAAAAAAGGATAGGTAGGGAAAGAAGAAGGAAAGGAAGTAAAAGAAAGGAAGAAGGAAACGTGTATAATATTCATCTATTCAAAGAACAACTTGGAACAATGAACTGTTCTACTTTTCCGAATTCATCATCATCATCATCATCATCATCATCATCATCATCATCATCATCATCATCATCATCATCATCATCATTCTTTTAACGGCCGTTGTTGGACATAGACCTTCCCCAGGATTCGCCACTATTCACTATCATGGGTGTCGTGGTGCCAGTATTTTCTGAATTTGTCGGCCTCGGTTTTGCATGTGATCTCTGGGGATCCATGTTGTAAGTCGTGATATTCATCGATTGTCTTTCATTCTTGCAACATAAGACTTCAGATGAAATTGAAAAGACGTAAACATTTATTTACACTACCAACAGCTTCGCTGTAGTGAACTATACTGTCTTAGAGCAAGTAAGTGAATGCGTAGAAACTGCTCGAACTCGACAGAAAAACGAGTAGATATTCCTACCAAATCTATTGCGCCTCCCAGTACCTCCACTGCGCACACTGTGAGAAAAATTTTGTCAATGTAAATGTATGTATCACATCTAGCATAGATTACTTTATTTATATGCAGAAGTATGTTTATGAAAATGTTGCATCGTCTCTATATGTAAAAGCCTTCCCCCACTGCCTTTTTGGGGTCCGGACTGTAATAACTTACAGGTTTCTGGTTGAGACTCGGCTGGTTATTTTCATAAACAAATCAAACAACAACAACAACAGCAACAGCAGCAACAATTACAACATAATAATAATAATAATAATAATAATAATAATAATAATAATAATAATAATAATAATAATAATAATAATAATAATAATAAAAAATCGACAGAACACAGACAAACCCGTGAGTGCCACCTATGCGGTGAAAGAGATGAGACCATAAACCACATAAATAATGAATATAGTCAACTCGCCCAGAAGGAGTATAAATACAAACACGATAGAGTAGCAACGGCGATACACTGGGAACTGGGTGAACGAATGGGATTCAACCATACGGAAAAGTTGTACCAGCACTAACAAGAGGCAGCCCTGGAGACTGAAAACCACAAATTACTCAGGGACTTTGACATCCAAACCGACCACCTCATCCAGGCAAGAAGGCTGGACTTGGTAATCGTAGACAAGAAGTAAAAAGCCTGCCAAATAATAGACGTGGCTGTGCCTGTAGACTATAGAGTAAGGAGGAAGGAGAGTGAAAAACTGGAAAAATACCAAAATCTAGCAAGAGAACTGAAGAAAATGTGGAACATAAAAGTCAGGGTAGTACCAGTAATAGTAAGCACACTGGGAACTATCCCAAAGACACTGAGGGCGACACTGGAGGAACTCGGGATAAAAGGAAGGATTGACAGTGTACAGACCACAGCACTGCGAGGAACAGCATGGATACTGAGGAAAGTGCTAGAAATATAAGGTCTGCGACACTAAATGCCTGCAGTGGCCTAACAGAAGTCAGAGTTCAGCAATGAGGGCTGGAGACTTGAAGAGACTTGCTGTCACTCAACTTCCTGTGGTAGCCACCAGGCAACTGGTGTGAGATTGCAAATAATAATAATAATAATAATAATAATAATAATAATAATAATAATAATAATAATGATAATAATAATAATAAGATGAGACAGTAAACCACATAACTAGTGAATGTAGCCAACTCGCCCAGAAGGAGTATAAGCATAGACACGATAGAGTAGCAACGATGATACACTGGGAACTAAGCAAACAAATGGGATTCAACCATGGGGAAAAGTGGTATCAGCACAAGCCAGAGGCAGTTTTGGAGAATGACAACCACAAACTACTGTGGGACTTTGACATCCAAACTGACCACCTCATCCAGGCAAGAAGGCCGGACTTAGTAATAGTAGACAAAAAAAGGAAGGCCTACCAAATAGTAGACGTTGCTGTACCTGCAGACCATAGAGTAAAAAAGAAGGAGGGTGAAAAAAGGGAAAAATACCAGGACCTAGCAAGGGAGTTAAAGAAAATGTGGAACATGAAAACCAGGGTAGTACCGGTCATAGTGGGAGCACTAGGAACTGTCCCCAAAACGCTGAGGGAGAGACTGGAGGAGATCGGGATTAGGGGGAGGATAGAGACCGTACAGACCACAGCACTGCTGGGAACTGCACGGATACTGAGGAAGGTGCTAGAGATATAAGGACTGCAACGAATCGTAGCTCTGTCATGATATGCGAAAGAGAGAGGAGACGTTAGCTGAAGACCTGAGGAGACTTATTGTCACTCAGCCTTCAGCGATAACCACTGGGCAACCGGTGTGAAACTGTAAATCGCAGAATTACTGCGACCTATGAGTACTAGGAGAGGAGGGCTGGAGACTTGAGGAGACTTGCTGTCACTCAAACTCCAGCGGTTACCACCAGGCAACTGGTGTGAGATTCCAAATAATAATAATAATAATAAAAATAATAATAATAATACTGATGTGGAAGTATCGAACCAACGCCTTGCTGACCAAGTAAAGCAAATTCAAAAGAAGAAATGGCTGTCTGAGACTGAACTACTAGAGATTCGCATTAATGTAGAGAGAGGTTCAGGTGACACATCTGAAGAATGCCCCCCCAGCACAATTAGTACCAATAACAAAACTAGAATAACTCCCCATGAGACCCCCACAGTAAGCTATGTATCAGAGGGTGACGACGAGGCACCAACGGAAGAAGAGAACACCAAAATACAAGCTTTGAAAGAGATCATGCGAGGAGAGAAAACAACACTCCCCTCCCTAAGAGACAAAGACAGAAAGAAAGTCGGAGAAGTGACCGAGCAGGTCAACTGCCTCTTACAGCACATAGAAACAAACACCCTCCTAGAACTTAACAACCTAATTTACGCAGGGGCGAAAATGGTAGCACAAAGCTTTACAACACAAGATAGGAGCCCGAGCAATAATAGGGAAGGGAAACCCAACTGGGAGAGAAGGTTACAAAGGCAGATCTCCCAACTACAGAGAGATGAAGTACTGCTTAGAAATACACCACACACAGACAGACCACGAGTAAGACTTTATAACAAATACAAGGTAACGCAAAAAGGCATCGCCACTGTAGTCGAAGAGTTACACCAGAAAAGACTAGCCAAAGAGGCAAGACTAAAAAGATACAGACTAAGAACGGCCCAATACACACAAAACCGCACATTCCAAAACAATGAGAAAAAGTTTTATCGAGATTTAAATGGGGAAAGAAGGCAGGACATGAAACCAGATGCCACAGAGGCCAAGAACTATTGGGAAAGCATATGGGGGCACCCAAAAAGACATAACGTAACACCGCAATGGTTAGGAAACATGAGAAAAGAACTAGGAGATATAGACAAGGGAGAACCAATAGTACTGAATGAAACCACATTGAAACATACTCTTAGGAAAGTAGCCAACTGGAAAGCACCGGGTCCCGACGGGATCCATGGGTATTGGTTCAAAAAATTTACCACGTTACACGGCAGACTCACTCACCTACTCCAAAATTGTCTGAATGAAGGCAAAGCACCAGAATGGATGACTAAAGGCAGAACCACCCTCATCCAAAAAGACCCGGAAAAGGGGAACATAGCAAGCAACTATAGACCAATCACTTGCCTACCACTTATGTGGAAAATCCTGACCGGGCAAATAGCAGAGAGAATATACATGTCAATGGATAGAAGGGGGCTACTACCAGAAGAACAGAAAGGATGTAGGATAGGAACCAAAGGGGCAAACGATTTACTCTACATAGACCAGATGATCTTAAAAGAAGTAAGGAAAAGGAGAAAGAATATCGCAATGGGATGGATAGATTACAGAAAGGCATACGATATGATCCCACATAGCTGGATACTCGAATGCCTTAGAATGTTCAAAATTAGCGAACCGGTGGTTAAATTCATTGGTAATTCAATGGAAGACTGGAAAGTAGATTTGACAGCTGCAGGGGACAAACTAGCCGAGGTAGGGATAAAAAGGGGGATCTTCCAAGGGGACTCGTTGTCCCCACTGTTATTTGTTCTAACAATGATACCGCTTAACAGAATCCTGAAAAACAGCAAAGGATACCACTTCTCTAAAACAAAAGGAAAGGTCAACCACTTAATGTACATGGACGATATTAAATTGTTCGCGAAAAACAGGGGAGAGCTTGAGACTCTGTTCAACGAAGTAAGGGAATATAGTGAGGACATAGGAATGGAGTTTGGGATAGAAAAATGCGCAATAATGGTGATGCATAAAGGAAGGCTTTCAATGACTGAGGGAATTGAACTTCCGGACAACAACAAGATTAGGGCATTGACTGCACAAGACCGATACAAGTACCTAGGTGTCCTTGAATGTGACACGATAAAACGGGAAGAGATGAAGGAGAAAATTAAGAGGGAATACCTTAGAAGGATAAGGAAAATATTAGAAACCAAATTAAATAGCAGAAATCTAATAAAAGGAATGAACACCTGGGCTGTGTCAGTAGTTAGGTATACAGGACCATTCTTAGGATGGACAAAGGAAGAGCTCCAATCAATGGATAGGCGAACAAGGAAACTTATGACGATGCATAAAGCATTACACCCTAGGGATGATACAGATAGACTATACGTTAAGAGAAAAGAAGGTGGTAGGGGGCTCATCAGCATAGAAGATTGTGTCCAGAGAGCTAGAGTAGTCCTAGATAAATATGTGCAAACAAATAGTGAAGAAATCATAAAGAGCGCGAGGGATAGTGCAACAAACAAAGTAGAAAGCAATGGAACGGTACAGCAAACTAGAAAAGAAAAGTGGGAAGGGAAAAAATTGTACGGCGAGTTTAAAAGACAGATAAAAGATATAGCAGACGAGAAATCATGGACGTGGTTACGAAAGGGAAACCTTAAGAGAGAAACAGAATCGCTCATCATGGCAGCCCAAAACAAAAGCATAAGGACAAACTACATAAAAGCTAAAATCGACAGAACACAGGCAAACAGCAAATGCCGCATGTGCGGTGAAAGAGATGAGACAGTAAACCACATAACTAGTGAATGTAGTCAACTCGCCCAGAAGGAGTATAAGCATAGACACGATAGAGTAGCAACGATGATACACTGGGAACTAAGTAAACAAATGGGATTCAACCATGGGGAAAAGTGGTATCAGCACAAGCCAGAGGCAGTTTTGGAGAATGACAACCACAAACTACTGTGGGATTTTGACATCCAAACTGACCACCTCATCCAGGCAAGAAGGCCGGACTTAGTAATAGTAGACAAAAAAAAGAAGGCCTGCCAAATAGTAGACGTGGCTGTGCCAGCAGACCATAGAGTAAAAAAGAAGGAGGGTGAAAAAAGGGAAAAATACCAGGACCTAGCAAGGGAGTTAAAGAAAATGTGGAACATGAAAACTAGGGTAGTACCAGTCATAGTGGGGGCACTAGGAACTGTCCCCAGAACGCTGAGGGAGAGACTGGAGGAGATCGGGATTAGGGGGAGGATAGAGACCGTACAGACCACAGCACTACTGGGAACTGCACGGGTACTGAGGAAGGTGCTAGAGATATAAGTACTGCAACGAATTGTAACTCTGTCATGATATGCGAAAGAGGGAGGAGACGGTAGCTGAAGACCTGAGGAGACTTATTGTCACTCAGCCCTCAGCGATAACCACTGGGCAACCGGTGTGAAACTGTAAATCGCAGAATTACTGCGACCTGCTAGTACTAGGAGAGGAGGGCTGGAGACTTGAGGAGACTTGCTGTCACTCAAACTCCAGCGGTTACCACCAGGCAACTGGTGTGAGATTCCTAATAATAATAATAATAATAATAATAATAATAATAATAATAATAAGAAGAAGAAGAAGAAGAAGAAGAAGAAGAAGAAGAAGAAGAAAAAGAAAAAGAAGAAGAAGTTGAAAAAGTCTTAACCAACCCACCTCCGTGTTTTCACGAACAAAACACCCCTTGCCAGAAAGGAAAAAGTGGGCCCATCTCCAAATGCATTGAAACTTCAGTCTGCATCGGCTGACATGCAGTTTAAGAAGGGTTGCGTCCCTTAGAAAGGAACAAGTTGATTATCAGAACCGGGATAATCCCAACCCTGAACCTACACACCCACCATCAGATGATAAAATCTTAAGAAAACGAAATGAATGGAACGTGAGAATTACGAGCAAGTTATGAAAGCTTTCTACACTGCATTGAATAGACCAGAACGAAACAACACTGAACTGACGTACAGTATATCGAGAAACGTAATCGGATATGACCAACGCCAGCATATAGATGCTAAAATACTTGCGAATATGTATGTAGGGACATGAGAAGTAACAGACTAACAGATGCAGAAGTTGAATGGATTATAGACTGCATTAAAAGCGATAACAGGAATGATGCAAACCAAGAGGGTGGTGAAGATGACGAGGGACTAATAAATTACAATCATGCTAAGCAAACAGCAGATGCTAGACCTAACCAAGAATACATGGAACAAAAACCCTTCGATATCGCAATGGAAATGATGAATGATAACAACCACCACTTTGGACATGTGTGAACATAGAGAAGATATCTGAGACAAAAGATGGTATCCTAAGAGAACTCTATATAATCCGGCACTTGGTCATTGCTAGCAAAGAACAGCTACCTAAATTCATAAATAACAGATCCAACTCACAAAACGTAGAGATTCACTACGCTGCCTTCGCACTAATACAACAAAAATCGGACAAAGATATAAATAATATCGTATACATAATCTACGCAACTGCCACAGCTACCACCAAGAAGATGGGCAAAAGAATCACGAGAAAATAAGAATAACATTTGTAAATAACTAATAGGCAAAACAAAAAAAAGAAACTGAAATGCAAAGAAAGGAGTTATCGATACTGGATGAATTATCCAAAGATAAAAACGCCACAAAAGAAAAGTCAAACCAAAGTATGAACTAACAGACAGAATTGAAACCTTGAGTGCCAAAGAGATTGTCAGATAAAGAATACGGGTTTTGGCCCAATGAGTAAGACGTTACAACTAAAGAATCAAGTTTTACAGGAAAAATGAAATTTTTCCAAACAGATGCCAAGGAATTCTACCGAGAGCTAAGCAAAGAGACGATAGGAATCAACAGGCGAACGGAAATGAAGGATGTAGATAGCTTCTGGAAGAACACGTGAGATACTGATAAAGGATTTAAAGGGAGTGATACCTGGATGAAAAGGAAAAATTAACAACATCGGACGATAACAATAGAATGATGTCATTATTGAGGAACTCAAAGAAGCACTCAACAAATTTCGTAAAGGGAAAACTCCGGGAAAAGACAAAATCATCCCCCCAAACAAGAATTATAGGCCTATCACTTGCTTATCAACAGCATAGAAGATATTAACAGCTATCTATACGTACATAATCTACTCCTTTCCTGATCAAAATAACATTCCTCCCCTCGAGCAAACAGGATCCTAGGAAAACTCCTACGGCTTCAAAAAACAACTTCTCATCAATGGAATGATCCTGAAAAAATTCAATTACAGTTAAGAACTCCCCCGACCCCTAACGAAGCATGGCACAATAGTAGAAAAAACCCTTCCTATCCCATTCTGGTAGTGTGAGTGTATTTGAAAACAAAAATAGAATGTAGAATTTTCCAAGGTGAATCTCTCTCGCCCCTTCTGTTCTACTTGTCTCTGATATTTATTTTGCATGAGCTCAACAACAATATATATGGGTACAGGATCTATAACTAGACCATAACCCATCTCTTTTATATGGATGACTTGAAACTCCACGGAAAAATGATAAGCAAGTGGAAAACATATTGAAGTGACGACATCAGGATGGAGTTAGGATTTGTTAATTGTGCGAGTGCTGCTTTTGAATGGGGAAAATTAACCGCTTCATCGTCCATCGATATGATCTTAAATACTAAGATCAATGAATTAGACCAAGAAAAAAGTAATGATGTATAGGTATAAATGTGGATGAAAGTATACCACGTTATAACATGAAAGAAAAAATAATAAAAGAATACTATACAATAATAAGACTAATAGTGAAAACGGAATTGAACTCGGAAAATAAAGTACAGGCCATTAACTCACTAGCTGTTCCTGGAGTCTAAAACAGTCTTAACATCATCAACTGGAACTTATCGGAAATCAAACAGATGGACGTAAAAACTTGGAAATTGCTAGGAGCAAATAAGATTCGCCATCCTAAGGCAGATGTAGATCTGTCGAGAAAGGAGGATGACATAAGCCTCATTCAACTAAAACTATTATATACGACAGCAACCATCGGTCTTCAAACATACATCCGAACTACCAACGACTAGATGATAGAACTGGTAGAAAAAAACACGAGGGTAGCAAAAAAACTGCTTTCCATTACAAAGTAGGCAAATCGGTATGGGAAAAAAGCGTTAACCTCAAGAATGAAAGCTAACCAGAGGCTGCCTCACCAACTAAAGCAGTCAATAGAGTTAAAGACTAAGCAGGAAAGAATGGAAATACTACACGAGCGCTGCTAAAAGGAACCACTCAACAACAAATACCCACTTCGTACCAAAGGATCTGATGTAGATCAGAATAAAACCCACCAGTGGTTGCAACGTTCAGGATTGAAAGCCGAAACAGAGAGTTTCATTCTGGCAGCCCAGTATCAGGGCCTGAAAATATGAAACTGCCGGGCTAACATACTAAGAAATATTTCTGATCCTAAACAATTGACCTCATAGTCACAGAAAATAGTTAACCACATAGTCACAGAGTGCTCGGTCCTTGCAACAAATGAATGCAAGATGAAACAAGATAGAATTGGACAGTACCTTCACTGGGACATATGCAAACCTTATAACGCCCCATACGCCAAGAATACCGGCCCGAACCAGTCACAGAAGCTAGAAATATGACCATCTTATGGGACTTCATTATGCATACCGATAGAAATATAAAAGCGAACAGGTCAGCTATTATAGTCGAAGACTTGGTAAAAGTAGATACATCTTTCCAAGAAGATAGAAACATTGCTGCCAAGAAATTCGAGAAACTCTCAGAATATAAAAACCTTGAAATAGAAATCAGTAGAATGTGGCAATTCAGGACCAAAATATTACTGACTGTTGTTGGGGCCCTTGGATTACTGAGAAAAAAGGGAACCAGTGATCTTGCCGACAGCATACCTAGAAAGCCCCCAGCATATATGAAATACAGGAAATAGCTCTTACCTCGCACTGCACACTTTATTAGAAAAGTCTCGTCAATGTTAATTTATGTACTGCGCCTAGTATACATCATGTTATGTGTGTACAGAGGTATGTTTGGGAAAGTGTTGTATTGTCTGCATATGCAAAGCCCCACCTTCTTCTCTCTCTAATGCCAGGACGGTCATAACTTAAAAGTTTGCCAGACTTATGTCTCTGGTCGAGACCTGGTTGGTTACTAACATAAACTGATATCAAAGCTACTACTACTACTACTACTACTACTACTACTACTAATAATAATAATAATAATAATAATAATAATAATAATAAAAATAATAATAATAATTGAGATTATACAGGCCACAGCATTACTGGCGACCGCACGAATACTGAGGAGAGTACTGGAAATATGAGACCTACGACCCCTAGCTTGTAGCAATGGCCTAACAACCAAGAAAAAGATGAGGACAACATGAGAGGTGGGCTGGAGACCAGAGGAGACTTACTGTCACTCAGTCTTCAGCAAGAACCACCGGGCAAGCACAGAGAAGAGCGCTTGGGGATACTTCAGTCTCCAGAAGTGATCACCAAGCGACTGGTATGAAAATGCAAATACAGAAAAGTGGTACCAGCACAAACCAGAGGCAGCCCTGGAGAATGGAAACCACAAATTACTCTGGGACTTTGACATCCAAACTGACCACCTCATCCAGGCAAGAAGGCTGGACTTGGTAATCGTAGACGAGATGTGAAAAGACTGCCAAATAATAGACGTGGCTGTGCCTGCAGACCATAGAGTAAAGAGGAAGGAGAGTGAAAAACTGGAAAAATACCAAGATCTATCAAGAGAATTGAAGAGGATGTGGAACATAAAAGTCAGGGTAGTACCAGTAATAGTAGGTGCACTGGGAACTATCCCAAAGACACCGAGGGCGAGACTGAAGAAGCTCGAGATAAAAAGGAAGGATTGAGACTGTACAGACCACAGCACTGCGAGGAACTGCACGGATACGGAGGAAAGTGCTAGGAATATAAGGTCTGCGACAGTAAATGCTAGTAGCGGCCTAACAGAAGAAGAAAATGGAAGCAAATATGTGAACTGCAGCACTGGTGTGATAGGCGAGGGAGAGAAGAAATGTGGGCTGAAGACCTGAGGAGACTTATTGTCACTCAGCCTTCAGCAATGACCACCAGGCAACTGGTGTGAAACTGTTAACCACAGTATTGCTGTAGTCTATGACAATGTGGAGAGGGGGGCTGGAGACTTGAGGAGACTTGCTGTTACTCAACCTCTGGCAGTAACCACCAGGCAACTGGTATGAGATTGCAAATAATAACTGCAGCTCAGACATGGTAGGCGAAAAAGAGAGGAGACGTTGGCTGAAGACCTGAGGAGACTTATTGTCACTCAGCCTCCAGCGATAACCACTGGGCAACTATAAACCGTAGTATTACTGCAACCTATGAGTACTAGGAGAGAAGGGCTGAAGACTTGAGGAGACTTGCTGTCACTCAAACTCCAGCAGTTACCACCAGGCAACTGTTGTGAGATTGCAGACAACAACAACAACAACAACAACAACAACAACAACAACAACAACAATAATGATGATAATCTCAGCCTCCAGCGATAACCACTGGGCAACCGGTGTGAAACTGTAAGTCGCAGAATTACTGCGACGTATGAGTACTAGGAGAGTAGGGCTGGAGACTTGAGGAGACTTGCTGTCACTCAAACTCCGGCGGTTACCACCAGGCAACTGGTGTGAGATTGCAAATGATAATAATAATAATGATAATGATAACAACAACAACAACGAGATCGGTGGAACAAGGGATAAAAGGAAGGATTGAGACTGTGCAGATCACAGCTCTGCTATGAACTGCACGAGTACTGAGAGAAGTGCTAGAAATATAAGATCTACCCCAGCTCTTAGCTGTGGCCTAACAGAGGAGGAGAGAAAAAATACTGTCACCTAACCTCCAGCGGTAAACACCAGGCAACTCGTGTGAAATTGTTGTTGTTGTTGTTGTTGTTGTTGTTAATAATAATAATAATAATAATAATAATAATAATAATAATAATAATAATAATAATAATAATAATAATAATAATAATAATAATAATTGAAATTCAAAATTCAAATATATCCACGAGATTTTCATGGGCAATAAATTTCTATGTTTATCAATGTAACACGATATATTTTCCGTGCAGCTGCAATGCATTTTTGCCATCAGATTACGTAAGCGAATGAGAAGTCGATGAACTTAACCTGCGATCTCTATCTATTACTTCAGTCTTGCCTCATTTATGATTCCCATCGATTAGTACAGTCGTGACTCGTTCATTACTATGCAAATGAACATGATTCTTTTTTTAGTCTCAAGTTAATCAGCTTTTAATTAGGCGGGTAAAATGATTTCTGTTGACTTTACATTAGCTGAAAATATTTCAACAAAAGGCAAAATTCTTATATTGGATTTACAGACCATATAGTTTAATTTTGTATATTTTCAGGTTTTTTTTTTCATCGTAAAATCATGGCAGGTCTGGTTAGTCACTCAATAGAAACCAATGTCTTTTGGTAGCATGCTTTGCTGGGTGATCAATTGAAATATTGGGAAAAGGGGTGAACAGTGAATAAGTTACTCCTCTTGCATTTTGATGGGCAGTGATCACTAAAACAGTCCGAATTTAAATGAAACAACAACCGCGAATTCTACCGGACACAAACTAAGGGATCAATTTAACATAACTTATAATTACAAATTGAAGCCCCACTAAGACACTGTTTTGGGAAGGGTTTTTTTTTTTTTAAGTTCCCCTCTAGTCATAGTAAGTAATTTTCAGCCCTCTTGCTCCATTAGTGCGACCTGTACGCGTGATTCATACATTGCCAGCCTGTCAGCCAGTCAGCTACCCAGCCAGCAAGATAAAAAAAATGAAAAAAAATCTATGTTGATAGTTTTTGTGACAGTTTCGTTTGATGGTTTCTTTACAGATTTTTTTTTTAATTTTTAATCATGTTCCATTCTTCAACTATTATGATGAAACCAAATACTGCTATAATTTAGATTATTTTTTTTCACATATTTCTATAAGTTGTTCCCGTGATTGATCTCATTCTTCCTTTTTTTTTTCTATTTTGTAGTTACAACAATATTTCAGGAGGTGCTGAGTGGCATAATGGTCACGAGAAATAAAACCGATAAAAGAAGTTTGGGTTTCGAATAAGACTTCTAACGTTTACTTCGTACTAATACCATTGCGAAAAGCATGAATCCAGGTCTACTCAACTTTGTATGAATAAATTTGGAGCTCTTTAGCCCTTAAACACAGAGACGGTTGAGAGTTGATACGTGGGACAGCCTGGCTCTCTAGCCTTGGTTGGCAGCAGTTCAGACTCTAGTCCCTGATTCCAATTGTGGCGCACTAAAGAAAGATTGGTGATAAATCCATCTCCTTTCTGGCAACTCCTGTGGCCAGTTATGACATCTCATCGTACCGCTGGAAAAAAAACGAACCTGAAGTCTGAGAGAGCAGATCGTTTCTGCGTGACAACCCTCAAGCTTTGAAAACATTCATGTACGAGTTGCTGTACTCAGCACGATTACAGATAGCATCGGGGCGATGGTTGGCCGACGACTTTCGGCCCCCCTCGGGTGTTAGA
Organism: Thysanoteuthis rhombus; assembly: GCA_963457665.1. Classification (NCBI taxonomy): domain Eukaryota; kingdom Metazoa; phylum Mollusca; class Cephalopoda; order Oegopsida; family Thysanoteuthidae; genus Thysanoteuthis; species Thysanoteuthis major. The sequence goes on from OY735206.1 coordinate 40,417,862, forward strand.
AAGGAATTTCGTTACCCTATCTGGGATAAGACCATGTAATAGATGAGAAGCATCCCTGGAGGTTGACATGTATAAATCAGGCCACTGAGTTGGAAATCAACCCAGTGCATGAAATATGGAATCATTAGTGTAATACTTTGATAATTGGCGTACTGGTTTGGTCCAATTATTTGTCATAATTTTTCTTTTGTTTCGTATTCTGTTCTAAACAGTACAAGAGCAGATTAGTAGATACTGTTGGAGAAAGAAAAAAAAACCTTCCTTCCACATGGACTGTACTGAAGGCTCAAGATTTGATCGGCCAAAAATGTTGTGGTTACAATAAAAACAATAAAAAAATCAATATTCCGAAGAATTCGTGGAATTATCATGACTCATCTCTAAATTACAGAATGTAACTTTTATGGCATCTTCGCTTCTGTCTTGACTCTTTGCAACCACTGGCCTGCTGCGACCTTTCGTGTAATGTACAGGGATGGTCGGTAGACGTTCAATAAAGAACATACGGTCATACTGTGCACTCTCCTCCGCACGGTATAAACTTGAGTTTAAACGTCTTTGTTGTCAGGTAGGAGCAGGATTTACATGTAGGGCTTCGTGGCCGTTCATGTTCACGTGTCAACTGAGTCTTCCGGGAATCAATGCTGGTCGAAACGTATGTGAAAAACACGTGGAATAAGTGACAGGAATTCTATTGATACACCACTTGTTCTATTCAGTTGACTTCAGTGTTTGCTACCTCGGGCGTCTCTATAATAATTTGGTAGATACTGCGACGAGGCAATAGTGGAATTCCAAAAGGGATTAATATGATCTTTTACGTCCCGACATCTTTAACGGACAGAATCGTAGCCTCTGGCCGAACACTTACATCGATTCGGTTCGATTGTTTTGCAAGTTGGGAAGAGGCGATGACCTACAGGTGAATTTACAATCTTTTTTTGGTGTCCTAATTTAAGCTGATGTTTTGAACTTATTTATTTTTCCTTTCGACTTATAGTATCTGGTGTAGAGGAACATAAATTACCCACTCAGTTAGCTTGTAAAATCTGACCTAAGGTTTTTTCTGTTTTTTTTTTCTCTCCACGTACTTCTCAGATATTGACCAAAACTAATTTTAACGTCTCCTTTTTTGATAAAAGGTTATTATTTGAAGATTTGTGGAAGTCCATTGGTATCAATCATGTTATTGCCTCTTTGCCTTTCTGAAATGCTAGTCAAAATCTTCTCATTCATTAATTGGCAGGACAACCTATAAAACATATTTGCAGGAATTTTTCTTCCAGCTTCGCACACGCAGCCCAATTCCAGGTCAATCTGTGACCTAGTAGATCATTGGGATGTCATGCTGTTAATTTCCCCTTCATGGTGTTCCTTGGGACAATAAGGGGTGCTTGGCGTTGCCCATCCCATCTCCAAGTAAACGACGGTATTAGTGGGTTACATAGTACCAGCAGACCTTTCGGAAAAAGTGGAACCAGTCTGTATTAAGGGCACCACTTCTGGTTTGGAATCAGAGTTTTTCGTCTCCTAGACTGGTCAACAAACAAGGCTACTGATCACAGCCTACACAACTATTTACTCATAGCTGGGAAGACCAATGATAGAAAGCCAAGTCTGTTCTGCTATAGTTGTGGGAAGGAGCGGAATCATGTCTCCCTAAAAGGAATAAGTCCGAAGTGAACATAGCTGGAATCTGAATTCGGTCCCTGATTCGATTTTCCGTGCAACTGACCGTTAGGTCACTACACCTTCTTCGCACACCATTTGTATGTAGTTTCGAGACTTTTAGCGCTGAACTTTATAAGCTGATTGTAATGCACCCTCGCTCTGGCCAATCAGTGCTCAGTGCCGAACAAATATCTTTTTCAACCAATCAGTTTTCGCAGCGAGTAATTCCCTCGGCGATTCACTGAACAATTATAAAATTTAAAAAAAAAGAATTTCGAACCCAAATCGTCTGACATTACTGCAACCGACTCACAAACATATTTATTACCAGCCGTCTTTAATAATTCCTTTCTTCTGGGTTTCTTTAATCCACAACTTCCATCAGTGCCGTTCTAAACTGAATAAATCCTGTCCTGCGTATTGTCGATTCCAAACCTCTTGGCATGGCCCTGACCTACCACGAACTCTCATCGACCTGTCATCATAACAACCCAATCAAAATCAGACTCATAATTTATATGACGGCAATAAACTTATTTGTTACTGTTATTTTTAACTCTGTCCTCTTTTTCTATATCTACCTTCCACACTTTCGTCTCGTTTTCGACTCCCCCAGAGCGACCTTAGTGCCTCCACATTAGTAACTTCCTAACCAGCTTACATTTATATGATAAAAATACGAGCTTATTTGGACATTTTGCAAAACTTGATTTCGTTTTATGAGCTTTCCTTTCCACTTGGCCATTGGACTGCAAGACGAATTATCTATCAGGCTGGTACAAAGATAATTACACAATTACTTTTTTCCACCATCAAATTTATAGCAGTATATCTATGTCCAACGACGGACGTTAAAAGACTGATGATGATGATAATCTATGCTTAGAATGAAAGTTACCAATCAAAATGAAGACTTTTAGGATCTACACATTTCTGCCCACTAAAAATAAAAACCATTTAGCCTGGAAGTGTAGAAGTCTGGGGATCAGGAAGAATCCAAGTCGTTAAGGCGAAAGGAATCAGTCAAAAGGACAACAATATACTACATGCTACAAGGCATCATTCGATAATGTCAACACTAGTAGAAATATCTTTACAGAATTTGTACTGATCAAGTAATTCAGTTTAGTATTTTTTGTAAATTCAAATGAATAAGTTTTATCGTGATTTTATTTTCTATTTCGTACAATATACCACAGGGAGAATAGAATAGCTAATAATTATCATTATCAATGTACTTTTATATTGAAATAACCTCGATAAGACAATTTTTCACGAGTAAAATACTTACCTAATATCTGTTCACCTTTGCTTTAAAATCGCTCCAAATTCATAGTCTCTAAAAAGTCCATTTTTATTTCAAATATTCGTACCGCAGAGTTGACATTTACGACTGAGTCCTTCTGGCCGAACGTGATTGTATTTAGTCTGTGCTACATTGCTGTGCTTTTGACTGATGCCTTTTGTCTTGATTCCTTTTGACTGGTCACTGCCTGACCTCTTAGAATCAATGAATCCTTCGAAGGCATTTTGAGCTGTTGCTTGATTGTTAAAAACTTTCCTTCGTGGGAGATGGTTGAAATACTTGAGAAAGTGGTGATCGATCGGAAAGAGGTCTGGTGAATAAGTTGAGTGAGCTAGAGTTTCCTAGCCTAGTATGTTCAATTTTTGCTGGGTCATGAATTGGCCCCCTTTCGATTAACCAATATTGGACATAAACGTTTCCGTTCTTGGTAAATTTCCTGGCAATACTTTACTGTGATGTTTTCACCAGGATCCAAGAAGTTGAAGCGGTTGATTTTACTTGCCGACCATCAAACAATAACCATAATCTTCTTTTGGTGTGGGGTTGGTCAGGGAAAGTCTTTGGGTGCTTTATCTTTGTCCAGCCACTGCGCAAAACTCCGTCGATTGTTGTACAGAATCAATTTTTTGTCACGTTTCACAATGCGATTAAGAAGTAGTTCGTTTTCGTGGTGCAAAAGAATTATTTATTTTTTTTTTTTTTTGCTTTTTCAATTTGGTGCATACGACGAAAAACTGTCGAATGGTCAACGTTTACCTCCTCTGCAAGCTCTAGAGTTGTTTTGAGAATTCCTGCCTCAATAATGTCCCTTAATTGGGTGTCATCAATCATAGATGGACATGAGAGACCTAATCTCCAAGGCTCTCGTCTCTATTTCGAAAGTTTTGGAACCAATGTGACACCATGATGACTGCCTAGTTTTTATTAATGTGTTTGTCATTTTCATAGATTAAAGTTTACTATGCCTTGTTAACTCTGAAGTGGTGTACAATATTCTGATTTTAGTAATAAAATAGAAATCTCTTAATTATTTAGGTTCTCCGTACTTTATAAGTAGAGAAACAAATTTATTTCTGACATCTGTAGACTAGCAAAGTTCTGTGTTTTGTCAAGTTCATTTCCACTCACGATATGAAACAAATCACGTCTTTTGATCTTCAACTAAAGCCATAGAATACGACTATGTCAATGCATGAACTCGATTGTTCCGTTGAAGACAACCCACAGTTGCCATATTAAATATTTTCGGCTAAATCTGACTGAATATTTCTTCTAATTTATCTTACAAAAATGCAACGATAGCTGAAAATCTGGCCAATTTTGAAAATGATTATCAAGTTTAATGAAAGTAAACATTTTATTTTCATTAATAATTTTTTTTTTTTAGTCTTAGTTATTTCATTTGATTTGTGGACGTTTAATGAGTATATAAAACATTTTTAGCCATAGAGTGAGCGGGAAATCAAAACCTTTAGCCGATTTCAGCAATTTTCACAAATTTGCACTCGTTGGAAACAATCCTGGGCCTTGCTGCTCCTCGGCTTCGCTCAATTTACTATTCTATTAACAAAACTATGCAGCCATCTACTGCTATATTTTTAAGGAACTACTTTTCGAATCGATAAAAATCTTTTCACATTAAAGACAACCACAAAAGGTAAGACATGTATTTCTTCTCATTTTATCCACCTCTATACCTTAGCATCTACCACGCACTGTTTTAGCACTCCTTTAGAGCGATTGCAATATTTTAATATTTTTTTTTTTTTTTGAAAATTCATTTTGGGCACTATCCAAATTTCATGGTCTTGCCATTTGCAGCATTCAGTTCAAAATCTAAGTGTAGTATCTGTTTTTCTCACTTCCACGGAACTCCCCGTTTTATAGTTGTATTTTAATTGTTTTATTCATGAATTTCACTTTATTTTGATTATCCTTCAATTGACTGGAAATAAACCATATTGTCGTATTAGATAGTTGAATATTTATCTTGAATTTTATAAAACTATAAAAACAATAATTTACATGCGAAATAACAATTTAATTACTAATACGAACAGAAAAAAATCTCTTTACGGTTTCAATGAGATTTTTTTAAAATCTCATTGAAACCAGCCCAGAGAATATTTTTTCTTTGAGCTGAAAATATAACTGAACACCTAACTTTTTACTAGATATCCAAGTTATTTGATAAAAATTTGTTTTCAACCAAAGTGGCTATTCCTTACCTCTGACCTATTTCTTACACTAATAATGTGGATATATTAAAGCGTGGAATAACATATTGATAAAAAAAGAAAATCAAGTTCTAACTGATCAAACAATATTAGAATGTTTAAATTCAAAAAAGAATATCGTGCGTGTATAACTGAAAACTAAACTGCGTATAAAATTTCAAAAAAAAGGTAACGAAAAACAAAACAAAAATCTTTTGATAAGAACAAATGATATTGATTAGTTTCAGTTGCCTTTCAGATCAGGATAATGAACGGGCTAATTATAAGAAGTGAACTTTGAATTTGATATAGAAAGTAAATGTAATTTGGTTTACGTGTTGGTTCAGTAAGTCACGTGACGAATCATGTTACCTGGTGCCATATATGCGCTAAAGATGTAATTTTGTGAAATACACGTCTTACTAAAATCAGATACGTATAAATAAGAGAGAAATAAAACTTAGACGAGTCTTCAGCCGGAACTTTTCCATAAGTGGTTTCCAGTTCCACTGGGGCTGTGCCCCCAACCCCGGCAAAGAATGTATCTGGTATTAAGCTACTTGTAAATAGCAGAAATGCAACTTTGACGACCAACTTGATTATGGTTTGACAGGAAACAACAACAAAAGCTGACCCAGAGAAAATTTGATTGGCAGTTTATCTTGTGACTTATTAGAATGAACAATTTACCTGAAGTGCACTGTAAAATGGCGAATGAATGAATCTGCGAGCAATTTAATATGATTCTGGTTATTATTCTTCTTCGTGCAATCCGTTTCGAAATACTTTCATTCACTGGTCCTCCAACGCTGGGACGCTGGTGACCAAAAACAAAATGAGAACCTGACGACCATCCACGAAAGAAAAGATCATGTAATTACACACCCCATTTTACTTCACCATTATTATCATAAACATCAGAATAATGACTTCATTTGGTGCCCGTTACATGTCACGCGAAATGACGATGCATCTTGGAAAACTTATTTTTACGAAACAACTGGCACCTATTGGAACGCAATATTCAATAGACCTAAGGTAATTTTTTGGAAAGTTTAGAGAGGAAAAAATGTCGATGTTCAATATTCATCTCCACAGCAAGAAGTCTCTTCCCATCATTTCTTCTAGTAAAGATTTCAGGTATCATTATTGTAATGCAAAATGAACAAGAAGTAACCTCAAATTCGATCAGATGGACTGCTTCTGGAAGCCACTCCTCTTCCTCTTAGAAGTGGGCATATAGCGCAAGGTTATGTTGAAGATATATTATCAGCCGGTCGTGGTCATATGAATGATATGAGGAAAGCGTCTATCCACACACAGTATGCAATATGAGTTCAATAGAATCAGCCTAAACTTTTAACAAAAAGAAAAATTGTTTGTTTCAAACTATCAATATCAGTTGCTAAATTCCTTCAACCAAGTCTTACTAAAAGCAAGTAGTTGTTCCAGAATTACGTCAAAGCGACCCAGTCAAGTGTCAAACGTTTATTAGCTGAGTGCAACCTCCCTGTTGTCTCTTACTAGATTAAACATTTGAAAAATTGGGAGAGGTATGACCAAACTGAAACCACTCGCAGAACTACTTCTAGAACCAAATTTGTAGCACCAGTTGATAAATTATACAATCTGAGATGAAAACGGTGGGGAAAGAAATATTGTTCAAGTGTTTGAACAGGGACGGAAGATTCTCAGTAGGTCAAGCATATGAGAAAAGGATCAATCCTGTTATGAACTCAAATGTACTAGTGTTAACTTTGTCTAGGTTATTGTTCGTTTCAATACTTTTATTCATACGAGTTGGCAGGAGTGGAAACCATATATATATATATATATATGTGTGTGTGTGTGTGTGTGTGTGTGTGTGTGTGTCTGTGTCTGTGTGTGTGTGTGATGACATAATGCCACTAAACAAAATGAAATAAAACACGTCATGGGCCAGCATAGTAGAGCATAGCCTACCACTCTCCATTCTTCGCTTCGCACAATCACATTTATACAAGCCGTTCCTATTGGGTCATCGGTTTCAAAAGGCTCAGCTGCATCACTTCCTTTGGGTGGAGTTATGTACTCCAAAGGCGACAGCTCAAACGCAACCCCGAAATCGCCACCAAGAAAACATTGTACATTGGTACCTGCAACAGAACACTCTCAACAGATATGTTCCTAATTGGTCTGAAAAATGAAATCAAAAAGATCAAACTGGACATAATCGGTATTAGCGAAATAAGAAGGCCCGAAGAAGAAATAATCGAACCAAAAAGCAAACATTTTCTTTACAACTACGGAAAATAGAAAGTAAAACAAAGTGGGATGGGCTTTCTTATCAATAAGGTACTGAAAGGCAAAGTGATTAGTTTCAAAGCTGTCACCGTACAATTCTCAAAGAGGTACAAACTGAACATCATTCAAGTCAACGCTCCCACTTGACAGTCAACCAAGTGGGAGATAGACAACTTCGACGATGATTTGAATTCTATACTCCGAGATACCAGAAAATACTTTATCATTTATCATTATGGGAGATTTTAGCGCACATTTGAGGTAGGGAAATGAACGTTGCGTCGGCCAGTTTGGATACAAAATACGGAAGGAAAGAAGTGATGATCTTGTAAATTTCGCAACTGTTAACAGGTTCAAAACTTTGAACATCTTCTTCAAGAAGAAACCCAATATAAAATGGACTTGGAAGAGCCCTAATCATATATCCAAGAACGAAATTAACTACATTCTAGCGGACAAAAGCAACACCATCAAAGATCTAGGTTCTAAATCAAGTCGACGTATGAAGCGACCACAGAATGGTATGATGTAAAATTCAAATTAACCCCAACAAAGAACGCAAGGAAATGTTTTGCTCCAAACTGCAACCACTAAAAGTACCAAAAGAGCTCGAATTAAAAATAGATGTGAACAACTTCTCACTAGAGGAGAATGACACCAATATCAACGAATTCAACAGCAAAGAAACACTCTCTCTAATTGTAGTTGCAAATACGTTTATACCAAAGAGCGCACAAACCATCAGATATGTTACAGAAGAAACCAAGAATATCATGGAAAAACACAGAATTCTAAAGCAAACTACAAGAAAAAAGATGAACAACAAGAATAAATAAAATCATCGAAAAGGAACTAAAAGAAGATAAAAGAAGATACGACAGTAATCATAAAAAAAAAAAAACAATTCTCGAAAAGGGTCAGGGTTTTGAAGCCATTAACAAAACGGAAATAAATAATAAGAAAAGACATAACAACGGACAGAGACCGGATAGTCAAACGTGCCCAAGTATTCTACAGAAAACGCTACTCGTCCAAACAAGAAACACATAACAATAAACAGGATATGCAAGACACGAGCAATCAGTTTGAAGATTTCTCAGAGTTTAATCCCCTGGATCAGATAACACCAGCATCGAATTACTCAAAAAAGCTGGCAAAGTCATCGCTAGGAAACTGGCAATTCTATTCAAACTATGCCTAAAAAAAGTAAAATCCCAGAAGATTGGAACACTGCAATCATAATGCTGTTATGTAAAAAGAGGAAAGCCAAAAGACCTCAACAATTACAAGCTAATAAGCCAACTCAACTGCATCGAAAAGATTTTACCAAAGTTATTACCAATCGAACCATCAAAACGTTTGATGAAAATAGGAACAAGTTGGTTTTAGAAGAAACATTGACCATCTTCATTCGATAAATTAAGTGAAAAAAGCAACAGAATATAACATTTCACTTGCTGTGGCATTTGTCGGCATTCGAAAGCCTTCGATTCAGTCGAAATTTCCAAAGTCATTAATGTTATCACTCATCTTTCAGGCGTCGTTTTCATCAATTGTTCTCCCTGTCAAGAATTTGCACTCCATCCCATAAAGGCCTGTGCCCACCAGCTTCTTACATGGTCTGCTGTGGCAGATTAGTACGTGTGACCGCATGTTACAACTTTCCTGTGTTCCTCAAAACTTATTTTCACGGGCCAGCATGTTTCGCCTTTATAATGTCTACCACAACTGCACCGAATGGAATATACACAATTTCTGGTTCTTAATTCTTCAGTAGATGGTTTAGTTTTGGAGAGGAACGCCGCCGGCCGTCAAAATCTTATAATTTTTCTTGGAAACAACTCTGATGAATGGGAAACCAACTGTGGTTTTAGGCTTAGGTTTCGTTATGCTTTCCAGTTGCCTGTGTTTGTTGTCTCCTGTTGTCATTATGGTGAAATACGCGTGTGAGTGTTAAACATTCAAATAAAAACCTTCGGTCAAAAGGAGAAAATCGAGATGCACACGTGTGTGTCTGATGAGACGTTCAAAAATGGATCGTTAGTTTTAGCAGGGATTACTAGTGTCGGTTAGACAATCACAGGGCCCCTTACAAGATTGTATGGTTTTCGTAGCCGATCGACACACAGCTTATGAATTGCTCTCTCTTCTCACGACTGGTAGCCCTGGAGTTGTGCAGCGACTGCAGGGATATGCAAATTCTAATTGAGAGACTACGGGGAGTGAACTGACACAGCAGCCGGCTAGTGAGGGAGTGGTGGGGTCAGAAGAGGAACCAGCTATCGAGTTAGTGCCCAAACATAATTGATAATAGGGATTTTCTGGGAGAGAAAAAAAACTGTTCAACGTTTTCTATATTTGTCAAATGCGCACACTTCATTCCCCTCTTCAAATCTTTGACCGGCTTTTTCATATGTTGTTTTTGTCTTTGTCTTTGGGAAGCTATTCTTGTAACTTCAACGAAACTCTTCAATTTCGAAAGTTTGTTCCTCAGAGCTGCACGTGTGCCGATTCAAATAGGCTTACACACAAGTATGAAATATCACCTTGGCTGGATTCGGGCATGCGCTCAGAGGAGTGATTGCACATTCTAGAAACAACAATACCCAACGAAGCCCGAAGTGTACGCGGCCGAAACTTTATGAAGAGATTGAAAATAGACCGACCATATCATACATAATGATTATTTGCAGTAATGTTCCAGTAGTAAGATTATAAATCTGTTGGAGATTTGAATACGAACCTTTGGAACACATTTATGGTAAAAGTCGATAGAAATTTTTGTGATTTTTAGAAGTCAATTAGACTTTCTTCTTTCATCAGTTATTTTATTTATTTGATAAAATGCTTTGTAATGAGCCCCAGGAAAATATTTCTTGTGTAAATTTACAACATACTTGATTGAATTTATAGAATCCCCATCTAATAAGCTCTGTATCGAAACGATTTCCAAATGTCTGAAAAATAGGAATGCATATTTGAAAGATAAATACTTCGTCACGCTCAAGAAAGATGATTACGACCTCTTTGACATCTATGTAACTTTTTAATATTTTTTTTCTGTTCATGGGTAAAAGACGCTATCTCAGGATTGATTATGTCCAAAAGTAAAGTTAATGGCTATTATTCCCTTCAAACTTTGCTTTTGTGATCAGATTATTCATATTTTGTAATTTACCTCTGATAGCTTAGTTAAGGTACTGCAAATTCCTCACGTAGAGCTGTGACATATCATTTTATGAAGCCCAATTTTATGTGTAGCAGTTACATCAACACCCTCCTGGGGTTAACCAGTAGCTCTTACGTGCCGTCATTCATTCCCACATAAAATTCTGGTGGCTATGGGCAGCCCGGCCTTTGATAGTGCGTCAAGGTTTCCCAGCTGTCCTAAAGACAAAAATAACAGAGAAGTTTAGAACTTCATCAGGAATGCCTCCATTCAGAAATTTTCGGTGACCTCCTGGCCGTACCCATCAACAAGGTCTTGACTGCTGTATTGCAGGTTTAATTAGGTTCCAATATTTCTTTTTTTTATCCATGATTGGCATGCTGATGTATATCTTGAGGGGCTAGCACATCTTAGCAGATTACTCTCTGAGGCAAAGGTCAAAGCCGTGGTCTTCGTCGGACCACAAATAAAGAAGATCCCGATGTATAAGGAATTCCCAAGAAGCTCATAAGGAATTCAAAAAATGGGCTTGATACAGCTTTGACATAGTGTCCCAAGGCTTCCAGAGCAATCGTAAGGTCCAAATATATGGGAAGCTGGCTGAGAATATGGTGAAAAACTACAGTAAAATGAGGTACAACCGAGAAGAAGGGCTGTGGACGAAAGTGCACGTTGCAAAACCGTAAGATGTTAACCTGTCATACACTCCACCGCTGGAACAACAAGGCAAATACTACACGTACAAAATCTCTCGTTTATTCTTTGTATCGACCGAAAGAGAAAAAAATGAAACGATACTGGAGCGAGCAGTAAGAGGATACGTAGATTACAAGCTTAGCTTCTGATGAATATGGCTCTGTCCCTCTCAACAGGAACTCAATCCGCCCCTCTGCGCTCTATGGGCCGGTCTATCCAAATAGATAGCGTTCCATCTTCTTTCCCGTGTGTGTCTCAATTCGTTCCCTCCTCGCTGATCGTGAGCCACGATGAGAAGGCAAATTTCAGCATTATCGGTCCGTCGAATACTTCACCTCTTAACAGAACTTTCGGCTGCCGCTTCTGCCTCCTTGCAGCTGACATTATCATCATAATCATTGCATTTTCTTGGCGTTGATAATAATCTGTCATTATTTCTCTGTCCAGTCCGAATGGAGCACGCACTTGTTAGGGAGCGACATGCCCTGCCGTTAATCAAACTTGTTTGTATTCCTAGGCTTGCCGAAGATGCAATTTGTGGCGAACGTGACAAAGCAAAAGATTTATCCATAGATTCGTTTAAAATGGGAGCTACAAAGAAGAGGAAATCCAAGCATCTGTCTCGCACTGATTTCATCCGATAGACTCAGCGTTCTGTTTACAAATTGTGTTACTTTCGTGCAATGAATTCCCAGTGAGTTTATTTGGCTACTAGCGATTCATTCTTAAGTAGAAATATAAGAGGTCTGTCCAGAAAGTAACCATTAAATGTTAGAAAAAAATAGCCTACCTAGGACAACAGCGCCTTAGGTTTTGAACACCTCTCCTTAGCTAATGCATAAATATGCCTATCTTTATAGAATTTTCGCCATGAAGTTATGGTTAGCAAGCTCACCTTGCATACCAATTCGCTAGTGTAGTGATTTCGATTCTCACCGGGTGCCCTATAGTTGTAGCCTTGAGTCAGGCTAACCTCAGCTTTAGAGGTACATCGCTGTAGAGTCATACTTAAATTGGTCTCCTGAAGCAGTTAATTTTAATTTGATTCTCACCGGATGCACTACACCTGTGGCCTTGTATCAAAATAATCTGAACTTCATTATCATCGTCATCATTAGTCTTTCAATGTCCATCGTTGGGCATAGACCTTCCCCAAGTTTTGCCAGACTACTCGATATGTGGCATCGCGGTGCCAATATTTTCTCGACTTGTCTGAATCGTCATAACATCTCATCTTTGCCGGCCACAATTTAGCATATGATCTCTGAGGATCCAATTTATGAGTCATAGTGTCCAGCAGTTGTCTTCTGAACTCTTGATGTGTTGTTGAGCATGATCCCCTCGTATGGACAATGCATGTTTCTTAGTTTGAGTGTCAATCTTTTAGTCAGGTTCCATGTTTAGGCTCCATAAATAACAATGAAAAAATTATTCTAATGATGGTATTAGAACAAAAAAAAAAACACTCCAATAAACCTGAGTCAATAAATTACATAATGATTTTGATTTTTGAACTGAAAGTACAGAAAGAAGGATTTCTGAGTAATAATGATATATTCCGACCAAGATGATATTGTTATTCTTTATGTACCTCCAATCTAATGCTTCAAGAGCAAGCATATATGCCATTGTGTATTCATCCCACTCAAACAATTGAAAACTCTGTAAAAATAAAATTTCAACCCTTTAGAAACTGTATTGTAATGAGTATGGCAAATAAATATACATTTCTACAAAATATGCAAATAAATCGAAACAGGTAATTATATTTTAGTAATGAACATTTCTACATGCTAATGTACTTTTAGAATAACATAGCTTTCAAAATTTATGTTGGTGGAGGTGAGTATAACAATATTTCAATGGTAAAAATATCAGAAAATATTTTCAACTATATATTAAAACAAAAATTATGAAATGAAAGTGTTAAAATGTATTCCAATATCATTAGACTCGGAAAAATCTGTCTGTTAATTTGTGTGGGGGGTATAGGAGTTGCGCCCCGTTAAGAGAAAGTAAATTTGGAAAGAATCTGTATGTGTGTGTGTGTGTGTGTGTGTGTGTTTGTGTGTTTGTGTGTGTGTTTGTGTGTTTGTGTGTGAGTGATACTTTTCAATGAGCACTTAGGTGTTAGATCCTGAGCCTAAGCAAGGGACTAGGAAGCAAAACTTTGATCTTGGACATAGAGTACAGATTCTAAGTAGAAGTGCCGATAGCTATGTAAGTAATCTCGTCATTTTAACGATTACTTTGCTAGTATTAATATAATCGTGACTCTAGGGGAAATCGAGACGAATCGGTGGTAATACTCAATATTTCCAATCCTTTCAATTCTCTCACTGCTGTCGATGCTGACATAACTCTGATATCTTCAACATTTTGAGATATTTACAGTGCCTCCCTTATATGTGGTTGCACTTACCTTGATTTCAGTTTCCCATTGTCACTCCCAGAAATAATCAATTCATAAATCTTTCTTAATAATCTCTCTCGATAATGGCCCAAAGCACAAGGGCTGTAATGCTGGCAATTCAGTTATGCCAGAGAGAAGCCGTAAAGTGTTTCCCTAAGTGAAAATTTTGAAGTTCTCGACTTGATAAGGAGAGAAAAGAATCATATGCTGAGATCTACGGTAGGACAAATTTTATATCCATCACATAACTTCCTTTGTTTATATTGTTCTATATCATTATTAGTTATTGTCGTTAATCTCTTATTTTGGATATTGATCTCGCTGAATGTGTTTGAAAAAAGTCATTTGTGTTTGATTTTGTGAATCTTTTGGAAGTTTAGTCTTGGTAGATGCATGAATTAAACAAGAACAAGGGAAATCAACTATATTGTCCGTATATCTTTGTTCTACAATAAGTTTTCATTTCTCTTTAACACATGATGTTTAACGTTCGTTCCTTGACGATGACGTATCAAAACTCAATTTGATTTTTAATTTTCGTCTTATTCGGATGAAGCTTTAATCAGTCAAACATATCAAATTGTTGATTTTACAAACAATTTGTGTTTCTCTTCATATTGTCAACCATCAATATAATCCAATTGTACCTAATTCACAGATTAAACTTCATCAAAGGTATGTACGTATAGGAAGATATAGTGTATATCGTGTTCGGTACTAGACACTGCTTCAGCCTCAACTGTGGGTCATGGAGCATATCTTCCATGAATAAGTGGGATTACTATACTGAGCTTAGCTTTTAATAGGCCACAGTAGCTGAACACTCGATGAGAATCCAACTCACTAAACTAGCTAACCTGTTTGCAAGACTAACTAGCAAGCCGTTATCTTATGGCAGGTTCCCATTATATAAGCTTAGCCTTCTTCGATACAAGGCCAAATGACAAAATTGGACAAAGGAAGATGGTTTTGCATCAACTTTTCAAGAGACAAAGGCTTGCTAATTCGCTTTGTTGAACAACGTTTGAAATCCTGACTTCTTGGTCGGATTGAACATTGACCCTTGGCACCAGTAAGAAATAAATACTTATTGCAGTAAGATAGCAGGACCCAGCAGTTTATTCGATAAAGCTTAATTCTGCATAAGACCAAATAGAGGGAAAAACGAGTTAGGAAGATTGTGTTACGCCCACTTTTCAAGTGAGGAGGACCTGTCTTGAGATTCTGCATTCTAGATCAGAACCTGATCTGTGCAGTGAAAATAGCTTAGTCTGGCACGAAGCCAAATCAGGAAGGGAAGGGGGCAGGAATATTGTTTTGTGTCTTTAGAGTATAGAATTTTTACCTGTCTGTCTTTTAAATCAGTATTCAAGATTTTAGCTATTACTTTGGCGCGAACACAGTCCATTGGCACCTGCAATATACATGCAACGATCTTAGCCACGAAGCCAGCCAATGGTGATTTACTTTTTATGATTTGGTTCAAGTCTCTTTTATTGATTGAATCCTTTTTTTTTTTTTTCGATTTAAAAAAAAATTAGTATTTTGAAAAGTCTTTATAGCCTATACTTCTTCGATCTCTCAAGCACGCTCTATTCGAGATAGTTTGTCACGTCGCCCAAGAATATCGTCAATAGAAGCAATGTCTACATCGTCTTGAGATAAACTGATAATAATTGCCACTCTTATGACACTGACCTGGCCAAAGGCCATGATATTAAATTGATAGCGACCTTTAATGGCAAATCAAATTTGCTTGGTCCTCGTCATCCTCATCTAATTTTGCTTGGTCCTCGTCATCCTCATCTAATTTTGCTTGGAGCCAAATTTGACATCCAATGGAGTAAAACTCTCAGATTTCTTTAACAAAGTTAATATGTTATCAGTTGAGGGCAGAGAATACAGATTGATCAGGGGTGATTTTAGTTTAAGCCCTAAAGATCTCACTGAACTGTGTACTATAATGCTCCTTATTGACAACCTGCTTATTGGGAAATCCAAGGTAAAGAAACAATTCGAACCTCAAAACTCTAAAGCAAACCTCCCAATCTGTCTTACGTACCATCAACATCATTTTGGGGTCTGGGAACACTAAAAGATTCCCCATCAATCCGACTTCTATAAGATTATTCTACTTCTCACGGCATGTATACGTTATATTTCTGTACGCTGATTGGTCTACAACTAACCAATCAAAGGAGCAGGTGGAGAGAGAGAGAGAGAGAGAGAGAGAGAGAGAGAGAGAGAGAGAGAGAGAATTTTGGAGAACTGACAATTGCATGAGGACTGTTGATAATTTTCATGTTTACATATGAGTTAAAAACATTCTTAATAATATGAAATGTTCAATCGAAAAATTTGGAAGAAAATAAAAAAAAGACTTTAGTTGAAAATATCAACAAATTTATCCTATAAACAACTCGAGTTTTTGTTTGCAGAGTTCATGGTTTAAACATCTTGGTGTAGTGTATTTTCATTGAAAATATACCAATAGTTCGTAATGATAGTAAGTTTGACCAAAGATTTTCAGCAGGAAATCGTCACTTGAGAAAGAAAAAACAGCGAACTCGTAAAAAACATAATTCTGCTGCCCAAATCTTTTGTCATAATTAAAGAAAAATATTGTAAAAAGATCTAATAAAAACATTCAATGAGTAAACGCCATAAAACGAAAGACTTTCGCTAAAATTAATAGTATGAAAAGTTATCTGTAAAAAAAAAAAAATTGATTTTGTATTTTACATTAGAATTTTTTTTTTTTTACGAGGAAACACTTTTGTTTCATTTCTTCAATAAAATTGTATGAAGGGACAGGAGAGAAAAGAAAGTTTGGTTGATTGATAAGATTATACGAAGAGAGTGGGGCAAAAATAAAGTTCGGTTGTTAAATAAGAGGGTTGGAAGGGAGAGGATTGAAGAGAAAATTTGGTGAATTACTGAGGTATGAAGATTTTTGTGTATTCATGTTTGTATGACATCCAGATGAAAAATGTGGACGGGAAACTAAGGATGGAAGAGATGAGATAGAGATTGAGAAGGCACTAATAATGGGTGACAGAGGAGCAGGGGAATGAGATAATAACCTAAGTTGTCAACACTCGCGAAATTTCCACGGGTACAGCCAGTATTGCCTCTCCGCTTACGAAAAGTTTTTTTTATCGGAACGCTCTACTTCGGGGCAGCGGGGAAACCTGTGTATTTTCATTCAAGGGATTCTCTTACTGCTGTCTGTACTGCTTGAAGAAAAGCAGTATTTTTTAAGTTGTATTAATAACTCGTACAGGGAATGAGATGCTTCTAGATGAATTTCGTTGGAAGTAACCGTTCTCGTCTGATCACTGAAATTAGGTAGCGTCGAATCCAATCGCCTCCTACAACAGCCCCTGTGCGATAGTTTTTGTATCGAAACTAGATAAAATCACTTGGAGAGATGACTGCTTGGGTAAAGCTGGCAATGCAAGCAACTTGTGGCCTTGTAAAAGACTAAGAGAAGCTAAGTAAATGAAGTACATATCAAAGTTATTCGCATAGCGTAAACTGGACTCTCTCTGAAAAGACAGCTGTATATTCAGCTTCGTCAGGTATATTGCGCCGTTGATGTATGCGATAATAGCTCATACTTGAACGATGTGATCCTATCTGAGGAAGGTATCAGACTTGTTGAAAAATTACTTGCCACATGTTAGTGAGTAACTCTGGGAGATATCTAGGCTGCTGTCGCCTCGAGGGAGACATTAGTTCCACCCTGTTCTAAGATGATCAAGTCCTCGGGGCGACTGCTGCAAATGGTTAAAAAATTGGCTTTAAAATGGCGTATTCAGATTAGTAAGATAATGCTTTTTGTGTTTTCTCGCCAAAGTCCGATTATCGGATACTGATGCTTCTCAGAATTCAAGAACTTGAACAAAAGTGAATTAGTCATTTATTATTCAACAGTCAAGGTGAAAACTCAGATTGTATTTTTTTCAATACGATTGCTTTATTTGAAAATGAAATGGTCACTTGAAACCATAATTAGCATTACAAAACACGAAGTATTTGAAAACTAGTGGTCAAATTCCTGGAAAATAAAAACATGGCCCCAAGCCTCTGACAGGCCCCATTTTCCACATACCAATAACACTGACTCAAACTAATGTTTGCCTCTTATTTAAGAGAAAAAGCAGGAATCAAAGATAAATTCCATAAGAAAACTCAGATGGCAGTGGGCTGGTCATGTTGCAAGAATGTCAGATGATCACGAGACTTGACGACTCACCACGTGAATGCCCAGATATCATATGCGAAACTATGATCGGGTGACTAACTAGAATAGTTCATAAAGTATTGGCTCTGCGACTCTCATAATTGAGAGGTCTAGCAAATCTTGTGGAAAGAATTATGATGATGATGATGATGATGATGATGATGATGATGATGATGATTTCCCCCTCCTCTTATTGAAAACTGACCAAACGCCACCTTTCGCTTTTGTGGGAAATCTTGGTATATATATATATATATATGAAGCAATCGATTGCAATTTATTTTTATCGCTCTTTTTTTTCTGAACAAGAGTTTTTAAAATTGTTTTGGCAATATTATTTATCCCATTATTATGGCCGCCATCTTGTTGTATACGGGGCGTGTGTAGAATACGTACGATAATGCAATATTTCATGATAAGATCGTACACATTGTGCATTAACCAGAATAGCTGATATTTTTTTTCTTAACAAGTTGCAAATGGCTAAGCCATACGTGTTTTGTAAGTAGAAACGAGATTAGATTAATCTTTTTACAGATTTAACTGCATACCAAATTATAGTGGAGAGTTCGATACATTCGAGAAAATCTGGGGTGACAGCCTTTTTTGCTCGTGTGGTAATAAGTTCTTTACCTACATTGAAATATATTTCTTATTTAACAGGGAAATCACACACACACACACACACACACACATACACGGACTCAAAGCATCAGTCCTCGTCCTGTGACCGAAGTTCAGTTATGTCAAGCTTAATCAGTACTTGGATGGGTGACTGCTTAGAAACATCAGGTACTGTATCATGTGCTGCCTACAAGTAGGCCCTGACATCACACACACGGTGCAAGACTTTAATGCTGCCTAGGCAAGACGAAAGATTTGCGCCCTAGATTGCTCGATCATCTATTGAATTTTTCTCCTAAGAAGGTAGTACTGCACCCTATGAGGTTTGTATGCAAAGCAGCTGCCTAGTTTGGCCTACATTCTGCGTGCGTGTATCAGATATCGTGACAGAATGTCACATCACTGGCATGTCACAATTGTTGGTAGAGAAGAGAGTGGATGAGCGAGTACTTGGACCAACAACTTTCCTATATCTACCATGACTACCCAGACAGAAGCAATGAAACGCTTTTAACCTCATTGTCAACCTCGACAGAGACTAGTCTAGTATGAATGATTTTGCTTCTTGATACCTGGATTTTTTTTCTTGATATAATTTTTCTGGATAGAGTTTTTCTTGTGGTTCCTCTGTTCGGAACTTTTTCTTAAACTTTTTAGCTTTTGCTATGGAGAGGATTGATGGAAGATGAGAAAATTGATATAAGTTTTATTCATAACCTTTGCAAATCTATACATATGAAGACCAGTGTCACCAAATTTGTTCGTTCAGCTCAGAGAGTCATGCTGAATTAAACTGATTCATAAAATTAATGAGAAGTCATCATCATCAGTCTTTCAATGTCCGTCGTTGGACATAGACCTTCCTCAGGATTTGCCACACTTCTCTATAATGGGCGTCGCGGAGCCAGTACTTCCTGAACTTGTCTAGCTCGTCTCTCCATGCGCATGTGATCTCATGGGATCCATGTTGTGAGTCGTGATGTCCATCGGTTGTCTGCCATTCTTGCAACATGGCCAGCCCACCACCATTTGAGATATTTAATGGATTCTATGATGTTCCTGACTCTTGTCTTTTCCCAGATGTACTGTGCGATCTTGTGGTCTCTCCATGTGAGGCCCAGCTTAATTCTTCCGTGAGCACGTTGTATGGGTCTCAGTTAGCGGATCTGCCTCTTGGTTGGTTCCATGTTTCAGCTCCATAAGTGACTATTGGGAGGATGCATTGGTTATACACCCTTCTTTTTAGGATTAATGGGATCTTATTATTTTTGAAGGTTGAGCTAGCTCTGCCAAAGGCTTGCGATCCTAGTGTGATCCTTCACTTGATTTCTTCTTCTTCTGAGGGTCTAATGGAGATTCGTTGTCCTAGGTAGATACTTCTCATTAATTTTATGAATCAGTTTAATTTGGTTGGTTGCCCAGTACCATAACCATCACACCAAGTTAACATAATGAACAAGATGTACTATTTTGTGATTTTAACCCTAACCTCTGACTCACCAACTGAACCGCATGACTGGTGTAAGCTCTATACACACATTTTTTCAATCTATTCCTTTTCTAATACGAACGTTCATTAAAGGAAAATAATTTAAAATATAGGTCTCTTCCAAGATTTAGAAATAATTAAAGATAAACAAATTCATATTTATTCCTTCTTTTCCTTCAGATACAAGTAACCATTCTGTATAATCACGAATATTAGAAAAAAAAATTTTACCTGATATTTGCAAACTTTTCAACATAGTTTCAGCCTGTTTTGTTTCACTACAAAATTTTTTTTCCACATCGTTTCAAAAAAATGTCATTTTTGTTGACTTGATTTCTGAAACCTCATTTTATAATCAAAATATATTATAAAATTTTCATTTTGCTCTTTCAATGTGGTTCTAACTCAATAAGTGCCTAAAAGGAAGAAAGATTTTCAAGAAGTTCAAATCAAAGCCAATTGGAGCTTTTCGGAAGTTTTTTGTGGCTGGGAGGGGCAATTCAAAATTAACAATCATTTACAAAATAATTATGGTTGGATTGAAAGCTCACAGTGAATTACAATTACCTAATGTCAATTTGATATTTAATTTCAGGAATTTGATATTTATTAATTCAACTATATAATTCATATTATCGATCAACAAAGTTGTAAATAAGCAAGTGACTACTGCTGTTACTACTGCAGTCTAAACAATAAACATTGTTAAAAAAAATTTTTTTGATTTGATTTTTAAAACATCATTTCTAAAATAATAATGTTCAAAAATTTTAATCTATACATACACAACATAAAAAATCCCATCATTTTTGATGGATGCTATGCTAGTAAATGTATAAATCAGACCAGTGAGGATTTTAAAGCAATAGACTTGAGTACAACCCAACGTATAAAATGTAGATACACCTGTGTGTGTTGATGTGATCTTCAGCATTTTAGATTGGTTTGATCAGGATATTTGCCATCTTCCTCAGATGTACAAGTTGTATACAAAAAGTTGGTCACTTTTTAATAAGGTTTTGTCCACCTATTCTATAAAACAGAAAAATGGTGAGAATCTAATCACCAAAAGAGAATGGCTGACTGTGACGCATGATCATATTTTTCAATGTCTTTTCAAGAATTTAGATTTTTACAGAAAAGTGCAGTTATACATATTTACTTGAACCTTACCTCAGAGTAAGTAGTGTGGTTGCTTTTTCTTCTAGATACAATCTGCCATATTAGACTTTTTCCCTTCACTAGACATTCCTATGTTCTTCACATCTGACTTTCAGAGATCAGCTATGTTCTCCCTTATATTCTTTTACACATATGTGTGGGATGTTAATCCAGCTGTTATTCTTACCATTATAATCTTTTATTTCGAAAATGCAAATGACAAAAACGTGTTAAATATGATATACATTCAGCAGTGATTTCTAACATTGTTGCCATTAAATTAACTGTAAATGCAAATTACTGTCATTTGTGGACATTGCTACATTCGGATGGTCCTTATCACACTCCAGTGATGGTCGCTATCTACTACTTAAACCTTATCTCAAAGGATGCAGAGAGGTCTTTTTTCTCTTTGGGCATGATCTGCCATACCAGATTTATCTACTTCACCCCTGGATACCACTCTCTTATGTTCTCTAAATCTGACTTTTAAGAGTTGGCTGGTTTCTTCCCTGTATTCTTTTCCACATTAGCATGGGATGTTATATATGCAATCTTAAGTCAATCACATCTCTTATCAGGCTAAAACTTTGGAAAGTGGCCAACAGTGGTTATAGTTTTAGAAGCCACCCTGATGTTGTAATGCATATAAAACCTTTGGATTTCTTTTGCTACTTCTATTAAAACTACTGTTCATCTGAGAAAGGCCTAAGAATTGTTTGACCCAAATATTGTGGTAACAACAAAGGTAAGAAAAAGAACAAGATTTATAGTCCAAACAAATCTTGGAAAGTTGGTATATCCTTAAATTAACATTAAAAAAAATTATATAACCACATAATGAGCTTATATGCAAATTTTTCTCTTCCTTTGTTTATTCATATTTCTCTTTGTTCATTTGCGCTCAAACGGGATGATCTCATTATTTAAATCAGCTTTCTATCATGACCTAATAGAAATTACGTTATAGAAACTCTTAAGACTTCATGTCTGATCACCATATATCATAACAGCTTGGGATCAGTTGAGACTTTAAAAATAGGTAAAATTACGATACTTCAATTATTAAAAACAAATTGCTTGGAATAGTTCTTGGCTAATTAGTGCCGATCCATACAAAAATAGCCCCTAATTTGGGTTGTATTTATACTAGTATGTATGTATAATTATTATGCTTAGACAATCCTTTGATATCTCCTTTCAAAATAGTCATACGTAGTCTGTCTGGAAAGTATCCAGCCATTTTGAATATCTCAAGAACAGGTTGTGTGGCTTTAATGTAACTTGGGGACCTTATTGTGCATATTTGAACACTTGCTTGGGATGTCATTCAGTTGGCAATTGGGAGACATGGAGTGAGTTTATATACTATGTGACTGTTGCATTCACAATGACTGACCGAGTCATTCTTCATGTCTTATGGGTTTTTTAGGCAAAACATTGCTTCAACCAGGTCTGACACTGACACCCCTCTCTTTCCTACAATTCAGATTTGGCTCCTTTGCAACATCTGGCTTTTCCTCCTGTGAGATGAGATTAAGGAGAACATACAGAGGTATCTGATGGCAATCTTGAAAGAGTACTTTACAGACTGTTTCGAAAAGTAGGAGGGATGCAGGGATAAGTGAGATCCTAAGGGGAGTACTTTGAGGGGGACTAAAGCACCTTTGCCCTAGCTAGGTTTGTTGATATATGGCTGGATACTTTCCGGACAGAATAGATTCAAGCAGGGTAAAAAGTGAAATTAACACAAGAAGGAATTAATGCAAATATTGAAATTATATCACTTTATTATTCAAGATCAGTTTAAATATTGGGATAGAAAAAGTATAAAATTATTGAATATATGTTTGGAAAAGACATGTTTCTAAACATGAAAAGTGGAATTGTAATTAAAGAAATACATTTTTGGATCATTTATGCTGTAAAACAGTACTTTAATCAGGGCTTCTATCTTGCAATGGATATCGGATACTGTTCATGACTTTCTGCAGTTGATGGGTCAATATCAATGCTGAAACAACAAAAACCAATATTCCAATTCACAGGACACTTGGCTTCATCAGTTTATTTGGTAAATAGAAGTTATAGGAATAATTAAACATTTATTTTATTTACAGAGGCTGTTGTTGATCAATAATTTACAAAAAGGAAGTATTTGTTTGTGCTTCAAAATTCAAAGCTGTACTGTATTTGATGGCAAATAAGACCTCCTTTATTTCATCAGGGAAAACTTTTTAAAAAACACATTTTGGGGAATTCCTCTCATTTATTATCCAATTTTTCCAACTCCTCCACAAATTCTGGGCAATTTAGGGCTGGACAATAAAGGTTACATTTGCCTCTTTTAACTAATCTTTTAGTGAAAAGAGGGGTCTTATATGGCATCAAATATGGTATTTGATTTGTTCAACTGATGTCAAGGGAAATAGCTAAGTATTTGTGGACTGATAGTTGTGGTAAAAAAGATGGAATAAAAGTATGATTCGACAACCAATAAATTCAGTTCATTACATAAGTACTCCTTCAAAATGTATTTCAGTGCTGATACTGTTAGTATCATCAAATATAAAATGTCTGTACGTGTTCTTTGTTCTGAGGCATTTCAAACAGGAAACCAAATTCCAGTCTTGACTTACTGTCTTAATTTTCACTTAAAACATTGAAAGTAAATAAAAGATTCCTTAACAGTTTTGACCTTATCATTTTGAACTAATTCATACAAACAGTGAACACACACATACAGACACTCACATATGTACACCGACATACATGAATGATTGCATATACATGTAAATATGTGCACATAGATGTATATACACACATACAAGATTATTCATCAACCACAAAATTACTAGAATTATTCAAATTATTAAGTGTGTACAACAGTTTCCAACACCTTTTTTTGAAACTATGAACTGGATATACAGATGAAAAAAAGACAGTTTTTAGTGTTCTGTATTCGGTGTTCATTTATTGTGTTGAGGAGAAAAAATAAGTAGCAGTGGGCAAGATACATAGCAACAGTGTATGCTGTTCCTTTTCAAGTTGGGTAAGACAGAATCAGAAGAGGAGAAGATGATTGATGAAGCGCATGGAGAAAGTTCAGTTGGAAGCAGTACTTGTCATGAATGGTATGCAAAGTTCATTAAAGGTGAATTTGACTTGGAGGACAAACCATGCAGTGGTGTACCACATGAATTTTGAAGTGACAACTTGCATGCTCTTTTGGATGATGAACCCACTCAACCAAAATTGGAATTGGCTAAAAAACTTGTGTTAATAACTCAACAGTTGTAAGACGTTTGCAAAGTATGGGTAAGATTCCAAAAGCGGAAAATGGGTTCCACATGAATTGTCAGAGCAAAAGCATAGGACATAATCTCATCACCTTTATTTAAACTTCTTACTAGACATGAAAAAACTTTTTTTTTTATGGAAAATCATCAGTGTGGAGTGGATTCACTGTAATAATTCAATGCATCAAATCATTGGAAACTCGAGAATAGCCTGCAGCATCAACAGCAAATACTTTTTTGGAAAGAAGATTTTTTCCCTGTATTTTGTGGAATATGAAAGATGTTCTGTACAATAGATTGCTGAGGACTGGTGAAACTGATACTGCACAGAGTTATATTCATGACCTTTGAAGCCTGAGCACAGCCATTGAAGAAAAAAAGACCATTCACAGGACAGGGGAACCGGGGTGTCTTACTGCTACATAACAATGCTTGTCCACACACTGCTTTGTTGACCAAAAAAATCTTGATGAAAAATTATTTTTGGCATATCTACTTGTCTTGCTACCATCGGACTTTCATTTGTTCTGATCAATGCAGCATTCCTTATTTGGTCAAAAATTCTTAGATATCTTTAATGTTCAAAATTTCATTGACAACTTTATTGCCAAAAACGCCAGAGCTGTTTTATGAACATTAGATTCAAAAACTCCAGGAACTTTTGCATAAGGTCATAGAACATGAAAAAGAATATTTTGATGATTAAAATATGTATGTACTGATTATTATTATTATTGATTAACTGATTATTATTATTATTAATATCAATTAATTGATTTTGATTAAAAATTTTTAAAAATTTCAAATACTAAAACTAAAATTCTGAGATTTTGCATTTTGATTATTATTTTTGGCCAGTCTTTCTTTACTGTTTCATTTGATCACAATTTTCAATGTTGAATACCCTCCAACCATTCAAGTTGTGATAAAAAGCAACAATTAGATGAACCCAAAAATTGATAACAATCATAGTTCCTCTCAGAATTGAAGTAATTGTTATTACTTGTAGATTTGACAGAGCCCTATGGCTATTAGAATTAAAACTTATCTTGAACTGTTTGTCACTTAATATTTCTATGGTAAATTTCCATTTTTTTTATTATCAATTTTTTTTCATATTAATGCTTTTATTTCAAAATTTCAAAGGTGAAACACCAATGACCTTTAAAGTATGTAACATAAAATAAGAATAAAGATATAGTCTCTAACAAAACTTGGCTGCACTGCTTGAAGAGTTATCTATGAAAGAAGAGCCAAAGGAATCCAAAATCAATGAGACTTAATCTTGCATTGCCTTCTTCCTTTTGACCAGTTTGGCTATAGAAGCCTGTCGCTAGCCAGGGGCACAAATCTCCAGTCATATTGCCACGTTCCTACTTCACGCTCCAGAATTCAATGGTCTGAGAGCAATCGACCTGGTAAAATGTGATAAAGAGCAACAATAAGATGAAGAATGTAACTAGCCCAAAATTAATAATCACAAAAGACCGAGTTTGTGTCGGCTTAACTCGGTGATTCTCAAGAGGGAGACACTTGGTTCTTAGAGGAAGAATTTTAGCCAGAGGTTGAATATTGGGGAGGGGAATTTCTGTCAAGGAAGAGCGTACAATGGGAAGTATAACGGTGAAAAATCACTTGAAGACAATTCAAAATGGAAGAAACCTGGGATTGAAAAGGGAGGAAAGTGAGCTGGGACACTGAGAACCACAAGTTTAAATGTTCTTGAATGACCCTTCTATTCAAAGAAAGTAATAAATGAGTTGGATGGTTTTTTCATAGATAAATCATTTGTACGGTTGATGTTCTACAAGTTATACAATATCAAGATTTCAATAGAAATTTGAGGCTTACATATAAAACATGAATTTTACATTATTTCCCTTTTTTTCTTTCAAAGAGTTTTTGTAACAATTGAAGTAATTCTTTTTGTTATGTATGTTGTTCTCTCTATGTTTTTGCTGATGTTCATATTGATCTATCCATATAAAAGCCATGTCTGCTGATTAGTATGTTTATTGAATTGACTGTTATGTCAAAGTCCTGTTATAACCTAAAAGTTATAATGAATGGATCCATCTGAAATAGATTGACAGAGCCAATAAAACCATGGGAAGGTTGTAAAGTGTGATAGTCTGATGTCATAACAATCAAGAATTAATCACAGAAACACTGTTTGTTGGAAAGTAAAAGAAAAGTAAAAAAAAATGTTTAATATTTATATACTTGAGACTCTCTCTCCATACCCTCTTTGAAACAGCTTGAGATCCGAGGAGACTTTAAGAAAAAATTGAAATTAGGATACTTGTATCATTAGAAATAGATATAAATCACCTAATAAAAAATATTTAGGCTCCTTCGTGATGATCCATACATATGCTAGTTATTATAATAATAGACAGAGAAGGTGGGAAAAATTGAAAGAAGCAGGGTGCATCATCTTGTAGGTCAGATGGATCCGTGTAGATTTTTATGTGGTGTGGCTTCTGTTACTCAACAGGAACATGGTAAAGAATCATTTGCTTCACTGCTGAATTCATTTCCTTAAATGAATGTCATTATCAAGGGAAATAGCTCTTGACTGAAATTGCCCACCTTCAACCATTAAGTCAATCTTAATTTTTCTCTTTTTCCCATTCAAAATGGATCTAATGAACATAAGCAAAAGCTGTCCCATAATAACCATCAAAAAATATTTCATGGAATCTTATTCATGAAAGACTGTCCTCTCAATTTGATTCCATTGTCCACTCTATCAATGCCTCCTGAATTTGCTGGCTTCTCTATAAGTATTGAAATGTTGATTCAACTTGTCTGGAAAATATGTATATAACCCAAGATACGATTTTATGAGAATCCAGAGGTGGGTATTACTTGTGAGGCAATAAGCCTAATTTATACCATCCCCCACCCACCAATAATTTATAAAAATGAAGAAAAAATGTATATTTGATGTGTCATATTTTTTGATGAAGAAATTATGATGATGACAATGATAATGATGACAATAATGATGCTAATAATGATAATAATAATAATGGTAATAATAATAATAATAATGGTAATAATAATAATATCATCAGAATCATTATCATCATCATCATCATCATCATTATTATTATTATTATCATCATTATTATTGTTATTTGCAGCAGAGTTCCATTAACTTTAATTCCATTCATTGAAAAGTTGCATTGAAAATACAAGCGGTTACAAGCAGTCCATGAATTTAAGAGGAATTGAGAATATCTCCGCATTAAAAGTTGAAAAATAAACTGTACAGCACATGCTGAGAACAGAATAACTTATATTACATATGTTAATAATGTTTGAGATTTTTGTTTGTCACTGCTTTCTGCTTAGCTCTGCTAGGAAAAAAAATTCTCTTTTTTTATAAGAATAGTACATCTGAATAAGACCAAAGAATGGATCAACCAAAATACTGTGGGAACAACATGATTAACAAGAAGAATGAGTTCAATTGTCTGAAAAACTCCTCTATAAATTAGAGACGATATTTTCTTTATGTTATTAATAACCTGGAAAATTGTCAAGTTTCTTTCAAATTTTCTAATGCAGCAGTGCCAATTCATGCACTTGAATTATTTTCTTTGCTTGTTTTCCGATTAATATGTTTAAGCTTAGCTCATAAATCATTTTGGCACAACCAGAAGGAGAGACAAAAATTTCAAGGAGATTCTTTATGATTATTAAAGCAAAGATGTTGATAAAATATATAAGAAAATAAAACTTTTTGCTTTGCACAGATTTTACACGTTAGGTGGTTTCATTCACTTCCTCAGTTCTTTATCAAGCCTGAAAGATAAAATCAAAAATAATGCAGGAATTCAAAACAGACCCATAATAAATGCAACAATTTTCATTCAAGTAAAATATGCAAAAATTAACAGTACCTAACATTTAATCAAGTTGAAATCATGAATTTATTACATGTGTCATAATTACAATTAAATTTTGTGGCTAATGGTTTAAATGGCTTAGAAGAGTAAAGTATCTGAAAAAGTTAATTAGTAAAATTTATTGAAGAGTATGGTCAATGCTATGTTATAGAACAGAACAGTGAAGATGTAGCCTTATGTTAATAAAGTCAAAACTATCCAATCACTGAGGAAAAATTAATGATTCAAAAGTTATTAGAAGACATCACGAGGCGAAATATATTCAGGCGTGGATCCATGGGATGTGAATCCATGGGATCTGACACACACATCCCATTTAAAAAAAAAAATCCAAAGTAATCACTTTGAGTCCATTAGAAAACCCAAATGGTTATGTTGCAAGAATGCCAGACAACCGCTGGACATCACAACTCACAAAGTGGATCCCCAGAAATCATATGTAAAATTGTGGCGGAGTGAAAATGAAATGGCATTACAAATTTAACAAATTCAGAAAGTACCAGCTCGGCAATACCCATGATAGAGAGGAATGGTGAATCTTGGGGAAGGTCTATGTCAAATGACAGACGCTTGAAGGCTGACGATGATTATCCTCAAAAACCCAATTATTCTATTTTTCACTTAATATAAGTAAGATGTCTTCCATTTTATTCTTTAGGAATTTTTTATTCATTAGTGAATTTCTTTGATTCATTTTTTTTATTTTACTCTTTGGTCAATTCTAAAAAAATACCTAATTTCTTGTTTTTGATGTTTGAAATTTGCCTTCTTTATCATATTTGTAAAAATGAATTTTTCCACTGGAACCCTACCTTGCTAAAAAAATCCTGGATCCGGCCCCGATATGAGGAGAAAAAAAACTATAAAGGTCGATTGAAGAAAATGATATAAATGCTACTTCACTTTTACACCAAACTTGAAGTGACAGGTTTAAACAAGGGAAATAACTCGTATATGCTAAGTAAGAGTTATTACTGTTGCACTTCAGTTTGAACATCGATTCAATAATAAAATCAAAAACCAAAATAAAGCCTTGATAGCCCCTAAAAATAATAGATTACCACTCTAAGAACAAATATTTCCTTCGGTACTGAGAAAGACAAAACCATGATTATGAAGTCGTTTTCATGTTTTTCCAGACAGATCCCCAAAAGGGAGGAAACTTAACCATCGGCTTGAGGTGGAGGACAGAGCTCTCAAAAACTAGACATCTGGCCTTCCTACTACATTTTGATAGACAAATACAGGTCAAGAGGGTGGGAAGATTGTAATACCAATATTCCAATTTGGAAGGGTTTGCTTGCTTTGAAAGCCAGTACTTGAAATCATGGCTTTCATCTAGGTTTGAGGACCAACTAATGCAACGGTTCTCATTTTGTCAAATGCCCTAACACAAAGACACAGTCAGCCAACAGTTGTTATGACATGCAGACGATTCATAGACAACCTTTTTGACAAAGGGATATTTGGCCAATTCGGCTTCTCACAACTGCCACTTGATTGAATATTTTTTGAGTACCATTTAAAGGTTAAAAAGGAAGAAAAATGGTGAAATTTCTAATAAATAATTCTATTTTACATCTTGAATACCAACATTGAAAGAACAGCTTGGTAAAACAAATATAAAATGGAGTTTTTGCAACTCATCAGAGAAATAATCCTCAAGCAGACATCAACATCCTGTTTTTTTTTTTCAAATAATTAGAATTGGAAAAAATAAGTTCTCAAGTTCTTACTTGGCTTTGCTAGAATGAAAAATAAAAGAAAGTGAATGAAAAAAATTACTTTGAACATTGCAACATTCTACTTGATAATCAATGAAATTTTTTTTGGTTTTGTTCGACTGAAATCTGGCCAAGAAAAGAACTCAAGAACTGATTTTTTTCAATTTTAATTACTTTTCAAAAATAGGGTGTTGATGTCTGCTGGATTATTTCTCTAATCATTTGCCAAAATTCATTTCAAAACATATATGTTTTATCGTCCCGCTCTTCAAATGTTGTTATTTGAGATGTAAAATAAAATTATTTTACAGAAATTTCACTATTTTTTTTCTTTATTTTTAACCTTTAGATAGTAAGTGAGAGGGGAGTATTTGATGAAAAGCCAAATCGACAAAACATAATCTCGACATTAAAATTGTCCACTAATCTACTGTATGGTAAAACTTGCGTTGACAAAACAGAGTTTAATCGAACGATCTGGCATGAATGCCACCGGTGAGAAATATGCAAAAACCTTAGTAATGAGGAAAGCCACTTTTAAGACCATCTCTATGCTAGCTTTACATCAATGAAATCAATACCAATGACTAATCTTCATTGATTATCATTTGTTTTTTTCAATTAACATACTTCTAGAAAACACATTGTCTTTATGTCACACACAAATCATTAAAACAACGTGAACATACCTTCTTTTGACTATTTAAAAAAACAATAGACTCATGTAAATACTGTGGAGCTTTTTACTTTTTACAGACTTTCCCTGTTACTTTTATCACAAACTTCCTTTTTCTTTTATTACAGACCTTCCCTGTTATAACACAAATTGTTATAGCATGATTCACAATATAATGCAGGCGGATGGTGAGCAAAGAATATAAATCTAGCTTGAATCTAGCTAAATTAGCAACCTTGGTTATCATGACTCAGTTATAATGTGGTTGGCTTTCTTGGACCCCAATAGCCGCATCATCATGGGGAATGTCGGTATTTCTTTTTACTTCATTGTTAAAAGATAATTGAACCAATAATATATATTTTGCTGCAAGGCATAGATATTTGAAAAAGCCTTTCTTATTCAGAAATTGCATTAAAATTTGATGAAAAAGAAATTACGAAATATTCTTTGAAATGGTCAGTATATAATTAAGGCCAGTATGAAATAAATATAGGTATAGATATATGTACTCACTTGTCTTTTCTGATTCCATAAATTTTTTATGGCTGCAACAAAAGAAAATGTAAAATATAAGATTTGAAAATTATTTATGGAAAATGTCTACTCTTATTAGCTTTTAATTAACGATTGTTAATGGCAATATTTCCAAACTGTATATTGGTCTAGTTTAGGGCTATTCAACTAACTAGTGTGGCAACTCTTCCAAATAGTAATATTAGAAAGCCTTTTCAATCTCATCTATCAATTCCGAACAAGATTTTGGCAGAATTGAAAAAATACTTGGTTTGATTCATTTAACAATTGTATATAAAAAAAAAAATATTTTCTGGAAATCTAGCATTCAGAACCACAAAATATGACCAAATGAATGTTTTATTACGCTGATTGCGATGAAATTTAGTTCATCATATGAGGTTCCTGTTTTTAACTCCCACAACCAAGCCTAGCACATGTGTGTGTGTGTGTGTGTGTGCATTGGTGTGCTTGCTTTATACAATATGATTAACAATTGTTTATTGCATCATATAGCTTTGCCAACAGAATAAGTCCTAATTGAATTCTTAGACTAAATAGAATTACACTTGAAGGTAAATCAATAGCCATCGTACTCTCCATTTAATGGCATTTATTAACAGACACTCTCCCGTGGGATTACTCAGTCAGTAGTGAGTTGCCATTGAATAAGCTTCTGTACTGTGTGTCCATCACATCCATAATCATCACACAGGTCCGTCTTTGCATTTTGTGCAAGATTCTTTAACAAAACATTGCATTACCCAGGTCTAGCCCGAGAGATTTCAGACTGTGGACGAGATTAAGAATGTGACAAGGCAGCTGATGATGATTCCATCAGTGGAACTTTGCAGACTGTTTTGAAAAGCAGAACAGAAAATGGGATAAATGTGTGAGGTCCCAAGTAGAATTCTTTGAGGAAGACTAAGGCAACATTACCCTAGGTAGGCAACTTTTTCATTAATATTAACTGGCTGGATACTTTCTGGACAGCCATCATATTTTCTTTTTTTCACCAACTCAGGTTTGTCTTTTATATTTTGTAATGTATCATTATGATTTCTTTTCTTTCAAATCATCATACACATCAAAAAGATACAATAACTGCTTTTTTAAACAATAATCAATGAATTCAACTCACCTTTTGTAAAGTAAAGAGATAGCAACAATAAGAATGACAGCACAGATGAACATGAAGATGGCAAATACAACCAGCACCCACCATAGTACTGACCACGATGCGTAACTAATAGACGTCTCTGGATTACAGGACTGTAATGAACAGAAAAGAAGAATTTTTTCCTAATTAGTAAGTTCACAATAATAATTTACTAATTTTAAAATGAATATTGCACCAAGGATTTTAATTAAAGAACAATAACAGGACATTCTTTTGATGAAGAAAACAATTAAAACAGGTCTGGTTAGTCATGTGTCTTTTGGCAGCATACCATGTTGGGAGGACCAATTGAAAAATTGGAAAAAGGGGTGATCAATGAATAGCTGACACTATATATCCATTCTATCTAGGATCCAGTCTCCTTCCTTGATGACTTGGCAAATAGGCTTACTCTATCAAAGATTTTATCAATGTTTACTTGTCTTTTCTCTTCAGGTTTACACATAGTTTTTGGACAACTTATTTGTCAACTCATTTGTTTGTCTAAACATTGCATTTTATTTTCAATCATGAACTTTTTAATCTCTGTGTCCATATTCAAACATAAGGCGTAGAATTCTCTTTTCTCACAAAGGAAACATGACAACGGAGGTTTACATCAGAACAAGATGTTGACTTCTGTCTTCCCCAACTCTTCTAGTGACATCTGCATGTGGCAGTAAACTCAAACACATAGGGAAGACTCCTTTGTCCTATGTGACTACTACATTTTACAGCCACTCAGGACTATCATCATCGTTATTATTATGACTACTTTCCCTACCGGTCAGACTTTTACACCAACAAAGAATTGAAGAGGATTGGTCAAGTGTTTGGTGAGGGTGCTGTAAATTGAGCACAGCACAGCACAGCATCAAAAGGAAACATGTTACATGGCATGTTGTAGGGGAATGAATGAAGGTTTGGTACAAATATTGATTTCATTACAAAAACAAAGAA
Organism: Thysanoteuthis rhombus; assembly: GCA_963457665.1. Taxonomy (NCBI): domain Eukaryota; kingdom Metazoa; phylum Mollusca; class Cephalopoda; order Oegopsida; family Thysanoteuthidae; genus Thysanoteuthis; species Thysanoteuthis major. The sequence continues at coordinate 40,451,387 of OY735206.1, forward strand.
AAATAAAGGAATTCCGCATTATTAAAATTATAGTAGTTTATTATCTTTCTCAAAACAGCGCACCGCAGGGGAAATTTGTACTTTAAGAAATATGAAATTTGATTTTTGAGTTGTCACTCAGAATACTTTGTTTTTATAACTTGTCAAAGACATTCTGGATTAAAATTTGCTATTGCCAAAGTTGTGATTGTATCTTTTCTCTCCCAGGTTGGTAGTCCTTAGCATTAGCTAAAACATTATTCTTAATTTTGACAAATTTTTACCTTAATCCTAGCATATAGTTACTCTAAATCACAAACGTATTCCTGTGGCAACGATTAAACAGCATAGTTAGAAAATTGAAGAGCAAGCCCTGGGTATGAATCAAACTTACACCTTCTAGCCAGGTGCAAATTCTATTCTTGCCTTTGGGTTTACTCCTTATTTTTTGATTATGCTGTTTAATTGTTGCTGTAAAATTACGGCCCTATTCAAAGTTGTAATAAGACTGAAGTTAAGATGAAGGTAAAAACTACTCAAAATTGATAATAATGTTGCAGTATTTTGTCCAAGAATAACATTTTTTAAATTTTAAAATCGTTGACTAAAAGTTCTTTCTGAGCACTTTTCCTTTGGCATCCTCAGTGGGGTTACTGGCACTTTATTCTCAACCAGCATCTCTTTGATGATCTGTCTTCATCTCTAATCATAACTTGTATTTATTCTTGGTTTGGAGATCAGATGTGGTTTCATGTCAACTCTGCCAGTGCATCCAATCACATGATACTACATCATCCTACTTTCTTAGTAAGAATTGAATTTCCATTGAATTTTCATGTTAGTTAGATAAAATTCCACACCAAGCATTTTGATACGCAATTTGACAAGTTTGTCCTTGGAATTCTGATTTTGACATGATCACATTCTTTACCAGTTGAAAAAGAATGTTTATATTCTTGGCTGTCAACATACAATAAAACTGACTTTTGTATGTATCCTCTTTCTGTTAGGCCCAGGTATATCTTCAATCTTTGTGTCATTTATAATGAAATCCTATTCTTCTGAAATCCTCGATTACACCATCCAGTCTACCTACAATATAAAATAGGGCCACACCCCAATGTCTGCAACAAAGACTAATGACCCCTGGCGCTGTTTTTGTCAACTATCTACAGTAAAAAGAAACTTTGGATTATATTTTCCATCAGTGGAATTAGCATTGACTAATAGAACGCTCATGTCTACTGGAATTTTTG
>OY735206.1:40457621-40465121 GCA_963457665.1 Thysanoteuthis rhombus
ACAGACAAAGTATGTTTATTTGTTGCTTGTATAACGCGTACACAGAGGAGATATTCCTTGACGTCTTCATAATCCAAGATTTCAGCAGTTTCTATCAATCCTGTCGCTGAGATCAGCTTAAAGGCGGTAAAGTTAGCCTCAGCATTTGCACCTAAAAAGATTTCAAAAAACAATTTTATTTACAATCAATAATTTTTTACTAGCATTTTGTGTTAAACTCCAAAACTAGAATTGACTTTATATTCCTACCATGACAAGAACAATCTTCATCAAAATTGGGAGTGTAAACCGATCTGTAAAATTTACATTCCCCTACCGTGATCTGAGGTCATGACCAATTAATTGCCAGGAGGCTGTCTTACTAAATGAGCAAAATTGACAAGTCTTAGATATTATTATTATTATTATTTGCAATCTCACTCCAGTTGCCTGGTGGTAACCACTGAAGTTTGAGTGACAGCAAGTCTCCTCAAGTCTCCAGCCCTTCTCTCCTAGTGCTCATAAGTCGCAGTAATACTGTGATTTACAGTTTTTACCAGTTACCCAGTGGTCATTGCTGAAGGCTGAGTGACAATAAGTCTCCTCAGGTCTTCAACCAACGTCTCCTCTCTTTTTCGCTTATCATGTCAGTGCTGCGGTTGGCATTTCCACTTTCATTTCCCTTCCTCTGTTGGGTCACTGTTGACAGTTAACGTTGCAGTCTTTATATTTCTAGCACTTTCCTCAGTATCCATGCAGTTCCTCGTAGTGCTGTGGTCTGTACAGTCTCAATCCTTCCCCTAATCCCGATCACCTCCAGTTATTATTATAATTATTTTAAAAAATGTATCATCCAAATATATGCACAGGGTTATATCATTCTAATAAATAAATACATTTATACAAAAAAATATATATTTTCATAAAATTTTAATCGATCATATATACAGTACAAAAGTTGCAGTAATTATCCTCAGTCGGAATAGAAGGAGTGGAGTTTGACACTGCAGCAACCGGACTTGTCTTTCATTCTGATCTTAGTTGCTTTCCAACGCAACTACTCTGACTGTCATTCTACAGTCATTAGTAAACAACATGGATCAGAAATAAAGGCCAAGCTCTCAGTGAGAGTTGAACTCACATCCCTTTTGCCACTCACCAAGAGCTCATCCCTCATTTCACCCACTGCCACAGAGTAACAATCTGAGTCGTTGCAATGAAAAGGAACCAAAATTAAGATAAAAGAAATGCTGGTTAGAAACCAATAATAGTTTGCAATGCGTCATCTGATTAAAAATAAGATTAAAATACTGCATATGCCTGTATATAAGGCAGACATTTAATGAAAAAGAATTTTAAATATGCAATCTAAAGTGGTGGTATTATGAGTAGGGTGACTTCTACCAAAGCTCAATATAGACAGTTATGTGGTTAGTCCTCCGAAAACCCTTGTAAACTGATTATCTTATAGTCTAAGATATATGGTAATATTACTACAACAGTTTTATTTAATATCAATTTTGAAGAGTTTTTTCTAATTATCTTTATTGTTGCTTTTTATCATAATGTACAGGTCATTGAATCCTTCAACCATTAAGGTAGACAGCATAACTAGAAAGTAAAGAAGTAGCTTCAAATGAAGTCGGGCATTTGAACCAGGATTCATTTCAAGATTTGATTATTTCCCTAAGAACCAGTAACTTTGTCATTACTGAGTTATTTACATTGGCAAAGCCAAAAAATGTCCCATTTTGCAATGTTAGCAAAAAATTCTGCACCTGCCTTGGAATCAAATCAATTTACTTTTACTTGATATCACTGAAATTCATTGAGAATGTTTGGAGATATTGTATAGATAAGCATTGGGAGATACATAACACCTCTGTCAAATTTCATAGGCAGCAAGGAAAACTTACATCCAGTAGCATTTTCCCAAATATACCTCATTGAGTTGAAAGGCTTGCTGTCTCTATCGCAGGCTGACACTTTGACAACATAGCTTTTGATTGCATAATTCTCCTGGATGCTAGCAGAAATCCTTTTTTTATACTGAAAAAAAAATAATGTTGTGATATTTCTGTTAAAATCAATTACAAAAAATCAAATTAATTGTAAAACTGTTCAACAGTGGATTTAACCGCTGGATTTTGTTGCTTTTTTACCTAAAATTTGTTTCCACAAATTTCATCTGTGTGTTATGCATTAAAAGTCAGGAAGAAAGGGATGGTCAGTGGTCAGGAATTAATGAAAGTATCCCTGAAATAGGGCTATTAATATATAATGGAAATTTGTTGCCAAGATTATAATATTGAAATTGATAATATCGTAGGTATAATGAAATTGCATTGCAAATGATCTTACTACAGAAATACATCGAAAATTATTTTACTATAGAAAGTATAGAAAATCAAACAATTTATTTTTATTTGAATTTTGTGTCCTTTAAAAAATGTTTTCAATTAAAAACTTACTGTATCACAGGATTTAAAGCTTGGAATATTATCATCAATATCTGAAACCAAAATTCTCAAACGCTGGGTGCTGTACAGGGTGGTATTCCATTTATCAGTAGCCTTGAGTAAAATCTATTTAGAGTAAAAGAAATATAAATTTCATTATTTAATAATTGCATTTATGATATGGAAAAAAAAAGAAAACTCGAAATAAATCTGGTTAGTCACTCAATAGAAACTGGCACATGCTTTTGGCAGCATACTATATTAAGGGTGATCAATTTAGAAAATTGGAAAAAGGGATAATCAATGAATTAGTTACTTCACTTACATTTAGTTGGATCACTAAAAAGTCTGAATTTTCACAAAAACACGCATAAAAGCTGCCAGACACAAACTAAAGAAACAATTGCATAAGCTTACATAGTGAATGGAAGCTCCCCCCCCCACCCGCCCCCAAAAATTTATTCTTGCTTGGAATTGATTTTGATTCATACCTTGATCATTTCTACTATGATTACTAATTATGATACATATCTCGATCATTACCATTATAATTACGGATTACAATTCAGACCTTGATCATTACCACTTACTGATAGCGATTCATACCTGGATCATTACCACTATCATTACTGATTAAAATTCATACTTTGATCATTACCACTATCATCATTGATTGCAATTCATATCTTGATCATCACGTCTATCATTATTGATCATAATTCATACCTTGATCATTACCATTATTATTACTGATTACAATTCATACCTTGATCGTCATCACAATCACTACTGATTGCAATTCATGTATCAATGATTACCACTATCATTACTGATTACAATTCATATCTTGATCATTACAGCTTAAATTCATACTTTGATCATTACCACTATCTTAACTGAGTACTATTCATTCCTAGATCATTACCACAATCATAACTGATCACAATTTATACTTCTATCATTACCGCTATCAATACTGATTACTATTCAGAGCTCAATCATAATCACTCTATCATTATTGATTATAATTAAGCAAGTCATGGTTATAGAAGTAAGTACCCTAACACTGGCCATTGCAACAGCCATCCCTGCCTGGGCTTCACATATCACAAGTTTTCCCTTGTCTCAGATGTTTTTGTAACACATCAAAATATACTTAGGGGTGACAAGCACTTGAAGTGGTGTCATTCACTTAACCACTTGCAATTCAATTCATATCTTGAAGGAGAAGTTGGATTCATGCCTATCCCAGAGGACACCAGAGCCAGTCTCAGTTTCCCTTTCGATTTTTCGTGCAAAATCATGGGTATGAAAAGAGATGAAAGATTCATTCAAAGTGCAGCAAGACCAACATGAAAATTCAGAGTGATTCATTCAGCTCATTTGCAAATATCATTTGAAGTACTTTAAACTGTGTGACTGGGATCATGAAAAGATAATTGGATTGAATTTCTTTTCATTATCAACCAAAGATATAGATAGACCATAGTACTTACATAATAGAAAGGGTTTCCTTCATGATCTACGTTTTTTTTCAAAGTAATCACACCAGTGTCAGGATTAATAGCAAAGATTTCTCGGATTTCAGCATTATCAGGTTCATCAAATGAGTAAATAATGCTAGAATTTTCTCTAGCTTTAGCAATCATAGTGAAAACTGGTGTATCAATTGGTGTGTCCTGAAAATAGAATGATAAATGATATCAATAAAGTCTTTTTGTATTAATTACATGAAATTATTTTATCAAAGAGAATGCGAGTTTAAGAATTTGGAAAAACATTTTAATTGTTTCCATGTTTATAAAACAAAATGATAAATACTAACAACTTCTCTGTAACCAGATATCTAGGCTAAAAGGGATGGAAAAATTGCCTCTGTTTTAGTCTACTGTAATTGCAAATGATGGCAATAATATCATTAACTAATAAAATTCGACTTAATGATATTCGAATCTGTTTTTATCTCCTTCATGAAAATATACTACTTTCTGATTATTATTATATACTGATTTAACCAAACTAGTGTTCTCAGTTTGATTTTATTAAGTCACAACTTTTTTGACTTAGTACGCTCCAGCCCCCTTCAAGTGTCTGTTGTAGTTGGTCACCTTCCGGGAATTTTGAACTAAACCCTTTATTCAATCCATAAAGATAGATTGTTCTCATTCTTCTGTCTTTGCCAGATGATATCTCGTATCAGTCAATTCATCGTAGTTAATTTGTTCTTGCAAAATTGCTTGTCTACTTCTCCCACCAATATGATTATAACGACCTTGGTCCAACCAAATAAGTACATAATGATGATAATTCCTCATTTCAGAGATTCAGACAAAAAACATTTTCTGAACAATAAATTTGATGAAGTACAAAGTGGGTCATAAGTTACACAGGATTTTTGAAAATTAATAGATTTGCAACTAATTATGTTTTAGCTTTTTTTTTTTTATTTCAGGTTCAGAAAGTTTGATCACAGAATATTTATAATTGAAAGATACATGGCAAACAAGAGAGTTAAAGTGATTATATTTTACTATGCAAACCAGAAGTCAATTTTTTTTAGTAAAAGAGCCTACGCAACTTATGGCCTACCCTGTATATTAAAAAAAGTGCATGAAAAGATACCAACTTCAGGTACAGTTGCATTCTCTCCTGGATGGGGCTTCAGTATCTTTGGGATGTCCAGTACATTACTTGTACTAATGTATACCTTTGCAGAGGCTTGCCCGGTCTGCTGTGGATTACCTTGGTCTGTTGCAAAGACTGTAAATGTTAAGGGACTCTTTTCAGCAACATTGACAAGCTTGGTTGCTACACGGATTTGTCCAGTATTTTTTTCCATGGTAAAAATAGGCTGGCCTGTTTTCAAAAAGATTTAAGAAATGAATTAGAAAGATGATACAACAAAAACTTCCCTCCTAAATATGTGATATACATACATATATAATAGATTAAGGAACTTTTCAAAATTGAAATATTTTATGAATGTAATATAATGAGGATATAAATAAATTGGTATAAAAGAATATATGCATAATTTTGATCTTGGCTAAAGATTATTATGTTATGTTGAATATAGATTCATTTTGAAATGATTATAAATATAAAATAGTCTTATTCAGCGAATAGTGCTCACACTAGTTAAATTATGCATAGTGGATTCTTTGTCTTTCAGTGCATTCCTCATAGTAGAATCATTTACAATAAATTTATATTAATAGCCTTTTTCTGCCATTAATGCTTGCATTAATTCCTCACCTCTGACAATCCCTTTCTGGGAGATTTTCAATGTATTACAACTGTAAAATTGTAATTTTTCTAGCAAAACATAGATCAGTATTAAATGATCAACTTTTTGAATTGGTAGCCATCACAACTCACAACATGGATCTCCTGAGATCAAATGCAGAATCCATACTGTCAGAATATGAGGTGGTGAGATGAACTGGACATGTTCAGAAAATATTGGGTCCAGGACACCCATGTTTGAGGTATATGGTGAACCCTGGGGAAGGTCTATGTCTAATGACAGACGATAAAAGACTGATGATGATGATATTCTCTCTATCTGTTCACATGATAAATGTCCTACAAAGATTTTGCCATCAATTTATTTGCTATATATCATTTCAGTATTTATTATGTCACTATATATATATATATATATAAATATATATATATATATATATATATATATATATATATATATATATATATATATATATATATATATATATATATATATATATGTATCATCATCATCATCAGCTGTTGTGAGTCTACTGCTGGACAAAGACCTTTCCCATTTCTGGGTTGTTTTTCAAGTGTTTTTTCGAACTTTTCAAGTTTCACGTCCATACATCAGAGCAGGTATTATGCATTGATTGAATGGAAGTTTTTATTTTTTTATAGTTTAATGAATCCTATCTCTGTTATCATAGATTACAAAAAGCATTCATTTGACATATAACAACCTTATTTTGTAAGTAACACTTATTCTAATTAGCCACTCACAATTGACTTTTTTCTGATTTTCAATGCTTAACATATACACTGGGTGTGGTAAATTGTGAAAATAAATATTGCAAAATTTGATGTTTAAACATTATTTCTTTTCTCAATTCCCATAAATATTTGTTTTGTTAAATTAGAAAATGATTAAAACTAAAAAGGGGAGTGGTCGAGTCTGTGGGTAGTGATAAGAAGCGTCAAAACCTTGCCTACATATTCTATGTAGCAGCGGATACTAAAATACTACCATGATTATTTCATTTTTTTTTAATCCCTTCAACTAGAATTTGCTGTGTCAGTAGATATACAATCATGTACTTTAACTGTTTTTTGAACATAATTCCTGTGCTGGATTTTTCTCATGAAAAATTGATGAAAACAGAAAGTCTCCATTAGCTAGTTGTCATATTACCAAAGCAAATTTGCAAATTTCATTTGTTTGTACAAGGAGAAGAGCACACTATCATAAAATGAGTTATATCATGTGACACTTAACTGAAGTACACACAGTCATAAGACGGGTTTTTCTTATCTGTAATACTAGACTGAGATCTTAGATGACTTGACTTGGCTATGACAATAAACAAGTTGAATATTGTAATGAAATTACCTTTTTTTCATCTTGATTTGGTTTTAACCCAACCATTAAATGATAATCAAAGAATATATGCATCTAATTGTAACCTCCAGAACATCTTACTTAATATTATCAGGTTGTAGTAATTTAACTACGTGAAAGATTTGAAAACAAATCTGTTACATCTTGAAAATCTTTATTATCATAAAGATAGGCTTGAAGCATTTCATCAAAATTTGATCTGAGTCTTCAACAAGCACTTACAGATGTGGAAAAACTGTGGCAAAAATGCAGTTCCTAACGTGTCCAGATATAGTACTAAACCGAAGAGTATATGGTGTTTCCGGTATTGGTTGTGGGAGGAGAGGAAGGGAGAGGAGAGGAGGGGACAGGAGTTAAATCTTTCATTCCCACATTGTCAAAACACCATTTTGTCAGGTTACTTTACATCCAAACTACATTACAAACACTTACCAT
>OY735206.1:40470121-40582621 GCA_963457665.1 Thysanoteuthis rhombus
CAGGTAAACATATCCTAAAATAAGGGAAGAAAAGATTTGTAAGTCAGAAATTTTATGGGACTTTTCAATTTAGCTTTAATGTGTTTATAAGTTTACATTCATAAATACTAATCATTCTGTATAACGAAGATAAAATCAATGAAATTTTAAATTTTTTCATTTAGAAGAAGAATTATAAATCATCATTATTAAATTCTATGCTACTATTTATCTTTTAGCTAGACTAAACCGTATAACTTCATACAGTTCAATCCTCACTTGATATCTGACTATTGTGGCCTTGAGCCAGATTAAGCTTGTTTTGTCTTCATAATCCAACCCAATTAACCCTCCATGATTCTCAGAAGACACATTTAAAAAAATGAAAGGATTGGTAGACACTACGTGAAAAAGGGGGTCCTTCCTATCTCAACATGGATTATATACTTGAGGAAGCCTGGAGGATGGATTGACCAAAATATTGTGGTAACAACAAATACACGACAGATCAGTTTAGAAACATCATTTTAAAATTTTTCTAGATGAAGCATTATCACTATTATTATTTTCATACTCGTGTTGATCAAGATTTGACTACAAACTGAATTAACAGTGAAACAAATTATAATAGAAGTCCTCGAATTTCACAAGGCTGACATGTTCATAAACTCTGAACACAAAGAGAATCCGTCCAAAATAAACATGTGTGCTTCCACCATCTTAATTCATGTCCCTATTTCCTCTTCAAAGCTGGAGATACTTGAATTGTCTCTCCCGTGTGTTAGGAACTAGTTGTACTCAATCTTATTATTGTTGCATCTTAGAGGAAGCAGTTTCACAATTGTTATTTAATCAGTAATTTTATTCCATTTTATCATTGTTGCTTTTTAGCCCAACACTCTGAATTAAAACAATTGTAATTATTACAATTGCACTATCATTCTGCCAAATTAGAACTTGGCCCAGGTAAAAGAAAATATCTTAACCACCTGTTGCTGCACTTGGCCTTCTCTGAATTCCATTTTACAGATAAAAACACCAAAATCAAACCATTATTTACTTGTGCTACAAACAACTCACAATCACATATCCTAACCAGCCACCCGCCACAATTTTTTTTATCCCGATCTTCTTCAACCCTACACTATGCCAAATCATGCTGACCATCAAGTTGAGTCTCACTAAGATTGTCGAAACTGACTTGCTTTCTAGATTAAGTATTTTCACTAGAAAGAATGACTTCAAATTGCAAGAATAATCTATTCTCCGCAAATTCTAAATTCTTCAACAGTTCTTTCAGATTTCCATCCTCATCTTGGCCACTCAGACCATAAAAACCAACTTTTTTTACCTGTTTGTACAATACTATAAACAGTTTGAAAAGTTGATAAAACAAATAACAGATTCAAGTATGATGTTTATGAATAAATATCTTATACATACCTTTATCCGTGATGCTAAAGATTCCTTTACTGGTACTATTTGATAGTAAACGATATTTGGAGACCATCTTTCCTGTGATGGGGTCCATGGCTTGCAAGTGAGTTATACGAAGACCTCCCTGTTTATCTTCTGGCAATGTGAACTTATAGATCTTTTTAGTTTGACCCATATCCTCTGGGATGAAATATGGCAATTTCCTCTTTGAAGCATGGATAATGACAACAACGCGTACTGCAAATAAAAGGAGGCAAAATGTCATCTTTTCTGATTCATTATGTAAGGATTAGTTTATCCATGCAGTATTTATATAATTTCGCAATTACATTGTACTTTAAAAAAAAAAATCAAAAACATTAGATTGTTCTGCATTTTCTTGTTTAAACGAGAATGACCCCAGATTTGTTATGCATTTGCAAAAAAAATATAAAGGAATAAGCCACCCCCCCAACCTTTAAGTGAATCATCGTAATGTATCCAGATGCATTGATAGAGTTATACAGGAATCCATAAATACCCTTCCAATTTCCAAAAAATAATCCCTGAAACCATTTTTAGAAAATGTCAAGTCAAGTATTCATGCAAATTTGCAAGGTTCTCTACCAAATGGTGTATCCAGGAGTGCTGACAAAATGAAAACTATTAAGTAAAAAGGATAAGAATATCTTACCCCCTTGTTGTTGTTTGGGCTGGTAATTGATCATGGCCATAGTATTTTGACAGAAATTATAGTAATACAAGTTTATGTAGTGAGAACAACCAGGGTAGACTGTTTGGTTGAAAACTAACAAATTAATTTTGAAATCTAAATTGACTTTCTTCATCAATATGGCAGATTACTTTGATATCCTCCCTACAGAGTAGCCATTTAGACATCCTCTTATTTAAGATCTGTTAATTGAATCACTACCTTCAACCTGCAGTCTGAAGTAGGAAATGTTCAATTGTAAACCATAGTAATCTTGGGAAAGTTCTCAAAACTAAAAAATACATTTAATTCATTCATTTTATCAATAAAGTTACAGGAGATGTTGTTCACTCATATGAATGAGTTAATTTTTGAAATGTTTTCTTTTATTGTAGATACATATGAATACATTTTTAAATGCATTATCATAAAATCTATGATAAATTATCGTAGGTATTCCTTTAAAAACAGAGTCTGGGTTATACTTATACATTAAAGGCTGTTTTGTTTAGCCCCCCCCCCCACAGAAAGGGTTCACTTTAACATCTCTGCAGAATCAATGAAATTCAATGTTCTTATAAAAAGTGTCATTTCCTCATTTCAGAGCATCGTGTAAGAAGGCTATGAAATGTTTCTTCATAAAGAATGAAAGTGAGAGAAGACTGTCTGAGGTCGTTCAGCAAGTTGAAATTAGGACTTCCGCATTGGAAAGCCTCCATATAACAAAGCAGACTTTGTGATCTTGTCTTGCTGAGGGTAGAAAGAGAAGAAGCTAAAAAAAACTGACTTTAAGCTTATCATAAATGAATTCGAATCAGTAAAACCAAAGATGGTGCAGTTGTAATTTTCATGTATTGCCATAATTTGTTTATCATTTGTTGATAGTTTGTTGATCAAAAGATGAATTTATATTTTTCAGCAAATATTGTAGTAAAGTCATCAAAAAGAGAGGTGTTTCTGTGTCAGATGTTTGCACTTTGCTTGTCATAAGTCAGTGGTGGCGCCAAGTCTGATTGTGCCCCATTCCGGCAAATCTTTTGGGTTTTTTCCAGACCGTTTCTTTAGATTTTCATGGGTTCTTCAGATGTGTTCCATTCCCAGAGCTCTGGCACAGTTGTGTGGTCAGCAGGAGTCACACATCACCTAAGCATTGGTGCCATTTTTCCAAAAATGAGAAATTACAAGAGAATGGTTTGTTTAGATCTTCGATGATAGGACAGAATAAAGACAGGCATCAGAGATATCATAGGAATTATAAGAAAAAATCAAATGGCAATGGGCTGGTCATGTTGCAAGAATGGTAGACAACTGCAGGATGTTGCTGCTCACAATATGGATCCCCAGAGATCATATGTAAAACTGTTGCCGACAGAACACGAGATAGCGTGATGAGCTGGACAAGTTCAGATAGTACTGCCTTCGCAACACCCACAATAGATAGGTCTGGCAAATCTTGGGGAAGGTCTAAATCTAATCACAGCCGCGAAAAGACTGATGATGATGCCTGAGCAAATGAGTAATTACAAAAGCGGTTTGTTTAGATATCTGACAATAGGGCAGAATGGAGGAGCAGTAAGATTTATATAAGGATATAAACAACCCACAACAAAGTAATATCCCTATTTCTTTCCTGAATCTCAAATATATAAACAGCATATATCACTGTTATATTTCTTTGAAAAAGATGGCTGGCGATTTTTGAAATGCATCGAAACATATCCACATGATAATAAAAATAATGAAATAATAAAAATTTTCAAAATGTTGCACCTGCTTTTCTCTCAAACTTTCTCTCTTTAACATACAATTGTCACTTTATCATTCTGTTGGATCAACTCATCTCCACACAATAAACATATAAGGATATATAAATGGATACATATTGCATTTTATGAATGAATGATTTTGGCACATACCTTGAGCTATTTGGGTACTGGCAGTGTCAGCCTTCAAGTCCTTCGCAAGGACCTCAAAGGATATAGTGGGAAACAGACTCTGTGAAAGCTTCATATTTGTTTGAATCTCTCCAGTTTGGGGGTTGATGATGAAGGCATTCTAAAGAAAAAGCAAGAATAACTGGGATAAAGAAATAAAGCCCCCCCCCCAAATGACCTTGGGAGGTCACTGGATGAATTACAGAATTTAGCTTATGATATTGATATTTTTTTTTTACCAAAATGGTTAAAAAACAAAAAAAGCATTCAGCAATCATTTTGCAGCAAGCCATTATAGAGTCAGCACACACACACACCTTTTTTTTTTTCTCTATTCTAAGCCCCAGTATTCTGAACCTGTCACCACCAAAATGTTGACTCTGTTCATTAAAACAAAATATTACTTATAAGAGTCAATTTGATCAAAATGAGTTCAGAGCAACAGCTGAGGAGCCTGTTGTTTTTTTTTGTTTTCATCATCTTCATCAGCAGCAGCAGTTTACCTGTGCTGTCAAAAATAACGGCATATATCAATGGGGGCATCAGTTCCAACTACGGATTTTTCTACAAATCAATCGTGCTCCCTGAGCTCCAGCATCTCCTAGGGGCTTCTGGGCCCACACGCCACCTCTGATATATGAAATATATGGATATACATTGCATTTTATAGAAATATGCAATAGAGATTTGCATTAGTGAGCTTGGAGGAGAGCATTCTGTTGATGCTTTTTGACTTTTTGTTTTTATTTTCATATTGTTCTTTAAATTTAAGATTTTCATTATGTCATCAGAGCACAAATTAAATTCTATTTATCACGTTATTGCATCCCTGTGCAAAACAGAAGATATCTGCTCGTTGCTAATTATGTGGACTGCTACATTGTAGTGAGCTTTGAGAATAGCTTTCTATTCTCTTTGCATTTTAGAGACCTGGATAATAGAGATTTGCATTTTGTGAGCTTCAAGGATAGCCTTCTGTACACATTGCATTTTATAGATGTAGATAATAGAGATTTGCTGGGTAGAAAAGTGTTCTATTGACCGCAGATGGATTTTTGTTATTCTTTGTTTTTATTGCATTTTATATTTTTATCATTCTTCAAGTTAAGAATTTCTATTACATATCAGAGAATGAAATTCTTTTATTCTTCAGCATCCATCAGATAACAAATACACTTTGTTAATTAGTATATGCGTGAATTATTATGAACCGGCTCTTCAGCTGTTTCTTTAAACTCTTTAGAAAATTATGATTTTATTACCAATGATACAATATCACCAACTCAAGTGCATCCCTAAGTGTTTGATAGAATAAAGGGTACTCACGCTGTAGTCAAGTGTAGAGAGTGGAAGAATCTCACCATCTGCTTTTCTTGCTATTATACTTCGTTTGTCAATGGAGTACACAAGTTGACTATCAACATCATTATCTGTGGCTGATACTCTTAGAATAGAAGTATTTAGGTCAGTTTCTGAAGAGAGAAAATACACATCATAGTTAGTTATCTCTTCAAAAACTAAGTTTTATAATATATCCGATAGTAGTATCATGTATATAGTAACAGTAATATCATTGCAACTACTCAGACCTCATTTTATGGTCTTTGGTAAACAGCACAGATTAAGACTCAAGACTCTAACTCGCATCTCATTTATCACAGGAAGCCAGTTTATGTATGATAGCCTCTCTATGGTATAAGCCGCTAGAACCAATTGTTGCCTTCATACCCAGGATCAGAGTATCTGTGAGCTCTGCCCCAGATCAAAGTGTTGTTCCCCAGCCTCTTTTTTGGATCTGAGCGTAGTATCGATTTGCAGCACATGCTTTGACTTTATGCCGATGCAATGCTGTAGCCAATGATGGCTCATTAAGGCTCGGTATTGCTGAGCGCAAGAGACCTAGGATTTGTCCTATGGCCTCAAAAAGATGACTCAGCCCAGTCTCCGGGGGAACAATACAACCCGGAGCAGCATTGTCTCATCGCACTAAAAGGAATGGGTCGGGCTTGCCTTGACATCTTTGCAACACTAGTTGCGGGGACTAGAGCAATTTTGGGAGCTCTCACGTAACTCAGACCCCACATTAAAAATTACCTTGTGTCACATAATGCTCTTGTGAGGAAGCGAGTAAATACTATTACAGTGTAGTATCACTGCACCCATTGAACAGTTTTACACAAAAAAAAAATTTGTTGTTTCCATACTTTGATCGCTGTTGTTGGGCAACGATTCATGTTATTAATTGCCTTGCAGCCTCTGATTGTAATACAACCGTTGAGGGTGCAATAGCAGGGGCTTCTCACTTCTTACTTACAGGGGTCGGCTGCTACATACCCCATCAATGGTACCTTGATGTGTGCATTTTGTACTTGCACTGATACCGTTGATGCTATTTTCTGGAAAGCCCGTTGTGATTTCAGGTCTGGTTGCTGGGGAAGACGCAAAAGGAAAACGTTGCATCTGTGAAGAGATGTAACTGGTTCCATATCAAGAACAGGGTGTCTGATTATGAGAATAATCCATGTTTTATCTTGTCAATTCACTCCTTCGATGACATAACTCTGGTTCTGCAGATTTCTTCATTTCATTTTACGCAAACAAAAAGCCAAATTCAGTGAAAGTTAACTTATTTTCAGAGAGATGCAAACACTCCTACCAAACACCGAAGGGGTCTGTAGCTAATTGTTATCAATCCCAACTTGTCAATCTAAAATCTATCCCTATCTCTCTCTGAATGCATACTATTCTTACCTCTCAGTCTCTCCAAATATATGAGTTAATCTGTACTCCCTCACATATATCCAAGTTCATAGATCTCTTATCACAACTGTCATTGCTAATTCAAAGATCTACCTGACACTGACCAGTTGCCAACGGATTATATTACCAGAGGGCTACCTACTTTAAACTTCCTCTTCTCACTAGCCCGGGGAGGGTTGGGCAGGAACTGGAAACACACACCCACTTCTTATAACACACATATTCTTTATTGTCTCTCAAATTGCTGACTTTGTGACTTACATGCACCTATCACATTACAGACATCATGTCATTGAGTTACACACTGAAAAAAATATATATACATATATATATATATATATATGCGTTTTATACAAATGGATTATATGATCAAGTTCAAATTGCAACTGCCCATTTTTAATGGCGCCATTCTATTCACTGGCATGCTTTCCGGCTGTAGGCGGTACCTACGACTACTTGATCATGTGCTGAGTATTTATGCTGTGTTTTCAAGTCGTACCAGATTTGGGGCGTATTCTGATTCTCCCACACTTGAAATGCAACATGGATTTTTGGTGATCTCATAATGGTTAGATTTCTATAAATTCTCTTGTGGCAAAAAAAACAAAAAAAACAAAAAACCCCTAGTAATCATCTTTCAGCTGGAAATACTGACTTTTTAATATCACATATAGGCATATTGCAAAACATTTAGTTTATTCCAATCAATCATATTGCATTGAAACTCTAAAATTAATGCTGGGAACATCTTTTCATCAAAGTTTTTGGCATGCTGGAAATCATTTCCAATAAAGAATGAAAGTAAGTCACAAAAAATAAAATTTTCATACATATTATAGCCCTAATCAGTCAATAACACTTGCCTTAATTCCTAACCACTGACAATCCATTCTTCATCAGTTTCAATGCGTTTCTAAAATCATCCATGCATTTCTTTAATAAAACCACTAACAAAAAATTTATATTATACACATTATAGCCTTATTCTGTAAGTCATGCTAAGAACTTGCAAAAAAAAATTATAGGTAACAAAATTGCGAAATTTGATGTCTGATAATATTGTTTTCTCTACTACCAGAAGTATTTGATTTATTGTTTATGTAGCAAAAGATTAAGTGGAATATATCTACTCAGTTTAGTATGACAGAAAGCTAAATAGAAGGAAATGCAAGTTAAGAAGATTGCATAACACCAAATATACAGGTGGGAAGCCCTACTCTCACCTTGAAAAACACAATCCGAAATACTTGATTTTTAGCATTGGTTCATTATACGGATCAGTTAGTACCAAAATATATACTGACCAAGAGTACAGGCATATTGATATCATAAGGAAGAAATGATGAAATATCTTTGGGCGCAAACACAAGCAAAGCCACTATAGATTTGAGCCGTACCTAAGCCAGAGTTTTCTCTGACTCAAATGGCTGAAGGATTGTACATGTAAGACAATGAGTTTAATTCTTGTTGAAAGTTACATCTTTATTCCAACCTCACACTTTTTACTTTCAAAGTTGAAGAGCATGTCAACCTTGAATGTTGAGCTAAAAAGCAATAAAAAGATGAAGAAAACTAGCCAAATGATTCATAACAAAAACTCCTTCATCTCAGGATTCAAATAATTATCACATTTCACTTCTTTTAATAAGTGATTTGCCTATCTTAAAGGGAGGGGATTCAATTCCTCCTTATGTTTCCCCATTTTTCAAGGATTTATCTGATGGTTCAGGCAATTCATTCGATTTATTTATGGTAATTTATGCAATTTAACAATGGTTCTAATATATTTTTCAGGCAAAACTCAATGGGTCCAATTTTCCAAAACTTCTAAAGCCCATCTGTCAAAATTTCAAACAACTTTTTTTTATATATTGATTCTTGTGGGCAAGTTTTCTCATCTTTTAAGATAACTATTAGAAACTGCCCATAAAACTCTGAACATCAACATAGGTTTCTTCAATTTTCAAGTTGGTCTAGCTGTCTATTCATCTATATACGAATGTGTCACAAGTACAGGCAAGACCAACGGAGTAAGAGGGCTGATAATTTTAACAAATACACCTCACTATATCAAGAAAAATTTTTCTTTTATTTTTTGATAATTCCCTCCAATTTGGGTTTTTAATGGGTGGGTTCAATTTGTAATGTAAGTTCATGCTAAATTGCTCACTTAGTTTGTGCCCGCAGAGTTCACACTTTTGATGATTCAGACTTATTTAGTGATTGCCATCCAACAAAAAGCGAGAGAACAAAAATCCATTGATTACCTCTCTTTCATATTCTTAATTGATCACCCCCAACACGGCATACTGCTAAAAGGCATTGGACACATAACAGTTTCTATTGGGTGAGTAACCAGACCTGTTATTGCGTATCAACCACAATCATAATCATACATAAAGAATGATCAACTTTCAATCCCAGTGAATGTAATTTTATCTCCTTACTTTCATTGATAGTAACAAAGTATTCACTCTGGTCAAACTTGGGTTTTTTGTTGTTGATATCAATTAATTTGATGATGACACTTGCAGTGCTGCTTAATCTTGGAACACCCTGATCCTCAGCCTTTACCTGGAATACGAAAGAAAATAGCAAAAAATGAAGACAAAAACAACAAAATGCATAACCAATCAATTCTAATGGCTCAATAGAAAAAAAAAAGAAAATAGTGCACAATTTTTATAAATTTCTTTCATGATCTTCTTTTATTCAATAGACATTCATCATGTGATGGTTTCTATTGAGTGAGTAACCAGACTTGTTACCACGTATTAATCACTATCGTACATAAAAAAATGATCAACTTTCAATTCCTGTGAAAGTAATTCTATCAACTAACTTCCATTGCCAAAAAGCAGATTCATTTAATTATTTAAGAGTTAGAGTAAGATAGAAAAGATGGCCAATATAGTGAATCATTTACCGTCAAATTGTACTGATTTCGAACGTCAGAATCCAGAACTGCTTCTGAAGCAACATAGATTTTCCCAGTTTTAGGCTCGATACGGAAATCATCGAAATTGCCATCTTCGATAGAATATTCTAATTCTGCATTGACACCTTGATCAGCATCAGTAGCATTTACAGTCAAGACGTATGTACCTGAAAACAAAAGTGCAGATTGATTTAATTATTTAAGCTTTGTCATTCTTTAAAAAACAAAGAAAAATATGAAAAAAAAATTTGTTTTTGTTTCTAGGTTATATGCCATCAAATACGGTAGTTAACATTGTGGAGGAAAATTTCTGACAATGTTTACTACAAATCTATGCATGAAGTGGATTACAGCCATGTACTATTTGTTTGTGTGTCTATCAAATCTTGATACTTAAAATACTAGGTTGGTGTATAATAAATGGATCAGAAGTGTTTTGTTGAGTGAACTTAAACATTTATCTTTTCTAACCAATCAATAAGCAGAGTGCAAGCATTCCATTTGAAGTACTTGCCCCTTCAAGTAATGACCCAGCTGAAACTAGTATTTTTAGAAACCGTACTGTTTATATACATTTTTTTTTTTGGTAATCATATGCAGGTAATGGCATAGAAACTAATTTGGTAAAATAATTGGCCAACTTACCTCTTGTTGTAAATTCTTTCAGTGATTTCTCATAGACTTGTTGAACAAATATTGGCTTATGATTATTAATGTCCTGTTATGAAAGATTTAGATACGATTATTTCTAGAAGGTTGAAGAAAATGATGAGTTTTGAAGAAAGGGACATTATTTAGTAAGAAAAATACACAACAGGAAAAGAACAATGAATTAGTCAACACAGTTTAGTTTGATGATAGCCTGCATGTTTGCTAGAGATATTAAGCATATAGAAGTACGATTAAGATTTCTAAGAAGACTAACACCGCTTATCTGTAAATAAGAAGGTAAAGATTACCTTGAATTTTTTTTTTAATTGATGAAGTATTGTCAACCAATGCTAGGATAATTTGTTGCAAAGTAAATTAGTTTCTGGCGACTGCTAAAGTTTATTTGTTTGAACAATACTCATTGGACAAATGACAAGTGATCTTTAGTACTTTTTGATTCAGTCCTCAAACATAATATTCATTCAAGAACCTTACTCATCAACATAACCACCTGCAAGCTCACTGTTCCAGAAAGAAAAGAAACCATAGAGTCTTAGATGAAGAAAATCATTAAAAAAAAATAGAATATTGATGAATCTAGGATATATTGGAAGTGTGAAAATCATGCATGCAAGGCTAGACTTCACACAAACAAAAGTTATGAAGAGCTTAAGACACCACTTACCAAAATATTAATGTTCACTGTAACAAATGAAGATCGGGGTGGATTACCATTATCTGTGGCTTTTACTTTAAGAAATATCCTGCAAGAAAAACAATCAGAAAATGATTGAAATAAATCACAAAATTCTCTTTTCAGACTCCTGGAACATATATATCCGGAGGTTTCTGTGACTGCTGAGATATATATTTCTCGTAGATCTCTTTTAGATTTATGTGTCAGTACAATAAAGTAAATGAGATTTTCCTAGGTCTTTGCAACCACAGATAATGATGCCATCATAGCATGAAACCCCAACAGAAATTAGTTTGCATTACACGACTAGACAGGATAGATATGGAAGCAACGTGATCTGCCAATTCTATGGTTTCAAACTGTCCCGGGATGAATATCTAATTGACCAAATGTTTCCCTTCATGATTTTGGATGATACAGATAATTTTAGATTTGATAAAAGAATAGGTTTCTTCTGAGAATTGGATAAAAATTAACATGTTTTGAGCTTTTCTTAAAATTCCCCTTCAAAAGTTCTGGTATTAAGCACCTTAACAGGTTAAACATGAAAAAGTTAAAGACAAGTATACTTCAGTCAAACTAAACAACATAATGACAGCATATATGATAGAAGTATATTCAAACCAATGAGCACACAACCCATCAGTAAAATCTCAGATGAAACCAGAAATCTCATGGGAAAACGCAGAAACCTCAAGCCACTGATAACAACAAGAAAGAAAATTGGAGATAAAAACACTAAGATCGAAATCGAGGACACAGAACTCGAGAAAGTAGATCACTACATCTCCATGGGATCCTCTAAAGGAGGAGAAATCAAGCAAAGAACCACACTAGGATGGCCAACCTTTGGCAGAGCAAGCTCAACCTTCAAAAGTAAGAAGATCCCATTAATCATAAAAAGAATGGTGTATAACCAATGCATCCTCCCAATAGTCACTTATGGAGCTGAAACATGGAACCTAACCAAGAGATAGATCCGCAAATTGAGAACTATGTAACATGCACATGAGAAAATTATGCTGGGCCTCACATGGAGAGACCACAAGACAGCACAGTACATCCACAAAGAGACAAGAGTCAGAGACATCATAGAATCCATTAAAAAAACTCAAATGGCAGTGGGCTGGCCATGTTGCAAGAATGGTGGACAACCGATGGACATCGCGACTCACAGCATGGATCCCCCCAGTTCACATGCGCAACTCAGGCCGGGAGAATATTAGATGGAGGGACGAGCTAGACAAATTCAGAAAGTACTGGCTCCATGACGCCCATGATAGAGAAGTGTGGCAAATCCTGGGAAGGTCTATGTCCAACGATGGATGTTTAAAGACTGACGATGATGATGATGATGATGATGATGATGATGATGATGATGATGATGATGATACTTCAGTTTCCAGTAGTTCTTGTTTATACATTTCTATGATGCATTGTATTTGTGTTCCATTGTATAACAAAGTAACTCTCATAAAGTGGCTTTCTGTTGTCAAGTACCATATTTCCTGCTACATAATGTACACAAGTTTGGGGTAGGTTGACTGGTCGGAGTGACTGGTATTCACACGTCCCTTCCCTTTGAAATGGTAATGGTTATCAATATTTTGAAATTTCATTTTTCTAGTCAACTTTTTAGTTACTGGAATAATACACTATGGAAGGTTTTACAGAGTACAGCAAGGATTTTAGTTTCATTATGAATTCTGAAAATGTCAGTAGTGTTTGTTTACACTATTTATACTTTGAATTTTTTTTTTACTGTATTTGAATCATATAATATATTCATTAATTACAGGAAAGCACAAAAATTTATTACTCTGAAATTTTTAAGCACACATTTTGATTGCTTTCGACTCTACCATAGACATGTAATAAATCGTAGTCAAAAAGGAACTCCATTCATATCTGTAAGATTCTACAGACCTTGGCTATGAATCTGGTCCCTTAAAGAAAGTTTCTGTTTGGGCCTCACAGTTCCTAAGACCAGTCCTGGATACCAAGTCAGTAGTCTGACTTTCTTTTAATTTGACCCAAATTTGATCAAAATTTTTATAGTTACATTTAAGAACATAACTGTCAAAATCGAAGATGCAAAACTGGGGAAAGTAGACCACTATATCTACCTAGGACAGCAAATCTCTATGAAACCCACAAAAGAGGAAGAGATCAAGCAAAGAATCACCCTAGAATGGCAAGATTTTGGCAAAGCAAGCTCAACTTTCAAAAACAAGTTGATCCTAATAATCCTAAAAAGAAGAGTATACAACCAATGCATCTTCCCGATAGTCACTTATGGAGCTAAAACATGGAATCTGACCAAGAAACAAACCCGCAAACTGAGAAGCATGCAACGAGCACATGAGAGAATCATGCTCAACCTCACATGCAGAGATCACAAGACAGCACAGTATATAAGGAAGAAAATGGGAGTCCGAGACATCATAGAATATATTAGAAAACTCAAATGGCAATGGGCAGGCCATATTGCAAGAATGACAGACAACCAATGGACATCACAACTCACAACATAGATCCCCAGAGATCACATGTGGAGCTGAGGCCAACAAAATACAAGATGGAGAGATGAACTTGCGACACCCATGATAGAGAATTGTGGAAAATCCTGGGGAAGGTCTATGTCCAATGACAGACGTTAAAAGACTGATGATGATGATGATGATGACAGGTACAAGTTCTTTTGTTAGAATCAGTCAGTGGCATCCGTCAGTCTTGCATGACTATGGATCCACACCCAAAAGTTTTGCTTTCAGTTTCCCTGGGGCACAGGCCTGGGCATGGTTGTATAGAAGGCACAATGTTTTCCATGCAGCGAATCTCCCCTCGCCATGCAACAGTATTATCCTGAAGGACTCCAGCTCCGGTAGTCTGATCATCTTTTGATTTGACTGGAATTTGATCAAATGATTCCATTCATATATACTATTTGTTTGTGCGTCTATCAAATCATGATACTTAAAATACTTGCTAGATGTTTAATGAATGGATCTGAAGTGTTATGTTGAGTTAATGATATAAAATCTATCATTGTAACATTTGATATCTGATAATCTAACCTAGTTCTGGAAACAAGGAAGTTTAACTCTGGAGTAGGAATGTGATACTTTATACTGAAATGTATCTGTGGTCATACAAAATTTTGAAAATATTTCAGAAAATAGATTAGAACATGAAATATACTTTGGTTACACTATGATTTTCTTGTTGAATCAATATAAATATTTTTTTAAACATACAACAAAAAATCCTGTATCATTAATTTTTTTGATTGTATTTTCTTCTATTTTTTGTTGCTTTTTATCACAGGTTTAATCAGGCCATCAATCTATGGCAGCATAGATTGGAAATAAAGGATAAACTTAGGTAGAGATTCATGTCCCTTTAGTTTCAGGGAAGCCTGCTTTACTGTATCTGCTGCTCTTTCTAAATGAGCTACGAGAGCTACGCAGTTGGAAGAAGAT
Organism: Thysanoteuthis rhombus; assembly: GCA_963457665.1. Classification (NCBI taxonomy): domain Eukaryota; kingdom Metazoa; phylum Mollusca; class Cephalopoda; order Oegopsida; family Thysanoteuthidae; genus Thysanoteuthis; species Thysanoteuthis major. The sequence goes on from OY735206.1 coordinate 40,484,691, forward strand.
CAAACCCGACCTTTAAACTTACCCTCTATTCTTCCAAATCTCTTGGCATTGCATTTATTATTGTTTTTACTCTGGTATTATCAGCAGCAGCAATATGATCTTCATTTATAAAGATAAATAAAGATGAAAAAATTAGCATAATGAAATTTTCTATATCTTCCAGCTATTTGTTTCATCGATAATTTGTTGACTGAGTTTAATTAATGAAGGTTTTACTTACGTTCCTGAATCTTCTTTAATGTCCTCTGTCCTTATTCCTCTTTTTAAAGTAATATGACCAGTATTTGGGTCTATTGTAAAAGCGTTATCAATTGTATTACCAGATTCAATAGCATATTTAATCTTTGTATTAGCATCTTTATCAGTAGCCTGGAAGAAAAAGTAAATTGAGTTTTTGTAAAAACCAAAAGATGCATTCAAAAGCCCAACTTTTCAGTCAGGAGTAGATTAACAAGAATAATTTGTCAGCTAAAATGACTTTTACAATTGATCAAAATGCAAACAAAAGCTTTCATCAGACAAATCATTTCATTTAAAGTGACAGAAATATGCAATGTTGATCTCCCCAAAAAGTTTTATTGAGTAGTTCTCAGTGCAGTCACTATAGCAAATCAGAAGACAGCACAAAAAAAATCTGTTTTATAACCAATCAGTTTTGGGATCCACTCCATGTGAATATAAAGGATCCTGAGCTGGTTAATTGAATAGCGTCTAGTCAGTTCACCTATGATTGAAACAGACCTCAACCAACTGGATCGATCCTTTTATCTTTACCAGACTTCTTCCACAATCTTCTTCATCCATTTTTCTGCCAACTTACAACTCTGGCTGGCATCAAATAGATCTCTTAATGAATTCCAGTCATTATAATAACCACATCCTATTTACCAAAACCCCCCTGAGTACAGGATGTGTCACAAGCTCAATTTAATGTTAGGCTACCTCAAATGCAAACATGCAAGTAGGAAGTGCTCAAAAATTCTCTTAGTCCTCACAAAAATTGTCACAAGGACCTATAAATGCTGGTCTAATGACAATTCCTCACAGTACAGAGTGGTACCATACCTCATGAGGTAAAACCCCAATTGACTACATAACCACATCTGTATACCTCTGGTCAAAAATGGTCAGTGCCATAGTTAGAAGTAGGATTTTATAACAACCTAATTGAAGGCCCATAGTTCATAATATTGTCAATCCATTTATAAGTATAAATAAGAAGCATATTTGATAATGTTGTTTTAATTCAGTCATCCTCTTTTCTAGACATTGCTCATGTTTACACTGGTAGAAGAATGCCAGATCCATGCAGATTTAGCTTCTGCTCCCAAAATTCTATCACCTGAGTGTCCTTCAGCCTAGTGTATATTAACAATGGATAAGTTTATATAGTTACCTGTTGACCAAGTGTTCAATCCCTGTGTCAGGCAGAGAAATTCATATACTCTGGTTCAGTGAGATAGGAGCAGAAGCGCCATTACAATGACGAATTAACAAGCTACAACTTACACCGAAAACAAATCCGGAAAGTACAGCATTCAAAACATTGCGACTCTTGCAACCAAAATGAGGACAGTTTGAATAAATTAGTTTATAATAATCAATGTGATTCAGAAAAATCAGAGAGAAAGGGGAGCAGAATCACTGTTATGAAAGCTCTACCAGACCATGAAAACTTTAATGGGCCAATAGGTTCACTGATGAATTTCTAAGGTAAGTTTGAAACTCATTGAAAACTACCTTTTTATATTCAGTTTAATGTTGGCCAAGAATATTGAGATAAAAAACGATAAATATATGAAAAAAAACAAATCAGATCTAATGATAATCCTTTCTGCAATCAGTGTTATTGGATAATGATGACGATAATAGTTTGATTACTTACGTGGATATGGATGCTGGGTTCAAGTGTTGTTGAAAGTTCTTGTACACTTGTTGAATAAGACTTGGGATTAAAAATAGGTCCATTATCATTGACATCAGTTACAGATATGATAACATCAACACTTGATATCAAACTCTGTTCACCCTTATCCCTTGCAAATGCCAGGAGATTAAAAGTGCTTAAGGATTCATAGTCAAGATTCTTTCGCAAAATCACATTGCCATTTTCATCCACAGAAAAGCTACAAGAAGAAAAAGATTACAAGTATATTCTATATACTATTGAATGTTTCATTACATATATATATATATATATATATATATATATATATATATATATACGTGTGTGTGCGTATCACATATATATATAATTCATATATGATCTCAATTTGTAACAAACAAAAACAAATAAAAAAGATTTTATCTATTGTAGATGTTTAATCACAATGCTCAATATTTAAGACAGTAAACAGATCCATTAAAATGAAAAATGATATTTACAAGGACATTTTATACATATATATATATATATATATATATATATATATATATATATATATATATATAAAGCAGCAAAATATAAGGTCCATAGATATATCTTTGAAAACTCTTGCAAATGACTTTATACCCAGAACACCTTGACCAACTTTATTGTTTAGACTAAAAACTTTGGAGCAAGAAAGGAGAAAGAAAGGAGGGAAAAATAGATTCTCAAACAGTGGACAGTCACAATAGCTATAGAATTAAAGTTCACTTGATGAATGCAAACACTACTAATCAGCCTCCATTCAATTGATAAACAAAAAACATTATACCCCTTATATCACATGTTTCCCAAACTAATCATTCTCTCCTATATTACATTTTAATGTATCCGAATAACTTAATATACAATTCTCTCCTTCCATTTAGAAATGCTACATAATAATCTCATCTAAACAGGCCTCTCCTTTCACGATTGATCCTAATAATGTTTTTTTACATGTATTTCTCTTCAGTCTTGTATTGTTATAAATGTCTCTCTATCAAATGTACATTCTATTTGTTTGTCTAAAAATTTGTATGTGTTCTTATCACAATTATGAATACAATTATCAATCTCCACATCAATATCCATACTTGCCCCATCTAAATTCCCTGTTCTGTTATGGCGATAATCATCCACCTTCCTTGAATAACCTCTTGCAAACATATTTACATTGGCACTGGGAAATCATTTCAAAATAGAGTTTCAAAGTAGTATAACACATTTATAATTATTTTTATTAAATTATCTATCCATTTTTTGATGATTACACAAGTATATAAGCATGCATAAAAACATTCCTTTGAAAAGGCACAAATGGGGAAATAACTGTTCTCAATCAATAGAGATTAAATGAAAACTCACTATTCACTGCCATAACCATTGATTTGGTATACAATTTCTTTATTTCTGCCAGAATCTTTGTCAGTTGCCTGAAAACAAAATTTAAATTGAACTCATAAATATTGATTTAAACATCTTGGATATAACATATGAATCACACATATTGATTCACTAATAATTCATTTGGCATCGTTCTAAACATCAAGTTCTACCAAAAAGGTTGGCAAAATTTGAAAAGCGTTCCTTAACTCAATGTTGTATAGACTTTTGTTACACCCCTTATGAGAAGTACTCTTTGCAGACCAGTATGAAAACAGTTGGCCAACTAAGAGCCCACATCCGAGGGTTACGAGCCATGATAGCCAAAATAATGTTTGGATGCATCCATGGGACCATGATTAATATTTCAAGCTTATCTCACAGAGCATTACCTTTATACTTGAGGTCCAAGAGTCCACAGGGCTAAAAGCAAAATCAAGATTAAATCCACTGTAAATGGTTTCAGTAAATGTATTCATATATAAATTAGCTAAAAAAAAACAAAAAAACCCAAGTGCTTTACTCAAAAAAGAAAGTGGCTGTCATGGGCAACAAATTGAAAATTCATGATGGCTCAATATCCAATTTTTTTTGTTTGTTGGGGATACCTTTGGCTATAAACACACCGAATTATATGCTTTTATCTGAAAATACACAATTATTATGGAATTCCAACTAAGCTGCCCCACTATAGTCTAATATTCTTTAGCTACTAAAGTAAGAAGCATGACTGTAGATTTGTACCTCCATCAAACCATAGGTTTCTGAGGTCAAATTGGTTAAAATGATTGTGTATATTTATTGGATGTGTGGAAAAGTTACCAGTGCCTTTTTTTGAAAACCAAACACTCAATTCATATCTGGAAAGTGTTTTTTGTTTGATTTTTGCTAGAAACATACACCTAATATATAGATATATGAATGGCTTGGCTTCACTTATGAAGATTCTTTTTATTGGGGGCAGGGTTCACAATCAAGGGATCCTTAGATGACAGGATGAAATGTATGCAAAAAAAACCCTTCAGTCTGCTCAATGAAGTTTTAAAGTGAAGTGCGATGTGTGCACATCTGGCCTCTCTCTTTAAACCAATGGTTTACATCCTATTGTCTGCCAGAGTAGCACAAATAAGAGTAATGTCCCAAGGCTGTAGGTTTGTCAGGCCTCTCCTTCTAGCAGCAGCCAGAGCTAGCTGTAGGGGTCTGCCACCCCTTCTGCTCCGATAGGACAGATGCCTATGCAGATATATATCAAATATACATATTGATGCGCAGATCTGACACACTACTGAAACAGATGCCAGAGCTCAATGTAGAGGTCAGCTGCCTCTTCAGAGGAGTAACAAGATGGCTATCGGTGTGGATTGATGAACAGCTTCAGGACACACCTCTGAAGTAGATCCATGCGGATTGCAGAGACCTGCTACCCCTTTCAATAGTATGGCTGCCTGTGTGCTTTGAGCATAGGTTTGCAATCCCCACTGGAAGTGAATGCCTGAGCTGGCTGTAGAGGTCTGCTGCCACCCCAAGAGCAAGAGTATTCTGACAGTATGGCTAATCTGGGGATTTAAACCACAGGATGTGAACACTCCATAGTAAGTAGATGCAAGAGCTGGCTGGCTATAGGGTTCTACTGTTCATTTGAAGGAGAAAGAAAGAAAGGTGGAGATCAGTAAAGAAAGGCAAGGTTGTAGATACAAAATGTGCATACATACATACACAGATATATGTATCTTTTTGTATATACATGTGCACAGACAGAGAAAGAGAGGGAGAGAGAGAGAGATAGTCTGGGTAAATTTCCATTAAATCATGTCGGGTCTTACCAAGTTTAGCTGTGTCTAGCATAAAGTCTAGAAGAATAAGACACCTAGTGAGGATCAAACTCACTACAATTGGAATGGACTGCAAGACTACCTTGCTAACTTCTACTCCAGGGTGATATGGCCATACACAGATATCTACTGATCTTGGTTTTATGAAAAATATTCTATAAATCGATTGTATCAGCTTTGGGACTCTACCTGAAGTGAGAGAATGGTTGTTCCAACTTTCATGTCCTCAGGAATTTGAACACGGTACAAATTTTTCTTGAATACAGGTGCATTATCATTTTCATCTGTGAGAGTGATGAAAACAGTTGTGGAAGAGCTCAGTTTTCTCGTGCTATTTGTCTGATATGCAGTAATCTGAAAGAGAGCCAGAATAAAATTATTCCTTGAGAATAATATTAAGCTTTACATACAGTTATTTCCAATAGAAGCTTAAATCGATCTATCAATGTATTGAAAACGTTGTAAGCAAAAGCAACGCATGTGTATGTATGATTAAAAACAGAGGTAGAGCAATATATTGAAACTTTTAAAATGATAGAATATGTCCATTAATGAAATAGGTTGACCATTGTTTACCAATGCGTAAACATAGCATGACATGCTAAAAGGCTTATAGCAGATGAAAATAGGATCACTAAAACATGAAGATGTTTGTACAGTGCATACAGGGCGGCAGGAGAAAACAGCTTTGCACTGCCTTACAAAATTCCTTTCTGAGGCCCTGTTTTGGATACCATTAAATTTGAAATCATGACATTACTCACAGGGTGACAAGCAAAGGAAATATACAAGTAAAACTTACATATATGCATATATATATACTGATAACAAAAATGCTTATACTATATCCTCCCAATTTATAATTTATAACTACTAACAAGCACAGTATCCTACTAAATAAAACAGTAAAAACATAACAAGTATTGACCAACCACTCATCAAAAGAAAAAGATATATAAAATGAATGAAAGGAAGATCCTACACTCCAGAAAAATACTTCCAAAAATTGTCCTCAATAATAATCTAAAATAAACCGAATCATTTGCTGAAAAATCACTAACAGGGCAGGACGTATTTGTGTAGTGAATCTTTACTTCACTATATTTTAAGCTCTACTCTACCTCAACTTAATGTTGAATGTATCGAGCACTTTATGGAATAAACCCATCACACATCAGTTATTGTATTATATCATTTTATATTGTATCTTATTCCTTTATATTTCTATATCATATCACCCCCAGTTCTGCATGTGATCTCTGAGGATATACGTTGTGGGTCGTGATGTCCAGTGGTTGTATACCATTCTCACTGCAGGAACAGTCCATTGCCATTCAAGTTTTCTTATGGATTCTATGATATAGATTCTACATCACAAGCCACTGTTTTTTCTCGAATATATTGTGCTGTCCTATGTTAAAAATGATTCTCTCTTGCAAACATTGCATGGTTATCAGTTTAGGGTCAGTCTTTTGACTAGGTTCCATGTTTCAACTCCATAGGTAACTATCAGGAGGATGCATTGGTTATATACCCTTTTTTTCAGTACAATCCGAATTTTCTTGATCTTGAAGGTTGAGCTTGTCTTGCCAAAGGCTTGCCAGCCTAGTGTGATTCTTCTTTTGATTTCTTCTTCTTTTGAGGATTTCAAGGAGATTCACTGTCCTGGGTGGACGTAGTGGCCCTACTTTCTCCAGTTCGGCATCTTCAAATTTCAATGGTTGTATCTTTGTCTTTAACATATTCGTTGTACATGACATTTGTTTTACTAAAGTTCATATGGAGACGAACTCTCTTGCTGTCTTTGTTCAGTCTATTCAGCATCGTCAGGCAGTCATTAAGATTCTCATCAAAAAGGATGATAAGTTCTTTGCAAAAAATAAATCTTGATATTAGTATACCAAAGGTGACAAGCTATACTCACCACAACCGTTTGTTGTCTGTATTTTATATTGTCATAATCCAAATAATATGGTTTGAGGGCAATGAGACTGACAACAGTCAATTTGATTCCACTTGTTGGTGAAACTCCAAATACTCCAGGAATTGTCTGATTGGTAACTTCAATTGAAAATATCGCATTGGATGTCTGCAAAAGGAAATATAAGGTTAGATTCAAGGGAATCAACATTGCTGTCAATTCCATCAATATTGTCTATGTGCAATCTACTATTTTTTAACAAAAGCATTTTAAAATGTGTAGAAAAAAATGTTCAAAGTCATTAGCCTGTTTACTACCCATGAGTAACTCCTGGTCCAAGTTTTGCTTGTACGAAATTGATGAAAATTTTTTCGAAAACGGTTTTCTTTTCACACAAATCAACTAAAACATAATATCTAACAAATGTCTTATATGCATAAATGTGCTAAAATAAAATGTCTTGTGAAAGATTATACAATTATCTCTCTCTCTCTCTCTCTCTATATATATATATATATATATATATATGATCCTTACTCCAAAGGAAGGTGATCTACGTCAGAGATAGTCAATGTTAATTTCAACTCCTGTACATTGTCTCTGAATGAAGTATATGAATCGTACTTAGTATTACATAGTAAATTAGAAAAAAGAATCATAAATAATTTTCAAGTATATCCATTCTGGTATCAGTATACTATGGTAGACAACTCAACAGACTAGTAATAATTTAGATGTTGTATATCTATTTACCAGCATGTTTTCTCTACTCAAATGACCTTGATTTTAAGGGAACATTATTTAGTGAAAAGAGAAGCAAAACTGTGATATCTTATACAAATCTTATAATTACCAGACTATCATTATCGAAAACATTCATCCGCCAATTTTTTTTTTCACTCTATTCAGTTGTTTTATGATAAAACACATTGCATTTAGTCAGCATTGGTTTCCAGATTTAAACATAGAACTTAATATAAGACTTTTTCTTATCCTTCAAAGAGAGTTGCAAACTAGTAAATCAATTTTGATCCCAACCCTGGCTCAAAATCCTTGATGGCACCCACAATTTTAGGCAATGAAAAACAGATTTTGTGCTTACCTTATACTTATGATCAGTATATTTTATATAAAAGACGGTTTGTTAATACAAAAAGAGCAAGATTTTAAAAGGATAGAAAAGAAAGACTTGTTTTTTTTTCATTTAATAATTCAATTCTGATTTTTTAAAAACCCAACCCAATTTAACATTCAAAACCACAAAACATGATTAAATGCATGTCAGATGTTGATCAAAATAAAATTTGGTTCTCATTGTGTAATGTTCATGTTTTTAACTCTTAAAACCAAAACGTTTAGAAGCAAAATTTATGTTCAATTTCTTATGATGAGCACTGTAAAAATACTAGAGAATGATTCCACAGGATATGGCCATTCAGGTTAACATCTTAGAATATCCATAAAAGGTGAACTTACTGAATCTTTATCCACAGCTACAATAGGATTTCCAACCAAAACACCAACGTTATTTTCATTTACAAATTCTGCAAAGGTCATTGAATATTGGTCTTTCAAAAAATGTGGAGCATTGTCATTTTCATCCTGAATTTCAACATTTACATAGGAATAGCTTTTGGCTGAAGGGTCAAGAACACCATTGGATAATTCTGTAACCTTTTGAAAAGAAAAGGAAAAAGTGATATTTTCATAAAACTTCAATTGTTATAGGCTATCCCACATGTGTGGATCTGTGCAATATCAAAGTAAGTTTTGTAAACATTTATAAAGGCATCTCATCAATGCTTAGCAATGGGCACTGTGTAACGGAATAGTCATTACTACCAGAATAGGGCTATTATACCTATTATACAAATGCATTACCAAGTATTTGACCATGGAAATGCATTGAAAATTAGGAAAAAAGGGATTGTAAGTGGTCAGGAATTAAAGCAGGTATAGCAAACAGAATAGGGCTATTATGTATATAATGTGAATACATTGCTAATTCATTAACTGGGGGAATGCATTAAAAATAAGGAAGAAAAGTATTTACAGAGGTTATCATCTACTAAGGCTATCATCTGTATAATGCAAAAAAATATTTTTTGAATTTTGAAAATGCTTGATTTTTTTGAATCATCAAGAAACATGAAAAACATTCATTTTGAAATTTTGAAATTAAGGAAATCAATTTCGAAACTGTTTTTGATTGAGATTGAAAAATAAAAAATGTAAAAGTTTCAGTTGATAATTGCTTATAAAACTTATTTTGAAGAATGTCTCTAACATTGACAGTCAATAGCCAAATAAGCTATCCTTACAAAAACCCAAACACAACTCACACTAATATTAAAGCTGTATCGTCCTCCTAATGTTTCTCGGTCCAGAGATTTCTTTAAAGACAAACCAGCAGCATATATAATGCCATTTTCTGGAAGTGTAGGCCCTATTTGGAAGTATCCTTTCGGATCTACAAAAAAGAAGAAAAGTTACAATTATGTTCAAAGTGAAATAAATCAATTAATTTTGTAGGACATATTTTCTGGCAGCAAATAGACAATACCAAAGATGAGTAAGTACCGAAGCTAACACCAAGGTGATAAGGAGTAATTAGGTTTGGTAATTAGTAAATGACAATAAGTAAAAAATAGTCAAATGAAAGCTTTCAGATTTTTCATTGTATCTTGTATTTGTTCAAGATGAAACAATATCTCAAGCATGGGTACCTAGCAATGGACTTGTGGGAAATGAATTAGTCTTGCAGACCATTAAGACTATATTGAATCTGATCCTAACGGGGTGCCGGGCCTGCTTCCCAAATATTTATAAGGACCCCTTATCTGCCTTCCTCTCATTTTTAACTAGCTTCAAAATGTTTGGATGTTATCACCACCACACATGATGTAAACACAGCATCCCATCTGGATATATTCTAGCATACACACATATGAATAGAAAGCTTTAGCACTTCATCTTGTAGCATTTAGTTAGGCTGAGCAAATAAGTTGGGACATAGCACGGGGTGTTAGTTGATCACAACATCTGTAATGAGTTCAATTCTTACACTTGTAGCCTTGTGTCAGTATAAGCTAGGCTGAATAAATATTTTAAAATGCTTCACTGTAGCATATTAGTAAGCTAGTTTTGCCAACCATTATTTCTGTATTGAGTCTGATCTTAAATAGGTACCCAATGCTTGTGGCCTTGTGTCAATATAAGTTAAGCAGAGTAAATATTTTAGTGAACCTCATCATGGAGTATTAGTTAGCAAGCTAGTCTCACCAACCATTACTTTTGAAATGAGTTTGATCCTCACTATGCTTGTGGTCTTGTGCCAGACTAACTTGAACTTAATACTATTCATCATTTAGGTTCAGTATGTTAGAGTAAATTTTTGGAACATACTTCATTTGTATTTAAAAGCAAATGTAAAGACCCTGAATCTAAAAGAATTATGGATAAGTAATTACACAAAAGCAGTCTACTAACAATCATAATTAATACTATATGACTGATTTGAGAGAAAACATAAACAACTTGTAGACGATGAGAGAGTAGAGTTCTGATTCTTACCATCAGTTATTTCGATCTTCACAGGATTAGGATTTCCAGTGTCTCCATCTTGAGCTTTGAGTTTAGTGACCTCTCTATTCTGAATTGGAGAAGTATTATATAATGAGTAATACCAAACAAGAAGAGAAAAAAATTGAATGAAAACATGCTAGCGTCAGCTTATACAGGGTTATTCAAACTTGTAAGTACTGTTATATAACATATAAGTATCTCTTTATAATTATCATTATCATTATTATTACTATTATTAATATCATTATTATTATTATTATTATTATCATTATTATCATTATGCAATCTCACACCAGTTGCCTGGTGGTTACTGCTGGAGGTTGAGTGACAGCAAGTCTCCTCAAGTCTCCAGCTCTCCTCTCCGCATTCTCATAGACCACAGTAATACTGCGGTTTACAGTTTCACACCAGTTGTCCGGTAGTCATTGCTGAAGGCTGAGTGACAATAAGTCTCCTCAGGTCTTTGGCCAACATCTCTTCTCGCCCTCGCCTATCATGCCAGTGCTGTGGTTCACATTTCCCTCCCTCTGCTAAGCCACTGCTAGCATTTAGTGTTGCAGTCTTTATATTTCTAGCACTTTCCTCAGTATCCGTGCAGTTCCTAGCAGTGCTGTGGTCTGTACAGTCTCAATCCTTCCTTTTATCCTGATCTCCTCCAGTCTTGCCCTCAGTGTCTTTGGGACAGTTCCCAGTTACTATATTAGATAAGGTATTGTATTCTCAGATGCAATTTACATCGATGCTTGGTTGGCTAATTGGTTTGACAGAACAAATTACATGTGCCGCTTCCTTCAAGCGTCAAATTTTATACATATTGAAAGTTGTACAAGGAGGAAGCAGAAGGGACACTTGCCCTAATGAATGGATGTAGTCCAAATATGGAGCCTGAAGGAACTGTATCAAGGAACCTCTTATCAAAAAATACCATTTTGCAAAAATCAAACACATCATCCAATAAATTGAAAGCAATCGAAAATTTGACACTAAAACAATTCAGTGTACACAAAAATCAGATGTGACGTCCTGTCCCATAAAGGTATGCACCCTGAAGAGTGATTCCACATTCTAGAACTAGGAACACCCGATAGAGGCCAAACCATTGTGAACAAATGAACTTATGGATGAGGTAAATAGCTGACTATATCATACACAATGATTAGGTGTGACTAGTTTTCAATTTTCAATTAGGGTCATCATTTCTATGGCAATAGATAACAGCATGATCGGAAACAAATTGTAAGCCTTTAAGTATTAGAAATGGTCACCCAAATTGAAAGTCATGTAAAAACAACGCAAATTTAGATGGAGGTAAAAAATAGTCTAATTTAATAAAAATGATAAGAATCTCCAATCAAAACATGTATATTGGATTGGCTAAGAAGATCATTGCCTTTTTTGTCCTTATGTGGCACTAGGGATGTTTAATTTTAAATGACTTCATTCAAAAAAATTCCTCTTGATTGTATTGTGACAGCCGTCATTTTTCAAATATTATTTTTTTTCAAAAGAAGACATCAATTCAGCATCATAAGTATTCTCTTTATTCCAAATTTTTTCAACAAGGAATAAAAGAATTATGTTCATAGTTGGTGTTTGTTATTATGTAATGTTGTTTATGGGTTGGAAGATCATAGAATTAGAAATTGTCACAAAAAATATCTATAAGTGGTCTGTTCTTGTGTGATCATGTATATGTTTGCCTTGAGATATGGTAGACATTGAAAGTGTGCGTGTATGCATGTGTGTGTGTGAATATATATGTATGAATATAGACTAGAAAGCTTTACAGTTTTAAACACTAAACATATTTAAAACTTTTTCAAATTTTCTGTTTTTCAATTTTTTTTTTGCGTCTCTTCATTTACTTATTTCCAAACATCTGTTAATGTAGTCCATGTTGCTATGTAGTTTTCTTCAGAATTTTTTTTTGTTTTACATATACTTTGTTATTATGGTAGAATTTGAGAATTTTCTCTCATATATATATATATATATATATATATATATATATATATATATATATATAGTAAGTATATGTGTCTGGAAGTGTATGTGTTTACAAGTTAGTGGTTGAATTTATGTATGGAAGACTCCGGAAAGAAACTTAAAAAATACTGTAGCCATGACTAAATAAGACGGATAAAGAGACACTTAACACCGAACAAAAAGTGACTCAGTGAATGCTGGTATTTTGACAATGACTGCTATGTTATGTTTGTGTTTTGGTTTGGTCGACATGTGAACAACAGGTTTTGGAGAAATGAAAGCTTTGTATTCACAATGAAAAAAAAGATTTCTTCTTTCTTTCTTTCTTTCTTTATTCTTTCACTCTTGAAAATATACACATTCATACGACATTGCAATAATTGATGATTATGTTCTTGACTAATGAATTTGAATTTGCATACATTTTAATCGGTTTTTTGGTCTCATGAAGTATGACAATATTTTCTAAGTAACTCAATACATGAAAATTGGTAAGATTAAGAGTGCTGGGATACCCAGAGATCATGTGCGCAACTGAGGACGGCAGAATACAAGATGGAGAGACTAAGACAAATTCAGAAAGTATTGGCTCCACAACACCCACAATAGAGAGGTGTGGCAAATCCTGGGGAAGGGTATGTTTAATGACTGACATTAAAAAACATCTGTTCTAATGCAATGTTATCAAAATCATTCTGAATGAACTTTTTAATAATTGCGAATCATGATCATATCCTTGACCAATAAATATAACATTTGCTACATTTGAACAGGTTTCATTGGCTTCAAGAATGTGGCATTAATCTCATGCTCAATATCATATGGAGGGGTCACAAGACAGCACAATATATTACGGAAAAATAGGAGTCCAAGACGTCATGGAACTCATTAGAAAACTCAAGTGGTTATGGGCTGGTCTTGTGGCAAGAAATGACAGATAACCACTGGACATCATGACTCCTGACATAAATCCCCAGAAATCACATGCAAAACTGACTCTGACAAAATATAAGATGGCAGGACAAACTAGACAAGTTCAGGAAGTATGGCTCCATGACGCTCATGATAGAGGCTTAGCAAATCCTCGGGAAGGTCTATGTCCAATGATGCACGACAAATGACCAATGGTGATGAATGCCTTCAAAAATAATGCACCAAAATCATCTAAAACTTACCAAAGGTGTGTCCTCAGAGACAAAAATGGTATATGGTGACTGTTGAAAAAATGGGGGATTATCCTGGATATCATTCACTAAAATAAGAACATTCACCGAGGAAGAAAGCACATTCGATCCTTTGTCCTACAAAACAGATAGCAAAAAGTATTTTACAAGTACATTATACGATCAAATTCAAGAGTGGTTACGTATATAAATACAAGGATGGATCAATAAGACCATAGCCTGTTATTAGCTGAATTCTGATCTGGAATTTTCCTTGCATAATGTTCAATTCATGTGATCTATGGATAAGTGTTTCACTGAGTGTGTTGACAAAGAAAACAATTATGTTGAGAACAAAATATTTGTTGTGTAAAATAAATCCCTCTTTTCATCATTAAGCAGCAGAATTACTGGTGTACCTATGTGTATATATGTATATACATACATATACGTATACATATACATATATGTATACATATTCATGTACATATATATATACATATATATATATATATGTACATGTATATGTATACATATATGCATATATATATATATATATATATATATGTACATGTATATGTATACATATATGTATATATATATATATATATATATATATATACATATGTATATATATGTGAATTTGAATAAAAGACATATATATATATATATATATATATATATATATCAATTATCATTATAATCAATGCTCCCTTTTTAGGATTGAGCACTATTAAGTAGGGCACCCGTCTATAACTGCTATCTGCAATGCTCTTCCAACTCTGGAATGGAGCACTTTGGTGGATAGGGAATTATACATAAGTAGATATATTGTTTGATTCGGTCCTACAGACCGTCCAGTCCTGCGTAGGACAGGGGTAAAATATCTGCCACTGGGTCTGAGGCGAAGGATTGATCCTACCTCATGTTACTGGAAGAGATGTTGGATGGTCTATAACCACACTAAAGAGTTGTAACACAACGAAATAGCTGTCTGTGGATGACACAATTACTAATTATTTGTATTATATATATATATATATATATATATATATACATACATACATGTGTATTAAAAAAGGATGAATAAGTAAATGTAGCAAAATGATGAAAAATATTTTTGAGGTATATTTTTCATATGGCTTTCTTCTGTTTTTTTTGTTAATGTAAATTGATGACTATTTCAAATTACTGGGAGGTTGCAAGTTGCTGCTGCTGATTGAGTACATTTTTTGCACTGGCACAGCAGTTTTCAGGTTGTAAATTCTACTCCATGTCCCCCCAATGTCTACAATAGTCAGCGGAAAATACCCTGTTTTTTATGTAAAATGTTGATCATTTTTAGCCCAATTTAGTTGACCGATGATAAAACTAAATATTTTCAATAAAATAATGGCATAATTATTGACTTTTTGCTGAACATAGAAAACATCGAATTTATAACAGTCAAGGTCTCTCTTAAAATTAATGAAAATATGTTCTTCTCTTTGTTCAGACAAAATTTGAGTTCATTTATTTTTAGAAATATATATATAATTGATAATTGTGCCATCCATAGACAGCTGTTTTGTTGTATTACAACTCTTCAGTGAGGCTATTGACTATCCAACATCCAGTACCACAAGGTAGGATCGAAACTTTTGCTTCAGACCCAGAGGCAGACATTTTATCCCGTCAGTAGGACTGAACTAAGCAATATATATTTACTTACGCATAATTCCCCATCTACCATATATATATATATATATATATATATATATATATATATATATATATATATATATATATATATATATATATATATATATATATATATATATATATATATATATATATATACTAGGGTGGATCAATAAGTATGTAGTTTGAGACATAATTATTAGTTGTATTCCTATTCTATATACTCTTGATATGTAGAACAAAAAATTAGCTCCAAAATGAAATGCTCAGTGGAAAAAATATATTATAGTCCATTTCATTTCTTTTCTTTTTTTTCATAGAATTCAACAAAATCTTAGAGGAAACAAAAAGACTTTTTATCTAAAAATCCCAAAAGTCAAGTCTGTCATTTATCATTGATGAAAATGTACTACTATCACAACAAACTGAGTTAACAATAACAATCATTTTCTGAACAAATTATCATCCGTTATATCTTAATATAGATGATTTGCAATGATCATACTTACACTAGCTAAGATGGTCATCACATAGGAAGATTTTTTTTCATAATCAAGGCGTTTTTTAAGCACTATATACCCATTGTATTTCCCCTCCTTTTTGCTTGTGTCTCTCACTGTTTTAATAGAAAAATACTGGCAAGCTTCTATGTCCTGTAAAAGAAAGATTTATATTAAAAATCTTATACATATATGAAAAAAAATCAGTATTGAAAATATTCAAGTATTTATCAACATTATTTTGGTACAACTATTTGGTATAAAATCATTGTTTCACATATACCAAAATAATCTAAACAATATTTTTTATGTATATTTTAGTATTTTGTAAAAATAACCTAGCATAACAATTTACTTTAAAAATTCTTGTTTCACATGCACTAAAATTTGGTATGAAATATTCTAGTGCTTGTTCTAGTATTTAGTAAAGGTATTTTTGCATAACAATATAGTATGGTTATAAAACTTTATATTTGTACCAATAATGTCAAGAAAAATGATGTAAAAGTTCTGGATGAACACAAAATTCTACAAAATTCTTTTTTAAAATTAGGAAACAAACCCAAAGGTAAAAGACTTTAAATAAATTTTTGAAATAAATAATTTAAAATAGAAAACATCAACTCATTTTGAAATTCAAATACATAAAACTGATTTATAAAATCTATGTAACCGGACGTTGCCTAGCCCTAATCATTCATGGTAGAAACTTGAAATTTTATACATGCACTTCCCTTAATGAGTACGAAAAATGTTTTTTTGTTTTTTTAAAATTACCTCCCAAAATGAGATGTTAGTTGGAGGTTCAGTTTTTAATCCAAGTTCATGTCAAAATGATCCCTTAATTTGTGTCCACCTTTATTTTTTTTTTGAAAATTTGGACATTTCAGAGCTCAACAAAAGGCAATAGAAGTAACCTTTTTACAATTTTTCAATTGATCACAATTATATATATATATATATATATATATATATATATATATATATATATATATATATGTATGTGTGTGTGTGTGTGTGTGTGTGTGTATTTATCTATGTATCTAGACTTACCCCAGCTCTAACAATGTAACAGTGGTAACAGTGGTAAATTTTTCAAATCTCCCCCTCCTCTGCCATCAAGTTTTCAGTGGAGGGTTCAATTCACAATATAAGTTTATGCTAAATTCATGTGATGGAAATGAACATACATGGGTGGTGGTGATTCATAATTTCCCTTGGAATGCTAGTTTTCATTGCTAACTCAACATTTCTGCCAATCTGTTCTTCAGCCTTCTTTGGGTGCACAATCTGTATAGTGTCCACCAATATTCTCTCTTTACCACTGAGAGTTTTCAATGGTAAAGAGAGAAGATTAGTGGGCATTAGGGATGCTGTGCTAACCACTTCATGCCAGGGCTGACAAAAGACTTTCAATTTCTTAAATCCTCTCTCTCTCTATATATATATATATATATGTCTATATCTCTCTCTCTCTCTCTCTCTCTCTCTCTATATATATATATATATATATATATATATATATATATATATATATATATATATATATATATATATATATATATATATGCATTTTGTACCCCCCAGGGGATACCATAGTAGCAACACAGTCCCCCTAGTTGGCACTACTCCTTCTGTATGGATTGTTTACCTGAGAAAGTCTGGTGATTGGATTGGCTGAAACATTGAACTGAGAATGAAAGTAGCAAAAAGACCACTAGTCGAAACACCTCTTGGGATTATCAAGAGACACGTTAAAATTACAGAGGTAATTATCGTCATTGTCTTTTAGGATAACAAAGGCCTCATCCGTGATTGGAAAGCTCTTAAATAGAAATTAAGGGTACAGAAAAGCTATTACTTGAGATGGAAAGAAATTAATTACCTCAGCATTCTTAGCAAAGCAGCTTAAGGTGACTTCAGCATTGACGCCAGAATCAATATCTTCAACAGATACTCCTTTAAAGACGGTATGACCCAAATCAGCAGTCTGAAAAATTACAAAAAATCAGCAAAAATCCGCAAATAGAATCAGGAAAAATTGGCTGAGACTTTAGAGGAAAAAGATTTTGTAAACATTGAGATGAGGATATTTGTTCTAGTCAGAGATAGAAATGGAAACTAGGAATGCGATAAGACTACACTTCATGAACTTGATATTTAGCAATGCCTCCATTAATAGATACTGAAAATACAAAAAACATGGGGATTTAGAGGTAGGTAGACGCTGTACCCTTGTGTACCTCAACCCCATTTCCATCCCTGGTTCAAATGAATTGTTGGATAACAACAATGGTTAATCTTGGAATTTCAGACTATATTCTGGTCAATCTTGTTGAGTTAACTGATTCTTTTGAGGAAAATGTCAACTGGCTTCATCAGCATAAGCTAGAAAGATAAGAAGCTCAGTGGGAAAAACGCTGGAGACATAACTGATTATATTTATTAATGGAGTGAGATATTGAGATTTTATCGGTACCTAAATTTCAGCACACCTGACTAAGCAAGGTATGTTTGCATTAAAAAAGATGAAATAAGTACATAAAGAGACTCCAAGATTGAACAGAGGCTGCATATGTGTGGATCTGGCATTTTCAGTGATGGATAACCAACCAAGACTATTGTTAAAGCTCAGAAACCATGCCTGACCCCAGGGTCGTCATCTGACGAAGGCTTTGCTGGAGGCACAGTTACTGTTTTTTTTCAACAGTAGTTGTACAAATCTATTTGGAATTTTTTGGAAAAAATACTTATGAAACATGATGATAGTCTTTTAATTTATAAATTCTTTTGTTTTAATGGTTCTAACTGGTTTCTTCTTTACTGATGTTATTCAGTTGGTTTAGAAAAGAGTTTACTTGTTGTTGAGTGTTGAATAATTGGTGGTATATCTATATTTCAATAGGTAACTTACCTCAGAAATACTGGCTTTGTATGGAACATTCATGAACTGGGGAGCATTATCGTTAACATCTTTCACAAAAATGGTAATGGTTTTCTGATTCTGGATGAAAGAGAAACAATATTTTGACATTAAGCACTTATATAAATTGATATAGTCAAATTCTCTTATCTTTTGATGGCAAATGTCATCCATTTCAAATTTTTATGGACTTCTCGTTGAAAGCCAGGACATTGTTTTTGATTTTAAAGTGGAGAACCAAAGAATTCATTCAAAAGGGTAGTTTTTATTTATTGTCGAGGAATTATTTTATATAAGTAAACTTTTTGTATTCAAGTACCACTTCACTCATTTTAAGTATACATAAGCATGCTTTTAGTATAATTATGGAAAAGTATCTGTTATCTTACAAAGGGAATTTGCATTGATGAGAAAAAACACTTTTTTTGTTGCTGTTAGGCAGGATTGTTAACTATCACTCTGAGCTAAGGGCAAAATATGATTATTTGCTAAGTATGATTTAGTCAGGCGCAAAGTTCTAATAAGGAGGAAATTGAACTCACTACTCTAGACATGCTTTTAAACAATCATTCTAAGCTGGCAGCTCAAAATGAATACTTGCTAAGTGTAAGTGGTCAGGCATGTGGCCATAATAGCAGGGCACTTGTGGGGACAAAACATGCTGCAAAGATGAACTGGTACACAGATTGAGCTTGCAAACCATCAAATCCTTTTAGGGCCGGCAGGATTTGTGTTATATATGAGGTATGTTCGGAAAGTATCAAGTGATTCTGAATGTCGCGGGAACTGGTGGCACAGCTTTGATGTCATTTGGCAACCCATCCAAGGAGACCTTTCTGCACATGCATGCGCAGACACTTTCCTATGGTGTTAATTAGTCAACATTGAGACGCCACTGAGTGAGCTTGTGTACTGTTTGATCATAGCATTCACACTGCAAGTCATTCTTCATATCTTTTGCAGAGTTTTTGGCAAAAAAAAATCTTTCCTCCTCTATATAGTCCAAATTTGGCTCTCTGCAACTTCTAGCTTTTTCACAAAATTTCAGACCATGGACGAGATTAAGGAGAAAGCAACAAGGTAGTAGATGGTAATCCCAGAAGAGGACTTTTCAGAATGTATTGATTAGTGAAAGGGATGCTGGGATAAGAGTTTGCAGGTCACAAGGAGAGTATTTTTAGGTAGGCTAATTTTTCATTGATATTAGATGGTTGGATACTTTCTGGACCCTGTTTCTAGCGAATACATTACACCTAACATGCAAATTATCAATCAAAATAAAGTTGATAAATTTTTTTTTTAAGAAATTTTTCTCACCCTGCTTGGATCTTGTTTGTTGTTCACTTCGACTGCAATAAATTTTGTCGTCAAAAGTGCAGTTGACAATGTGGGATTTTTTATGCTGAGCTGGTGAGAAAAAATACAACAAAGAAACGGATAAGATTTTTGAGATATATAAATTGATACATGAGTTTATGAAAATTCAAATCAATTTTATGGCATATTTTGAGAAACATTTCTGGTGTCCATTTCTCCTCACTGCTCTTTCATGTACTTAGGGGTGAAGTTTTGCTTTCAGCCGAGGCTGCAAGTCCTCACTTCTCACTAATGCCCTTGAAAAAGGCATGAATCCACAACCACTCATACTCTACCACATTGCTAAATACCTTGACAATTTGTCTTGTCACCCAGTGAGTGAGCTAATGAGAATTAAAAATTGTACCATCTTTAATCATATTTTGTGTATATTGCTTATGAATTTTACAAACTTGACACTATGTTTCTCTTTGTGTTAAACCAGTTATTTGATAATTTTCTTGTATGTTTTCCCTCTAAGGTTTTATTTTCATATAAATATATGAAGTTTATGAAAAGCATCAATGTTGTGAATAGTAAACTAAACTTATCAATATTTTCCCAAGGAAACTGACCTTCATCTTAAATTGTTTATATTAAGTGTTCTTTGGGTGTGAGGAGAGTAGATAAAAACATGTTTTCTTAGAATACTGACACACTGCAGTGTTTTAGGTGACATGCAATGGACATTAAAAAATTTAAAAACTTGAAAAATTTGATCTTATTATCCTAGTCTTCTAAGTATATTTTGAAATTTCAAGTAATCTTTTATGAAACTCTTATCTTTATAAACAGATTAGAACCATAGTCTGCTTATCTATAAGCATTAACCTATAACTAAAATACATTTAAGTGACATTTCAAAATAAAATTATTTAAAAAATTAAAATTTAGATATATAGTGCTGAAATGATCCACCATCTCTATCTTAGAATATTCACTAAAATAAACAAATATGTAGAAAACTACCTTCTTGTTCACTGTAAAAAACTGATAATAACTTTTATATTATGATACGTATAAATATTTGAAACCTCTGATGTGTTGTTAGTTGTACTTATAGTTTTATGCAAGGATTCCTTGAAATATAAAACTCATTTCGAAGAATCCTCCAGTCTCAAAAGGTTTAGAAGGGCTGTGTTACACAAATCTTCCAAATGGAGGGGACCAAGCAAAGGAAAAAAAATGTTAAATCTGGAGATCTGAGACTCACCTCTCTGTCAAGCACTCTTACCAGAGTGACTTTACCATCATTAGTGCACTCTACCGTCTGGCTTTGACATTCATATTTAATTGGATCACCTTCTGGATCCCTTGCTTTCAAATATCCCAAAACTGAACCTTGAAAAAAAAAAGGATAGAAATAATTTTCAAGTTATAAGAAGTGAAAGCACAAGCACTATAGATTATCTAAGCAAATGTACAAGATATTTTTAAAATACAAGTTATCACATACCAACAGTCGTATTTTCATAAATGCCATCTATCTCTAGTTTTTGCTGAAGGTAGTCTTCCCACACGGGAGGTTTGTTTTGATTGTTCACACAGTTTGAAAACAGGACAAGACCTAAAAAAAGAAATGAATATAAAAAATCAGAAACAATTTTAATGGATTAATTTTTATAAACAATCAGTGTCAAACGTATATTTGTGAATAAAGTAAAATTTACAAATGTACTCCAGTAATTTATATTTGTAAGTATGGTAATATATATTAGTAAATATGTTTATATTTGCTAATTAATATTTATTTATGCATATTTGTAAATTATTATATTTGGTACTTCTATCTGCTACATAGAAAACGTAAATGAATATTTGCTACAATTTTGGAACTTTAAGTGAAAAATAAATCCTTGAGAATTTCATTTTTCTTTAAAATACTAAACCATTGAGAGATACCATTTTTTACTCTAAACTCATTCAGGCCGGAGGCGCATGTAGGTGCTCTTTGAATATGGTGGCCATTTTGAATACATAATGAGGTCATCGTCATCTTTTATCGTTTGTCGTTGGACATAGATCTACCTTAGGATCCGCCACATTTCACAATTGTGGGTGTCGCAGAGCCAGTATTTTCTATATTTGTCTAGTTCATCTCTTCGTCTTGTATTTTGATGGCCTCGGTTTTGCATGTGATCTCTTGAGATCCATATTGTAACTCATGATATCCATCTGTTGTCTGCCATTTTTGCAACATGACCAGCCCATTGGCATTTGAGTTTTATGATTCTATGATGTCTCGGATTCCTGTTTTCTTCCTGATATACTGTTCTGTCTTGTGATCTCTCCATGTAAGGTTGAGCATGATTCTCTCATGCACACGCTGCATGCTTCTCAGTTTGCAGGTGTATCTCTTGGTTTGTTTCAGCTCCACAAGTGACTATTGGGAGGATGCATTGTTTGTATACTCTCCTTTTTCAGATCAATGAGATCGTCTTATTTTGAAGGTTGAGCTTGATCTGCCAAAGGCTTGCCATCCTAGAATGATTCTTCGCTTGATTTCTTTGATGAGGTCACAGGACCATTATATTTGCTATAAATACTGAACGCATCTGAAAATTGTTATTTTAGATGGTGACAATGGCATAGGAAGCCCTAATATATCCATTTTCTTTTAGCTATATTCTTAGGATTATCATTAATATTCATTTATTAAATTGATTTGAAATGAATGTAGGCAACTAGTCTTATTTAATTCTTCCCTGCCATGAATGAAATCCATAACATATAACCTTCAAATTGGTAAATGACAACCTATGGTTCCTTAGAAAATGAAAAAACTCGAATCCGTCCAATATGTCTTTACCACCCTTGCTTTGCAATCCTTAAAAAATAAACATGCTGGATGAGTTAATAAGCGTTCTAACAACAAATTTGGTATGTTTCCAAGAATTACTATAATCCTTTATTACTTGCTTTTTGTGAAAGGTTCATTCTTTCATAGAAGTGCAGGTGGCCTAACTGTTGAATGGAATCAGTGAACTGAGTTGAAACTCCAGCTGGGACAGTTTGCATTCACTCTACCCTAATGCCCTTGAAAAAAGAATGAATCTACTTTTTTCTGGAACTACAGGTGAATAGCAGGGTAATTGAAGCTCTTTAACCCAATCAATCTTGGGCATTGGGCTAGCCCTCTGGCACTGTAAAATACCACAATAGCTGCGGAAACAATGATTAGTTTTCTGTTGATCATTTGAGAAATTGAGACAAAATCATTACCTCATGGTAATTTCCGTATGGGAGCATCCAAGTCATTCGTTTATAATAACAAAAAATTTTAAAGACATTAAAGATTCATTTGTTATTTATAGGTAGGTAAAAATAAATTAAACTGGTATGTTTATATACTTACTGTCCATGTAAAACATCAAAAAAATCAGACAGGAATATTTTCCAGCCATACTGAATATTGCTCCGGTTCTCCCAGATACAATCTGTTAAAACATGAAAAATAAACATTATTGCAAGCAGCTTTTATAACCAGTTATAAACAGGTAGTCCCCAAGTTATGACCATGTTCCGTTCTGACAGGCAGGTTGTATCTCAAAACAGTCGTTAAGTCGGACAAATTTTTTTCTGAATTGTTTGTATGCTAGGCTTTACCATAAAAATACATTGTCACCTTCACTCTATTATTCCCTGTTATCAATTTAAGTATGATTTTTTAATTTTTTTTCCATTCTGGAGGTCAAGATTGGACTTTTCTTTTTTTTTTTAATCTAGATATTGTCAACACTGGACTTACAAATTTGAAAAAAAAAAAGAAACAAGAAATATCTAAATTGGCGACATTACTTTTATCCCCCCACAAATTTCAGAAATGAAATATAATTAAAAAAATTTTTAAATATTGATGAAAATAATTCCATTTTTCTTTTCCCCTAAAAAAGTTCAGGAAACAATTGGAAAAATGTATTACACATTGCATTCTCCATCTTAAAATTTAAGATTTGACCCTTTCCACTCTATCCTTATATGTATTGTTTATTAAGATAGAAAGAAATATACAACAGAGGTAAGACCAAGAGTCATATGTATTTATGGTATTACATAGCATGTATGCTTTATTAATGTACAATTTTAATTTATATACCCTCTAGCGCTTTGTCAGCTCTTGCACATATGTATGACACTGTAAATTTTCATATTTACTTATATTTTTTAATTCAGGAGTTTAACTTTTATATATCCATGAATTTTTTCTAATCCCATATTTTGGTTGTATGTACTGATGGTCATAAGGTGGGGACTATTTGCGCATAGGTATAAGTTTGCAAGTTTATATATATATATGTATCATCTACCAGTGCCATCAAAACCTCCACTATCAGAATTGTCTTAGCTTTCTTCTTAATACACACCAGAGAGGCCTCATCATAAATATGAAAGTCCAAGAAACAGCAAGTACCACAATCATTGAGGCTGTGTAGCAGAAGGAACATTTGCACGGGACATGCCATGTGGTAATGATGGAGTACAATCACCATCCAAAAACCGTTCTGTTCAGTCAATGGATCAATGGTCAGTAGAGCAGATGGCCATCACAGAAGAGAATCAAGACTCCTAAAAAAGATCATCTCTTGCAAAATCAACTACTACCAGTAGAGAACAGAGGCTGCCAATAGGAAGATATGGGGACACAAGATTTTCAAGGCAATTAGCAGAGCCAGAGCAGAAGAAAAGAGACCATATCGTAAACCTGACGCTTCCTCTGGTTGCCAGACATTCTCATGCAGCCACTGCGGAAAAACCTGCCTGTCTCATGTGGGTTTTGTTGGTCATTCGCAAAACTACTATAGACATGGAAAGCCTTCCTAAATCTTTATCCATGCCAAGGCATAATGTATATAGAAGAAACTGGAGCTGGTCTACCCCTTTTTGATCTCATAACAGAATGGAGAATGTATTAATAACATTAGAAGAACCATTCATGTTACTGTAATATAACTCACAGTTTGGCTCATAGTTGACCTAATGACACAGAGACCAACTAGTCCTGTCAGGGTAAGTTAATCCACAGTATGGGTCAAGTGCGCCCCTCATTTTCAATAAGCTGAAAATGATTAAGAAGAATTCTGAGCAGTGTATTTTTTGTATCTATTTATGACCCCCATACTGCCCCCCCCCAAAAAAAATCCAGAAACATTCACTTGTGATGTTAACAGTGTCAAGATCTTCGTACAGGAAGGGTATCTTATTATTTGGCACTCCTTCGGTGGGCACAAAATTTTTTTTTTTTAAGAAAAGTGAATTACACCTCTTAATTATCAACGAATAAAATAAAACATGGGTACAAATTTTGGACTGCATGACTAGAAAAAATGGGGACCAACTTGCTCCACAGCAAGGGGACCAACTTACCTACATCATTTTGCCAGGTGACAGTTACTATTGTTAACAGAGTAAGCAAAAGTGCAGCTTTCCAACGATTAGTGTTGGTCAAGGCTGTGCATGTCTAGCTGATACCTTTTGCTAGCGCTGAAACCTAATCCCAAAAAAACTTGAGCAATTTCACTTTTAAGGATCAAAATCAGTTTTTTAGCTTGCACTTAGACTGGTTGCAACTTGCACACATCAGAACTTCTGGAGTGAGAAGGCAGGTGATCATCTTCCAACATGGAATGGAGCACTCTGGTGGATGAGGAATATATGCGATAAATAAATATACTGCTTAAATTCAACCTTACTGAACGCCCAGTTCCGTTGAGCAGAGGGAGGATACCAGCCTCCGGGTCTGAAGCTAAGGTTTCGATCCTATCTCGTGGCACTGGATGGGATAATGGATAGTCTATAGCCACACTGAAGAGTTGTAATACAACGAAACATATATATATATATATATATATGGAAGTATAGGGATATACATAAACACACTGCTGAAATGCATCCACTGAAGTGTCCCAATAAAGTCTCCATTAGATGATGACCCAGCAGAAAAATGGTTTTGAGGGCTTTGACATAATTACTAGTTATGTAGAATACCCCAGCAGTATCTCTCAATACCACCACACTTGGGGACTACATAAGCTGTAAGTTTACGGCAGTGAGTAAATAACATGGATCAGAAATAAAGGATAAGCTCTTGGTAAGACTCAAATTCACATCCCTTCTACCTCAGGGAAGTCTGGTTGACTCTCTTTCTCTTACCGATTAGCTCCAATGACTCTATAGTTGGAAGAAGATCAAATCTAACCTTTAAACCTACCCTTAATTTTTCCCCTAATCTCATGGTGCCATATTTGTTATTGTTTTTTCACTAGCAGCATTAGTTGCAGCAACTAAAATTAAGATGAAAGAAAGTTATTCGTAAAAAAAAAATAATAATGATAATGGTTGCTTCACCTGATAAAAAATATTTATAAAAACTTTTCTGCTATTAAAACTACCAAAGTAAAAATAATAACATATATGGTGCTGAGAATTTGGGGAAGGGGATAAAGGATAAGTTTAAAGCTCAGATTGGTATCAAAAAGTCTGACTTGTCCCCAATATAAAAAAAAGTCCCAAATTATGGAAGCACTATACAGCTAACCCCAAGAGTAGAGACATGTGAGAGTTATTCTTAGAGAGGAAGAGGGACAAACAGACAAATGTTAGATACCCGGCTTATCAGGGTTAATGTTGTGATGAAAATGTTGAGTAGACCTATTGGCAAATTAATTCCTTTTATCATGTTTAAACATCGAGCCCTACCCTAGATGCTCCAGTACCACTGACTTACATAAACCTTCACCTTTATCAGCATGGCGGCTTCGTATCCTTTTGACCAAGAATCTACAGGCAAGGCCAATCATCTCCCAAGTCTCACTCGGGGAAGGCTTATGTCCAACAATCGATCTCAAAATATTGATTTAAAAAAAATTAAAACTCACCATCATGATCATCAAATGAACAATCATAATGTCAAAATTTGAAGTCATGTAAAAAAAATTCCATCAAAGAGTAAATATGGTCAGAATAAATTCTATTAATGACATCGTTGGCGTTTTCTATGAGAAAACATCTAAAATAAACTTAAAAACGTATAGATTCTCCAGAACTTATTAATAAAACCATCAAAATAAGGTTAAAAAGGCTTTTTTTCCTAAAAATGATATAAATATTTTTAGAAGAGGTGTAGTGGAATACCTGAGTCAATTCTCAAGTCAGTTGACAAAACGGTAAGGCCAGGAGTGCTAGATGGAACACGCAAACACATAAACAAACACACAAAAATACAAACAAAAGGAAAGAACCTCCCGCCACCTTTGATGGCCACAGTTGTTTAATTTACTTGAACGAGTAGTGGGTGGGATCTATACAAGTAATCTATGTAGGTAAAATCTATGATATATTTCTGGGGCGCCCCCTTTACAGTAATCCTTATCATAAATTCGTCTTCCAGAGCTATCCTCAAATTTAGTGAGTTTGATACTCACTGAGTGTCCCTCTACTGTGATCTAGTGTCAGACTGAGCTAAGCTAAAAAAACAAGTGTAGCATGGAGTTTTTTTTGCGGAGATTTCATAGCCGCACCCTATTTTTAAAAAGATCTATTTATATCAGATGGGATTGGAGGCGTATGGCTTGCTTTGGGACTGGAATTGTGATTTCCGGTCAGAATAAACAAAAGCAGCTAAGACCTGCGTACAAGGAATCTGTACGCTTGAACAGCGCTTTCTCATATACATTGAAAAGTGTCCATGCTCACCCTGATATTAGCGGCTAAGACTAAGCATCTCCGGCGTTTGGGGCATTTATCAACATTCCCCCGACCCCTAAAAAACTTAGACTATAATATCTATTTAAAGGCATACGTACGCAGGTTGGGCAACCCGTGGAAATCAATCCCTCTGAACGAGTGCTAACTTTCTACGCTAGGGGCCCTAAATGCTTACTAAACTTGGCCTAGTCTGACATAAGACCATCAGGGTGGTTATTATAACGAGGAATAGTCTACTGATGTTTGCTTGTTAATAATCATTCAGAACGATTGGCGCCCCAGGCTTACTTTTTTTTTTTTTTTAGAAAATATACACAGAATCAGTATTGATTATTGATCATTACTCATGTTTGTATATTTTAAATCTTTTTTACCCCACCTCGTTTTCAAACAGCATCTCCAATTTCAGTTTTGGTATAGTATTAAGGAGTGGAGTAATTATGATTATCAGCACGGAAAAATAAATCAGTGAATGAGGTTCGAATTTTGGCTGAAGGTCTTTATGTAAGCTTCGCACTAATGTTCTTGTAGAGACACGAGTTCACATCTCCCTGCGCCCTATCGCATAGCTGGATATCTTGAAGAAGAACCGACGGGCCACGATGTTTGATAGAGAAAGGAAAAGGTGAGTGGGCACTTGGCTTAGCCACTCTCCGTAATTACCTTCGTAGTAAAACACTTGTTACACCCATTGTCAAATTTGACACTGCCCAATCAGTCATAGTAATAATCATGAACTTTTAATGAAAGTATGATTTATCAATCACTGTCACATTTGACTAAAGTGCGAGTGAGCTAAATGCAACGAAGGATAAGATATATTTGGTCATAAAACTAAACTGATAGGAAAAACGGAGAAACTTCTTTGATTTTGAGTTATTTTTATGAATACTTTACGCTCATCCTTCACTTGATCTTTGTATCTTGAATTTTACCTGTCAATTCAATAGATGAGAACATAGAAAAGAAAAGTTTGTTCGTTTATGATTATTTAACTTACTTCTTAGTTCGGCACCAATAAGACTTAAAGTACCCAACAAAGACAGAACTCGCAAAATATGTGTATAAAATTTTAAAATCTTGTTATCGCAACAGAAAATTACATGAGTAAATTCTTTAATGAATATTTCAACGACTCACAAAAACAATGTATCTCTTACCTTATGGCTGCATGAAATCCAAATTAATAATGTTATTTACGATTTGGGCGTATGACCGAATCTCTAGTTGAGCCTCGATTAAGTGACAACGCTGAGATGGTGATTGAATTTAGATAATCATTGCAACTATGGCATCTCTCATAACCGGTTTGACAACCTCCTTTGGGAACCAACAGAACAGGTTTGCATAAGTATTGTGTACTGTAAAACACGGAATGTTGGAGGCGAAATTCATTATGTTTCATTGATTAATATTTGAATATGAATTTTTCTGTCACTTTTTATTTTCTGGGTCCTGCTCTGAGACAAAGGAAATGCTTTGAATAGATAAGAATTATTGGATTGGACATATTTCAAAATTTTCAAAACTAAAACAATTTTGAACAGATTCGAAATATGATCCCTAATTTTAAAGTAACTGCGTCGAGCTCTGGACTATACATAACTAACTACAGGTTGAATGTCACCAAGACTACACCACCCCACCCTACCTCAACGAATTCCAAATACAGGTTTACTTGCTTTCTGAAAGTAAGGCATTCATACGAAAAAATCTTTCCTAAGCTGAATTGGCGTAAAGCGAAGAAACAATTACCATTAATCCATATGACAAAAAACTTTTGAACGTTCCCAGACCCCTTTGGACAGCTTGGAGTGGTGGGTATACAGGAGACTCCGGTGTAGGAAAAGTGAGAGAGTTGGCGCTGTCAATATAACGGCTCACTATAAACAAACGTTAAACGCCATTTTCGCTTTTTGCATTTTTTCGTAAAAGCAAAAAAAAAAAGCATAAAGCGAATTTTCAAAAAATACGGGGATACATGTAAATCTATTAGGAAATGAATAAAAGTTTGATCATTTTCAGCTCCCAAAAGGGTGAGACAAGGTGATACAAGCTCACCCAAACTCGTTACAGCCAGCCTAAAGATGATCTTCAGTCACCTAGACTGGGAAAACAAAGAAATCAGAATAGACGGCGAATACCTGAGTAACCTCAGTTTTGCAGACAACATCGTCTTTTTTGCAGAAAACCTCCGTGACCTCCAACTAACGCTGGATGAACTGAACGAAGAAAGCAAAAAAGTTGGTCTTCCGATGAACTTCAGCAAAACAAATATCATGTCGGAAATAAACGCACAACGATCAAAATCGAAAACGTAAAGCAGGACATAGTAGACTACTACATCTACCTAGGATAATAAATCTCTATGACATCCTCAAAAGAAGAAGAAACCAAGTGAAGAATCACTCTAGCCCTCAGTAGAACAAGCTTAAGCTTCAAGAAAATCCCATTAGTCCTGGAAAGAGAATTATACAACCAATGCATTCTCCCAATCGTCACCTATGGAGCTTAAACGTGGATACCAACCAAGAGACTGACCCACAAACTGAGAACCATGCAAAGTGCACATGAGAGAATCATACTCAGTCTCACATGGGGAGATCATATGACAGTATCGTATATTGAAGGAAACAGAAGTTATAGACGTCATAGAAACCATTGGGAAATTCGAATGGCAATGGGTTGGCCATATGAGATGGTGAGACGAACTGGACAGGTTCAGAGATTATTGGCTCAGTGACGCCCACAATAGAGAGATGTACCAAATCCTAAGGAAGGTTTATGTCCAACGATGGATGATAAAGTGGTGATGTGATATACAACTTTGGCATCAATTTCAGTTGTGACAATTGGGGACAAGGCGTACTTCTATATTTCCAGGTTTTTTGTATGCCCAGTCTCTTCTAATGGAAACATTACCGTCTACCTTGTTCCACAAACTCAGTCTCACCGTTATACCTTGTTCCCTCAACCCATTTCCATTACTGTGGGTAAGTAACGCACCCAGTGATGATCGAGTTGCTGTGGACAATAAATGGATCGTCTATAACTTTAAGAAGAGTTATTAGTATTCAAAATTCATTCAGACAATTGAACCCCTTCTCTGTGAAGTATATGTTGTTTTATAAGACATTTCGGTTGATCCATTCTTTGGCCAGGTGCATGTCAGGTTAGTACGGATTTCAACACCACGCCGTTTCCTTTGCAATATACAGTATTAAACGTATCTTCTATTTGATCATATGCTTGCCTCTCGTCTTATTCATGTTTCATCTTAATCCAGTTACAACTAATCCATACTCTGTCCATACAAAATAGTATCAGAAGTCAAGAACAACCCGTAATCCACAAGAATTCCGTTTTTGTTTGTTTGTTTGTTTGTTTGTTTGTTCATTGTTTTTCTCCGACATATATAGACAGTGCCAACTCTCTCACTTTTCTCTGATATACTGTGCTGCCTTATGATGTCTCCATTTGAGGTTTAGCATGATTCTCTCATTTGCACGTTGCATGTTTCTGAGTCTGAGGGTCAATATTTTGGTTAGGTACCATGTTTCAAGCTACTGAAGAAACAAGGTCAGTCTGATATATTAGCTGCCTGAGCAAAATTTTAAAATACGGATACAGCTGCAATAAACTGTGGACACAGACAGAAAGGTAGATCCTGAAAAAACGCCCATCCGGAACCGATAACAGGAAGCTCGCCAAAACTCCAGACTTAATTCACTCCAGAAAATTTTGTAGTGGCTGTCATCCAATACATAATGTCCCAACACATCATAAGATATGTAGTGAATACAACAGAAAAAAGGATAGATACATAAAATACAGATTTCCTCGGAAAGTGAATCTGCTACTGCAGACTTCTCATTGAATACAATTGACATCAAAGATTCTCACCTAGTGATAAATTCTTAATCATACAATGTCTATACAATAAGCAGTTCATGAACTGAAGCTTACACACCAATCTCCCAAACATAAACCATCGTGAAAAAACTACTCATATCGAAATATGATTGTGTGTGCATAAAACTCGAAAATAAAAAGGATAAAATTATTTAAAAAATACAATAACCTCGTCCACTGATTAAGGAAATAGAATAAAATGAAATCGATCACTGCTCAGTAAAAAGATTACATGCACATAACTCCAGAAGTCGATTATGAAAACATCATACCAAACCTATGCAGACCCACAGTGATCGTGACAGGTCAATACCAACAAATCCAACAAAGCAGGAAACACAGATAATCACCACGGACGAAAATACCCCCTTAAGATGCCATGAATGATTATCTCTAAGACAAAGTTTATCCAAAAGAGGAGGATATTACACAACCAAATTAATACTCCTACAAACAAATAATGCTGTTACTGCTACTTGTTACAATTAATAATACTAATACTAAAAATACAATTACGTCTATTAGCTGTTACATCACTCACCCAAATAAAATAAAGTATTTAATATGTCCTCTATTTGAACACATGCTTGTCTTATGTCTTATCTATGTTCCATCTCAATCCAGTCGCAACTCGTCCATACCGTGTCCATCGACATAAGTCAAAGTCGTGAGTTCAACCCCTGAGTAAGGCCGTGGAATTCACAGATTATAGTCTATTTGAACGTGCAGAAGCAGCATCATTAGGAAGAATTAACGGAAGAAAAAGCAAGACACATATAATAGTTACCAATGTGCTTTTATCTATTTATTTGTTTTCTGTCACGCTGAAGGAAATCGATAATATTTGTGGAATTGCCTCTGTTCCAACTCCTACGCAGATCTTAAGAGTTTGATAACTTAGCAATAGGTCAAGAGTACACTGACGACACAGTATCGAAATATTAAGGAGTTAGTATGTCAGTCAGATTGTATATATTGGGGGAGAAACAGTTAACAGTCGAGGTGGACAGTCATTTTTAATGACACGCGTACAGTAGTAAACTAAACCTTTGATATATATTAGAGTTAAATGACAATTTCAGAAGATTTGTATGATTGAGATTTCTTTTGTTCATTCGACGTTTCGCCAGTTTAATTATGGAGATTGTTTTTTGTATAGAGTTCGCGACTTTAATAATTAAACCAAGTGAATTTCAAGTGTATGGAAAAATCAGGACTAGGCTGGGTTGTGTGTGGTCAGCAGGGAGGTATTAGATTACGCTCTGGTGTAGGACTTAAACAAGAAATTGATCTCCAGATGTTTTTATGAATATATGAGTTGAGTGTTTTCAGGGGAAAGTGTCAATTTTCATGTGAGACTAAGGAGTGATGTTGTTAGGATCAAAAGGGTTAACAGAAATAGTTGGATTGGATGAGGAATTTTGGAATTTGGAATGTTGTCATGCATCGTATTTCAGTGCCCACCTTTTCCAGCAAAAAAATTACGCATATATGGAGTTATCTGCCCTTGGCAGGTATCTACTTTCAATTCCTTACACAGATGAAAATCTCTGTAGAAATGGTAAATTCTTTGTCACTTCCTCTTTGATGTCACACAGAACTACCAATAAGATAACCGATCGTTATCTTTATGGTATTTAAACTGTGGCGATAAAAGTTTCTATCTCTCTGTTCTGATGGCCTCGAAGTAAGCTCGCTTTTTTCGTTCACTCTTTAGTTAGGATAGTTTGCATAGTTTTTTCGCTCACCTTCTTTTTACACACACGTCCCTCACATATTAATAGTAATCCATTCTTCCTTCATCTCCAAGCTCACATCCTAACTAAGTTAAGCACTCTCAAAGTAGTTACGCCGGACTTCCAAAGATAACATTGTAGTGGCTATAATTCAGATGAACAAAACTGATGGACAATCTAAAGACTCTATCTCACATTTAGCAAGTAACATTCCTTTCCCTTCATTCTTCCTTTCTCCTCATCCTTATCGCAGTAGATCTCTCCAAACATATCTTTGTCGGCAGAAAACTCCAGTCATTTCTAGCTTCTAATTCACTTAAGAATTAAAACTTATTATTATTGTTAACCTATCTGTTCGTCCTTTTTTCGGAGTTTGTTAACAATCAAACTAACTGTGTACTAACCTTGTTTTGCGTTTAAGCAGTGAACACTCTATTTACCAGAAATTACCCTAGATCAATTTTGATCATTATTTGGGGGGCTAATATAACTAGCAGCCTTAAGTATTTCAACTGCTGTCAGGGATGACTAAACAGATGTTCATATGCTCATTAGATAGAAAGAAATGGATCATTAGGATACAGGTAAAGCGTAACACTTGATCAACGCTTATATCGTTCAAGACATAATTGCCTTTCATTACACCACCTAATGCCTGTGTGCACATAAGTGTATATAACATTACCAAAGCATTAATTTAATAATTAGATTTGCTATTAGAGATTTAAAGGATAAAATGTTCTGGAGTATTACGCCATTGAATATTAGTTTTTTTTGTCGGATGTCTTTTCTTCAATTCTTGTTTGTCCGCCAATGCTGTATCTTCTCTAGAAAAGCCAGAATAAAATGTTTGATAACCGTGGAGATAATGTTGTGTGCTGGGGGGGGGGGACTTCCCCTCCGAATTCTTTCTTATAGGGTCTGCGTCGTTTCTTGGTATGAGCATTTCATATTTACGCCGATACCGTCGATGCTATCTTTCGGAGAGTCCGTTGTGATTTAAGATTCGGTCGCTGGGAAACCTGATGCCGAATCAATGAAAAGGATAACGCTGCCGCTGTGGAGAGATGTGACTGATTCTATATCAAGAACGGGGATTATGATAACTGTTTTATTTTGTTATGTCTCTCCCTTGTTGACGTAACTCCTCCACCAGAAAAAAACGGTGCAGAAAGTTTCCTGCATCTAAAATGCTACATTTTTAGTATTGCATTTTGCACAAACGATATACAAAAATCTGAAGGACGCAAACACTCTTGTTGAACCCCAAGAGGCCAGGGACACTCACTCACTCACTCACTCTCTCTCTCTCTCTCTCTCTCTCTCTCTCTCTCTTTCTCTCTCTCTCACACACACACACACTAAATTCGTGAGTTGAGCCATACACACACATGGTTCCATGTATAGATGTGTCTCTTATAAAATACACAAACACGCATATACACCTAAGTTCACACATTTTCTTTGGTTTCTTATTACTCCTATCAGTACTAATTTCTTAACCCCCCCCCCCCCAGTGGCCAGCTATCTTGTGGAGGTGAGAGTCAGGTTTTTCCTGAAATAAGAAAGGTCTGTGAGAAGAAAAGTCAGGGGATTTTGTATCTGTGATCTCACAGACCCTTCTTATGTCAGACAAAACTTGACTCTCACCTAAACAGATACAAACACATTTCCTCCTACTCCTACTGAGAAACCCACAATACAGAAATATTCTCATTTAATTCCTCAAATCTCAAACATCTAAAAAGTATACAGTTTTCTCTGCGCTGCTGCAAGTTCCTCTGAAAAGGTTGGCTGGCAACCATCGAAATGCATCGAAACATACCCACATGATAATGCAAGTTTTTAAGATGTTACACCTATTTTGCTTTTAGATTTCCTCTTCATCTTCCAATTGTCATTTTACCAACATTCCGTTTGGTCACCTCACATCCAGACAACAAACATCTCTATAAACTATTTCCCAGTATCTGTAAATGTAATTCATGTAATCTTTCCTGTGGTTTTACACAGAATTTGATTTTGTGGTAGTATTCTTCTTGTTGGGATCATCAGTTGTTGACCTTGTAACCGTTTTGGGTATTTGAAAACAAGTAGTTTTACAATTAAAACAGAAAATTAAGGTTTTCTCCTGGTTGAAATTGAGCTATTTGATCCCAATATATATATATATATATATATATATATATATATATATATATATATATATATATATATATATATACTTTATCCACACGTTCTCGTGTTTGTTTATTCTGTGTCCATAAATGCATTGTTGTACCTCAACGCAGACAATTGTATCATTAGAATATAGATAAACAATTTGACAGACCAATTATGAATCCATTATGTTATTTGAACCTCTAAACCAACATTAGAACGTGGGCGTAAAGTAGTTATTTGGGCGTTTGCTTTCCTGTCTGCTGTTTAGCTCAATGGTGAAAGGAATACTACGTTAATATATGTATATACATATCTATATGTGTCTGTCTGTCTGTTATCAAGAAAGTATTCATATTCAATTTCCAAATCTCTTCTCAATATACACATATAAGTATATATGTGCTATGATAATACACCACGCGTATTTGTATATTTATTCTTTGTCTGTAACATTGAATTTAAGTAAGGATTTCGTATCTTTTACTCAAATTGGGGAGAACAGATTACTTTAAATATTACAACAGAGTAAATGAAAAACAGTATTTACACTACCTATTTACATATGAAAAACTGGCTTTTACCGAAAAAATATCCCGATGCATAAAAAAGGATTCAGTCCCTTAGTTTGTCATAGAATCTGGTTACACAACATTAATTTCTACCTCATCGATTGCATGTATGGGAAAGTTGTGTTTTAGAGTTTTCGTCTGAAAATGTTTTTTAAGGGTTGCACAACATTTTACAAATAAAACAGAAAAATCAAGGTTTTCAGTACTTCAAGTTCTTTTTCTGGCTAAAAAGGTTATTTCAATCCTTGACCTCTAGTACCACATATCCTATCACTTTCTTCTGCTCCAGTTAACCCTGAACAAGAGGCGTAGCTGACAGTTGTTGGGAGGGGTACTTGAAAATGCCTCGCAGGTCCAAAATGGAAGGAAACTCCAAAAGCTTATAAATGCATAACGAATCTTACTAAGTCCCTAGCTACCAATGAATCTTCAAGAATGTAATTGTTTGGTTGCAATATGACTGGGGAAAAAAACAACTTTTAGTCCGAAATTGACTTCTGTTAACTTCTGATAATATTAGAGGTCAGCACTATCTATCATATCCTCTCTTCCCATCCAAGTGAAAATCCACGTACCAATTTATCTTTAAGAATTGGTAACCTCCAATGACCTTGAAGGTCAGCATCACCTTATCCTATCGTATTTGACCTAATCCATCCAATCATTTGCGAGGCAAAAAACATTTTAGTAATTCATAGAAATTGCTTCAATAGGCTTGAAATGACAATAAATGACTAGACCTGACATCCGAGGTGGACCTTACATAGCCCTTCGCCGACAAAAGATGTACCAAATCTTAGCTTCGTAGGTGCAAAATACCAGACTAATTAATTGGAAAATTGGTTAAAAATTACTCGAAATGACCTCCCTGAGTTTGCATTGCCTACGACCTTCATCATGCAAAGACGTACCTCTATGCCAAATTCCAAAAATTTGTGGCCACCTACATGGAAAATTAGCTTAAAATGATCAGAAATAACCTCTGATGACTTTGAAAAACGTCCCGGTCCCACTTCGAATAGATCTATGAACTTCGAAAAACATAATATAAAATATACCCCTATTCCAAATTTCAGCTTTCTATGTACAAAGTTGTAGCTAAAAACTTTGTTATAGAGGGTTAGAATTACCTCTGGTGACTTCACGCTGTCCATGTTACAGCTTGATGTCTTGTTAGTCATCAGGCCAACAATTAATTCAACAGGCCTTGTAGTTTTAGAGTGATAGTGGCAAAGTGACAAATGAATAAACAGAAAGTTCAGATATGTCATCAAATATATGAGTGTGTGAAAGAGTTGCATAGATTTATTTGAAAGTAAACTAATAGAAAAGCTAATAAAATGACGAAGCATTATATTACGCGTGTGCAAAAGTTCCCCGAGTTGAATTGGTTCTCAGCTGTGTATATCAGTCTAGTTTTCAAAAACGAGGACGTTGAGAAATTTTGCACACATCTAAATCAGAGTCGTGAACACGTATTCTTCACGATAGCCATCCTGTTTTAAAGTATCACATTCCCCAATTATTGTATTTATAGATACTTTGGAATCCATTTATGTCAAAAAGTCATCAGTTATTGGTGGTTCCTTTACTGAGAGAGGCAGGGTGGTGATGTAGTTGGAGTTCTGTGTAGCAACTAGAATGTGTTATTGTAGAGGGCAAAGAATCTTATCTCCACGTGTTTGTTTTTTCTTTCCCGCCGCTTGCTAACGTCACTGGAAATGTTGAAGGAGGGATGAAGACGGTAGTCGCCATTACAGAGTGGAGAATATGCACGTCAAGCATGAATTTGGACGCAGAAAATAAACTAAGTTTGTAAGTGTAGTGATGGCTCATACAATTTTTTAAACTAACAAATAAAACGTAGGTTTAATAAAGGAACACTTATAACAGTCTAGGATTGAGTGAAAAGACACGTAAAGAAACATTAATACGATCGTGAAGTGGGGAGAA
This sequence comes from Thysanoteuthis rhombus, assembly GCA_963457665.1. Lineage (NCBI taxonomy): Eukaryota > Metazoa > Mollusca > Cephalopoda > Oegopsida > Thysanoteuthidae > Thysanoteuthis > Thysanoteuthis major. The sequence goes on from OY735206.1 coordinate 40,522,966, forward strand.
AAGAAGATACCTATTTATTTTAGATGGTTATTCCCTACATAAAATGAGTAATTAGGGGAAACACGTGGCACAACCAGTCTAATGTCGTTTGGTTTATCTATCGAATGAGGCCTGATTAGAAGTGCCCATTACAATGAATGGTATGTTTGACCGAGATGAATTATCAAAGGGTGGTTTGTTCTGGTTGGCTGCAAGAAATAAAGGGGCGAAATAATGAGTGCAGTATTTGCACATTAAGTAGCTATAAAGGTCTTGCAGGTTCTCTCATCGAGGAAGATCAGTGACAAAAGACGCTATATGTAGTCACGATCAAAGAATGAAAACTACGCCCGCCGGGAGGTTAGAAAGAAGGAAAACAAGTGAGAGGAAATGAGTTAACCGACGAAAAAGCCAGGTCAAATGAATGAGTGAACACGTGCATTCGGGGTTTTTATAAGGGGTAGACAGAGGAACTGACGTTTTGTATATTTAGCTAAATTTTAGGTTACGTAGTTGAAGCTAATATTTAATTATTTTCCTATTCAATTCTAAGTAAAAGTAAATGTTACATGTTAACGTTTTTCTCATTTTTTTCAGTGACTAATCTATTAAAATGTGAGTTTCCGCCCACAACTATTATGTTACATGAACCATAAGCCTGGTACGATTGCAGAGAGGGAAATATCACGTGAAAATTGTTCTAAACAAAGATCAGATGTAAATTCTTGGAATAATTGTATTGAATCAAAAATAATTGGACGTCATCTGAATGCAACCAATGGTGGATATAAATCGGAAACAAACATTATTTACTAATATAAATTTTAATTGGCTGGTGAATAAGAACTGAAGAAGACATTTGTCACGACATTAAGAAAGAATCTATCCAATTAATATGCCAGTTTGGTCGTATAATTGTCTGTCTGGCCAGAGTCCTATTATAACCTAACAATTATAATGGACTTTCCATGCGAAATACATCAACAAATCTAAAAATATGTTGTAAAATGTATTGTTATCTAATGTTATGGCAACACTCTTTGTCATAAAAACGCTAGGTTGAAGGAAGAGAAAAGTGATTCAGCAAGTCTTTCTTCCTCCTCACTTTTCTTCTGTCTGTTTTTAGAAGTAGCCAATTTCATAACTTTGCAGATAACGAGGAAGTTGCAAGATATTTGGATATTCTAGCCAAAAATGCACAAAATGACGAAAAATGGTCAAATGCAGAAATAATAATAATAAGGAAAAGAACATTGCAATGGGATGGATAGATTACAAAAAAGCGTACGATATGATTCCACATAGCTGAATACTCGAATGCCTTAGAATGTTCAAGATTAGCGAATCGGTGGTTAGATTCATTGGAAACTCTATGAAAAACTGGAAAGTAGACTTGACAGCCACAGGAAAAAACCTAGCCGAGGTAAGGATAAAAAGGGGAATCTTCCAAGGAGACTCGTTGTCCCCACTATTATTTGTTCTAACAGTGATACCGCTCAACAGAATCCTGAAGAACAGCTAAGGGTACCATTTCTCCAAAACAAAAGGAAAAGTCAACCACTTAATGTACATGGACGATATAAAATTGTTTGCAAAAAACAGGGGAGAGCTTGAGACTCTGTTCAACGAAGTAAAGGAATATAGTGAGGACATCGGAATGGAATTTGGAATAGAAAAATGCGCAATCATGGTGATGCACAGAGGAAGGCTTACAATGACTGAAGGAATCGAAATCCCGGACAACAGCAAGATTAGGGCATTGACTGCACAAAACTGATACAAATACCTAGGCATCCTTTAATGTGACACGATAAAATGATGAAGAGATGAAGGAGAAAATAAAGAGAGAATACCTTAGAAGGATAAGGAAAATATTAGGGACCAAATTAAACAGCAGAAATCTTATAAAAGGAATGAACACCTGGGCTGTGTCAGTAGTTGGATATACAGGACCATTCCTAGGATGGACAAAGGAAGAACTCTAATCAATGGACAGGCGAACAAGGAAACTTATGACATTGCATGAAGCATTACACCCTAGAGATGACACAGATAGACTATACGTTAAGAGAAAAGAAGATGGCAGGGGGCTCATCAGCATAGAAGACTGTGTCCAGAGAGCTAAAGCAGTCCTAGAAAGGTATGTGCAAACGAATGATGAATAAATCATAAAGAGTGCGAGAGATCGTGCAACAAACAACAAAGTAGAAAACGATGGAACAGCACAGCAAACAAGAAAAGAAAGATGGGAGAAAAAAATTGTATGGCGAGTTTAAAAGGCAGATACAAGATGTAGCAGACAAGAAATCATGGACGTGGTTACGAAAAGGAAACCTGAAGAGAGAAACAGAATCGCTCATTATGGCAGCTCAAAACAAAAGCATCAGGACAAACAACAAAAAAAACTAAAATCGACAGAACGAAGACAAACAGCAAATGCCGCATGTGCGGTGAAAGAGATGAGACAGTAAACCACATAACTAGTGAATGTAGTCAACTCGCCCAGAAGGAGTATAAGCATAGACACAATAGAGTAGCAATGATGATACAGAGTAAAGAGGAAGGAGAGTGAAAAACGGGAAAAATACCAGGACCTATCGAGAGAACTGAAAAAGATGTGGAACATGAAAGCCAGGGTAGTGCCAGTCAGAGTGGGTGCACTAGGAACTGTTCCATGGACACTGAGGGCGAGACTGGGGGAGATCGGGATGGAGGGAAGGATTGACATTGTACAGACCACAGCACTGCTAGGAACTGCACGGATACTGAGGAAAGTGCTAGAAATATAAAGACTGCAAAACTAATTGTTAATAGTGACCTAACAAAAGTAGGGAAATGAAAGCGGGAATGTGATCCACAGCACTGGCATGATAGGCAAAGAAGAGAAGAGATGTTGGCTGAAGACCTGAGGAGACTTATTGTCACTCAGCCTTCAGCAATGATCACTGGGCAACCGGTGTCAAACTGTAAACTGCAGTATTACTGAGGCCTATGAGAATTAGGAGAGAAGTGCTGGAGACTTGAGGAGACTTGCTGTCACTCAAACTCCAGCGGTAACCACCAGGCAACTGGTGTGAGATTGCAAAATAATAATAATAATAATGATAATAATAATAATAATAACTTCAATTGTTGACTTCAGAAACGACCACTGCCCAATCAAAACACCATTTCTTATTTTACCTCTGACCTGTAGCCACTCTACGAGGGTAAGTGCAAGATCTTTTTATGTGAAATTAAATTTACACTCCCCCACCTCCTGACGAAATTAAGTTCTTTTATGCAAAACTAATGTCTAGTAGAAGGCGCTATTTCATGTGAATATTTGGATGGTACCCTAGGGTATGAATTGGCCAGGCTCTTTCGAATTCCAACGTAATTAGAAAGTAGCAGGGTGGGAATAGCAATGTGAACTCTTACTAAGTCAAGACTTAAAAGAAATAATGGGGAGATATGACCTTACTAGTTGTACGTTATTGGCTTAGAGACAAAGCTTTGTGCTTCAAGTATTAAGTAGATGGTGAAGGACAAACACTTTGCCACTCTTAGATGTTGTGCACACCCATATGGCTTCTCCTGGTGAGAATAAACCTTGGGTGCTGAAAACTGGTGGTGCTCTGTGGTTACTTTTAAACCACATCAGTCTTAACCAAACCAACAAGGTCCAATACTACCTTAGAAAAAACAAACAAACAAAAAACAATCATGACAGTGCAACCAAATCAATTTACCACAAAAAAAAAATGGGGCACAGATCCAAGACTTGTGTGTCACAACCAGCAGGTGCTCCCTTATTAGCCACCAAGAGGGAATGCATGCTCAAAATATGGAGGGGAAATCTGCTGTGGAGGTATCAAACCAGCGTCTGGCTGATCGGGTAAAAGATGCTTTGAAAAACAAATAGCTCCAAGAGACTGAACTACAAAAGATCCACAATAAAATAGCAAAGGAAGAAAGTAACTTACCATAAGAAAAACCTCTCAACACAACAAACATAGTAAATGTCAAAAGTGAAAGAAATCCAAACAAAAATAAAACCCTTGGAGACAGGCACACACCAAAGAGAGACAACGACACCCCAAAGGAGGGAGAGAAAATTCAAATACTAACTTTGAAAGAAATTATGCGAGAAGAAAAAACGACACTCTCAACTCTCAGAGGCAAGACAGAAAGAAACTAAGAGAAGTGACCGAACATGTCAAATGCCTCTTACAGCATATCGAAACCAACAGCCTATTGGAAGTCACTAACGTAATCTATGCTGGAGCGAAAATCGTAACATACAATAAAGAGTCCCAAATAATGATAGCGGGGAAACCCAACTGGAAAAGAGTATTAGAAAAACAGATTTCACAACTCCAGAGAGATGAATTACTACTGAGAAATACATCACATATGAACAGACCACGTTTAACACTATGGGACAAATACAAGATAACACAAAAAGGTATCCTCGTGGTAGTGGAAGAGATGCATCAGAGGGGACTAGCCAAAGAGGCAAGGCTGAAAGGATACAGGCAAAGAACTACCCAATACACACAAAACCGCATATTCCAAAACAATGAAAGAAAGTTTCACCAAGATCTGAACGGAGAAAGAAGACAGAACATAAAGCCGGATGCCACAGAGATCAAGAACTACTGGAACAGCATATAGGGACACCCAAAGGACACAACAAAACTTCGGAATGGTTAGAGAACATGAAACGGAGGCGAGACACCAGAATGGGTGACCAGATGCAGAACCACCCTCATCCAAAAAGACCCTGAAAAAGGGAACGCGGCAAGCAATTATAGGCCGATCACATGCATAGTGGAAAATCCTGATCGGACAAATAGCGGAGAGAATGTATATATCAATGGAAAGAAGGGGACTATTACGAGAAGAACAGAGGAGGATACAGGAAAGGAACCAAGGTGGCGAATGACTTGCTCTACATCGACCAGATGATCTAAAAAGAAGTGAGAAAAAGGAAGAAGAACATTGCAATGGGATGGATAGACTACAAAAAAGCATACGACATGATTCCACATAGCTGGATACTCGAATGCCTCAGAATGTTCAAGATCAATGAACCACTGGTGAGACTCATCGCCAATTCTATAAAAAAAAACAAGTAGACTTGACAGCCACAGGAGAAAATTTAGCAGAGGTAAGTATAAAAAAAGAAATCTTCCAGAGTGACTCGTTGTCTCCACTATTATTTGTTCTAACTATGATACTGCTCAATAGAATCTTGAAAAACAGCAAAGGATACCATCTCCCCAAAACAGAAGGAAAAATCAACCATCTAATTTACATGGACGATATAAAAAAATTGCAAAAAACAGAAGAGAGCTTGAGAAGCTGTTCAACAAAGTAAAAGAATACAGTGATGACATAAGGATGGAGTTTTGAATTGAAAAATGTGCAATTATGGTAATGCACAAAGGAAGGTTCACAATGGCAGAAGGTATCGAACTCCCAGACAACAAGAAGATTAAAGCACTGACCGTACAAGACCGATACAAATACCTGTTATTTCTCGAATGTGAAACGATAAACTGGGAAGAAATGAAGGAGAAAATGAAGAGAGAACACCTTTGGGGGATAAGGAAAATATTAAAGACCAAATTATACAGTAGGAATCTCGTGAAAGGAATGAGCACCTGGGCTGTATTGGTAGTAAGATACATAGGACCATTCCTTGGATGGACATAAGAAGAACTCCAATCTATTGACCGGCGAACAAGGAAGCTAATGACAATACATAAAGCCTTATACCCCAGAGATTGCACGGATAGACTATAATTGAAAGAGAAAAGAAGGAGGCAGAGGGCTCATCAGCATAGAGGACTATGTCCAGAGGGCCAAAACAGACCTATAAAAGTACGTGCAAGCAAACGGCGAAAACATCATACATACTGGCTCTGCGACGACCATGATGAAGAAATGTGGTTGATTATAGGGAAGGTCCTTGTCCAACGACCGACGTTAAAAGACTGATGATGAAAATGAAATGTGATAACCGTCCTTATCTGTACTCACGTTCAAACTTATACATTTTCACAAGCTCTCAAACACAAAGATGCTGCAATTTTCAGAGCCCATGGTGATATTCATCAACTCTGTGAATAACAAAAAATCAACATACAGAACTCAAGAGGAGAAACCATTCTTCTCTCTGGCAGAACTTGACTTTTATACTTCTGTCTCCATAATCGGTAAATTCTTGTTAAAACTCTTCATTTCTACACTGACATTCAACAACAATTTTCGAAGCACCAGAAACAGGAAAAATACAATTTGATTTCCTGTGGAAGCGCTTAATTTTGCCACTTTTTCCTCCACTACTTTTATTCCGTTTCTGTTTACCTTTCTGCTGAATAAAAGATTGGAATTTATTGGAGAAATTGAGGTCTTCGCGTTTATTGTTTAATTCATATTATTTCGGGCCGAGCTGTTCTTCTAATACAAAATAATCCCTATAATAAAAAGCAGCAAATATATTGAGATAAAGGTAAATAATACCATAAAGAGAACATTGTTAAAAGACTTGATAGTTTGTTTGTTGGGGGGGGGGGTTCAATAAAGTTAATTTTATAGCTTCAAAACCTTTCAAATCTTATGTTTGAATTTCAATGAAAGTTTGTGGAAAGGTAAGCCACGGAGTAAGGAAAGAGTGATTAAATTTGGAGGTGGATCAGGAAATTCGTTTTTGTTTGAGAGATATTTTTTTGTTTAATATTCCGTCAATTCCTGTATTCGCTTACATCTGTTCGCATGGAACCAAAATTTCCCAATTAATTTAAATGAAATTTTGTGGAAGGCTAAGTCACAGAATAAAAAAGAAGTCAATAAACTTTGGGTTGGATCCAGGGATTTGCCTCTGATTGGGAGATATTTGTGCGGGGTTTTTTTTCTCAGATATATTTCTGTATCCGCTTCTGTCTATTCGTAGGAATGGGAAGTTCCATTGTCTGTAGAGACGGAATTAAGGCTTTCCCTTTTGCCAAGCACATCTTTTATATCCTTTACTACCTAGGACTATGAATCTCCATAAAATTCTCAAAAGAAAAGAAATAAGGCGAAGAATCACACTAGGTTGGCACACTTTCGATAGAGCAAGCTGGAGCTCGACTTTCAAAAACAAAAAAAAATCCCACTTGTTCTAAAAAATATCTATGTATCCTACTGATAGTTACCTCTGGAGCTGAAACATGGAACCTAACCAACTAAGATTGACACTCAAACTCAGAAACTTGCAACGTGCACATGAGAGAATCATGCTCAACATTACATGGAGAGATCATAAGACAGTAAAGTATATAAGAGGGAAGACAGGAGTACGAGATATCAAAGAAACTATTAGAAAACCCAAATGGGAATGGGCTAGACATGTTGCAAGAATATCAGTCAACTGCTGGACATCATCTACGAAATGTTGTCGATAGGAAGTAAGATGGCATGACTAGCTAGATGAGTTCAGAAAGTACTGGCTCCACGACGCCCATGATAGAGATGTCTGGCGACAGACTCTGAAAAGCTACTGCTGCTACTGATGATGATGATGATGATGATGATGATGATGATGATGATGATCGTTTTATTGAAACAATGGATTGTTTAAATTCATCATTTCTGTGTTTTGAACAGCTACCGGCAAAATATCAATAATTAGTCTTAACAGCTTATTGACAAAGAGGGAGAGGCTTTTCTCCAACCCTTAAAAATGTAACTGAACTTAAGCTTGAAATTAAATTCAAACATCAATTGAAGAAATTCCCTTGCACTTAATGGTAGTATTGGAATTCTTGATGGTTGGGAGATGAGATTTCTTTCCTCCTGGTTCGAAGTTGGCGCCGGCCCTGTGGATGTAGGGTGAAAGTTGAAAGTGTGATACAGGAGGAGAATGCACGCCGAGTATAAATTTGGTTATGCATTGAAACAAAGAGAAAAGAACACATACAAGTATTTTTGTTAGACAAAAGTCGTACGTTTAATACTAGGGCATAAATGAAGAATGAGGTACATATAAGAATAATATAAATCTGATCGATCGTGTGAAGAGATGAGAAAAGAAGAGATATCGAAAGGTAGGAGCTTTTTTTGTGATAGTACTGGCGTCGGAGTTGGAGCGGAATTGTGTGTATGTTCGAATTTCCATATGGCTTGGATCGCTCCAAGGTAATACGTGGAATCCGGATTCAGTGTGCAAGCCATACTGCCAAGTTGAGTGCGTTAACTTGGGAGCTATTCTCTGACGCTGATAGACTCTCGACGGACAGACCATGAAAGACAGAGAACATAGTGTTATACATGCGTGTTCCCCGAAGTTAAGAAATTTAGGAAAGATTATCGTGACTATTGGATAATAAAAAGGCCTTGCCATTTCATTCATGGGAGTGAGAGGTGATACACGTTTGTAGCACGTGGTGAAGACAAGGTGGCGTAGCTGCGTAACTGTGCGTATGTGTGAGGCCTCGACATCGGAAAAGTGAAATGGGCAAAGTTAGTGCAGAGATAGGTCATGGTGGAAAAATGGTTAAGATCAGATCGACCGGGAGGCCGGCGAAATGATAACGATCTTAGGGAGAAGGAAAGAGAGAGAAAGAGTAGCAGACAGCAAGTGCTGGGGCTAGAGGCATGACCAGCAAGGGTTACCGGCGCCAATGGAGGTGGGGTATTCACTGTCCCACTACAGCAAAATATGACACAAGGTCGAGGCTTAACGTGGGAAGAATAGGAACCAGCCGTCCAAAAATGGCTCCAGCCGACGCGGCTTCGGTTTGCTAAGCAACCAAAGCAACCTCCGCCACGAAAGCGTCCACTTGGGGACCTGCTCTGTTAATTGCAATGGAGCAGTGCTGCTCGGGGGAAACTGACCCCCTGCAGCAGGGCCGAGTAATAATAGGAGAGCCGAAGGACGTGTCCAAAGGCCTCCAAAGCGCGTAGCAGTGGCAGCCTCAGTAAAACCTCATTGGCTGACACACTGCACCGGCGCACTCGGTTTTGGCACCATCCACAACCCAATCTCCGACCGGCGCCATTGAGCGTAAGACCATGTGCGTCCAGGGGTTTCATAGGGGTCGGAGGAGGAAGTGACGTTTTCGACATCAAGCTAAAAGTCTCGCATTAAATTCCTAACTGAAAGAATAGGGGGCGCTACAGAAGTTTTTCGTCTATTGCAACGGCTGTAAAAAAAAAAAAGGTTTGTTTGCTTCTTAAAACTAGCAGTATCGATAAAATCCTTTTGAGGGTAAGGAAAGCAGATATTACTGTTTTGCAAAACAATAACATTTCGTCAGGCAGAATCAGTAATGGTCTGGAAATGTCTCCGATAAAAAGTAGAGCCCAAAGAAAACACAATAATAATAAACAATGATAAACATTTGAAAGACTTGATCACTGCTGTAAAATTATGTCTAGAATAAATCTTTCGATCGGTAGAAAATTGGGAGAAAAAATAACGGTGAAGTCTTTCAGTTGATTTTTAGCGTCCCATACTTACAAAAAAAATGCTTTGCTAATTGTGACATTCCCGTTTCAAAATGTATACCACTCCAGTGGCCATTTACGATTGTTATTGAAAATGATACTTGCAGAATATTTCCATATCACAAAATTTTACAAGTTTGAGAATCTATTGACTCAAAGAAAGATTACTTGCTCTTCTTCTCCTCCTCCCCCTTCTCTTACTACAACTACAGCTAGTGGGCGCACCGTTGAACTTATGTTTTTTGTTGAATTCAAATTACAGAAGGGCGTGTTCATTTACCAAAAAAAAAACACAAAAAAACCAACTAACCCTAACCCCAAACCTAACTATTAACCCTGCCTACGATCACTAAATTCACCTCTTAACACCAACACTAAAAAATGCCGATCTGGGAGATCTTGTCCACTTCTTTGACTTTGAATTCGCTATTAATAGTAACAACTCGGATGCTCATGCTTTTAATACAAAAATAAAAAATACGAAAAATACCTCAGGTGCAATATTTCTTTTTTGTCAATGATTGTATTTGATTAGACTGTAGCGACCCCATTCTTTTAGTTACGGATTGAATAAGAAACTCTTCTTTCAGCTAGATATCAAGCGGAGGAAGAATAGTTAAGATGGGATCGGCCAGTGGGTCAGCGAAATGATAACGATCTTAGGGAGTGGGAAGAGAGTGGAAGAGTAGCCGGTCGCAAAGGCTGGGGCCGGAGGCGTGACCAGCTAGGGGTCCCGGTGCCAATGAGCCTGGGACCAGGGAGAAAAAAAGAGAGAAAATGGCCGATCGCAAGAGCCAGGGCTAGAAGCGAAACCAGCTAGGGGTGCTGGAGCTAATGAGGGGGATATTTATTCGCTGTCCCACAGCAGCAAAATGTGACTCAAGGTCAAGCTTAACGTGGGAAGAATAGAAAACCATCCGACGCAGCTACCGTTGAAAAGCTCATCGTAATGGCTAGACAACGTCCACCACGAAAGCGTCCACCAGGGGACCTGCTCCTTTAAGTGCAATGGAGCAGTGCTGCCCCGAGGAAACAGAGACCCCGCAGCTGGGCCGAGTAATAATGGGAAAGCCGAAGGACGAGTCCAAAGGCCTCCCGATGCGCTTAGCAAACGCAGCCTCAATCAAACCTCATTGGCTAACGATTGCACCGGCGCACTCGGTCTTTGATACCACCCACACGCCAATCTCCAGCCCATTCGACGGGCAAGTGTCAGAAACAGCGCCTCGGGCTCTGCCGTGGAACAGATACTACACTTGGACAATGTGCGTCCAGGGATTCTAGAGGGGTCGTCGTCGGAAGTGGCGTTTTTGATATCTAGCTAAAAGAAGAGTTTCGTATTCAATCCCTAACTAAAAGAATAGGGGCGCTACAATTCTGTGTAGTTACATAATAATTAACAAAATCCCATTGTGTCACAAATAATGAAAGAATGAAACAAGATTTTATCAAAAATGATAGAATTAATTTAATTTTTTTTAAAGAAATTTCTCTCAAAAGAGATTACAAGATTTTCTCCTTTTTACCGAAAATAGCCTTGATATATATCCAGGAAAAAAATGTTACGAAGTGAAGCGATATTCTGATTTATTTCTAAGATTTTTACTGCCTAAGCAATTAATTTTGACAATCGTCCTTACTTTTTCTTTTTCAAAAACATGAACAGAATTTATATTTCCTTGGATTTATCATTGATATGCGTAAAAATCAAGAAAGTTATAAAAAAATTTTAAGTTGATTAAATCATCAAATGAATTAAAGGGGGTAAGATCATAAAAGGAAAATATCTTCCCCGAAATTTGGATGATAGTTCTATAGGGTTTTTTTAATTTTCAAATTTTAGAAGACGTTCAGCTCAATAGACTGGATCCGCCCTGGATCTTCTTCGAGACTTCAGTGTTGAACATTGCTTTTGTATTTGTTCTGTTCATCATCAATTCTGAATTTGTAAATATTTGTGTCTGCGACTGCAGAGTAGAGAGAAAGATGGTTCAAATTCGCAACTTCGTATTCCTGCATTTTAAGACTGATGTTAACTCAGTCGGTAGAGCAGAGTTGTCTGAAGACTTCTTCTTGGAGGTAATTAATAGTTTATTCTATTTACGTTGTCCCAGCCAAATGATACATTCACTTTGTAATAAGGAGAGATAATTTCAAATAAGAGTTTCCGTGTAATATGACGCAACTTTATCGGATCATATATCCATTTCTTTATATATATATATATATATATATATATATATATATATATATTACAATAATTCCTAGAATTGCAAAATTAGTTTTAGTATTTATAGGAGTGACCGTTTGTTTTGCATACTTGAAAACCTTAGTCACACCTAGCTTTTGATACCGCCTCTTTGTTTTATAACTTGTCCAAACTGGTTACATCCCTTAGCAACCTCAGCTATTTTTAATCAATTCATGTTTCAAATCCTTCATATACACCCTTTTTCACTGCATCTTTTGCACTCTTTGAACCGGTTGTTGTTTCCAATCATACCCTTTTTATATAAAATCTTTTCTCACTTCCTAGAAAGCCTCTTCGTTTTCTACGATTGATAGAAAGTAATGAAAAACGTTTGTACGGTCTCTTAAGTAAAATGACAAGATAACCCTTTTTGCGTCATGAATTTTATTGAATATCCTGTTTTAACTTGTTCTACAATCTTCTGTCTTCTTTCAGATAACTTTATCATTCCATCCTTCCAGGATTTTTGAAAATCTTTCTCGGCAAAGACCTGCACTGTAGGCGCCTTTTCTTGTCGTTCAGAGAATTGAATTTTTTCATTAGGAGAATTCTGTAAATAACGCAATAAATAATCATCTGAGTGTGCAATACCTGAGGAATACAACACATAAGTTAGAAACTTTCCAAACGAACTATAATCATTTTTGACTATTCAGCAAGAAAGCATATCCTGATGCAATATTACGTTCTTTTTTTTAACTAAATCTGGACATGCGATTCTTGTCTATTTCTGATCTCTATTGTTCTTATCAGGAGCAGTACTTGTTCAAAACAATCGTTTGGTTCTCAGGGAGGAGCGCATAGAAGAAGACCCCCTTCCAAATAAAGTATATACTGACAAAGACCCAGCTTCTTAACGTGAAATTCGACATTTCGTGCGGTGAGTGGTGGCTTATTTCGCTTTACTCACGATCTTTTGCGTTTCAAGTTATACTAAAGTATTAACAATTCATCGCCTGTCGCAATCTGTTTGAAAAATGGAAAATTCACGTTCGGTCTCGTAGTAATTTCTTCTTGATTTATGTGGAAGCCATACATCAAAGCTACTTACATGAGCAAACTGGTGTTATGATGTTAAGTGGTGTGGATTCATTGTTGAATCATTTTTCTCAGTTTATTTCATTTTGGTCATTATCTAAAAGTAATATTGTCAACAGTAAAAAAATATTGGGCGGATTGTCATGAATTGCATACCTAAGCATTATATATATATGCAAACGAGAAAGACAGTGGCTGCAGTTTCGAAAAAGAATAAACAAAGGATCCGAAGTCTATGGAGGACAAAGCAATTCATTGCACGTCACTCGAGACTTGACAATTGACAAGTCAATTCTAATTTATCAAATCAACAAATATATTAATGAAAAGAAGAAAAAAAACTAGGCAGTCATCATGGTGTCACCTGGGGTGAGCTCCCCCCCCCCGTCGGTACACCATTATTTACAACTATTTAAAGTTTCATAGAACCCTGCTTTTAGTATTTTACATGATATTTGGCTATCGTTTCATTAGGTCACACCGAAGATTTCTTAATCTTGATCATTTTATTAATGTGACGGAATGGCAAATCTTCTGCTGTAACGTATTCACAGTTTTTTTGTACAACAAGATACATATATCATTATACATACATACATACATACATACGTACATACATACATATATACATCATGTATGGCTTTTTACTACGTCATTACAAATTGTTTTATTTTGTATGTATAAAATAGTAAGTTATGCACCTGATCAATTACAGATAGTTCCCAATGCAGAGTACGTAACACAAGGAGAAGTTCTGGTAGATAGTTGGAGGGTAGGAAGAGAGAGAACCGAAAAGAAAGGTTACTTAATGAAAAGATAGGAAGAAAAGGTAGATAAAATAGAGTTAGGTAGTTTACTGATGAGTCAGGAATATTTTCGCTTATGAAATTAATCCGAAAGGGCTTCGAATAACTCACTATGGAAGGCCTAAATGGGACCTTTGACCCAAATAAGGAATCAAAACTGTTGTTTGTTATATATTTGGTGCGGGGTACTCTAATTCTAAATTACGTACGTACGTACGTACATACGTCGTAATCAAATCATTATTATCGTGGATGGCGCGAACTCAGATACCAATTTATTATTTTATTTGGCATTGCCTGTGACAGACTGTATGGACGACCAAAAGTTTTTTTTTTCTCAGTCCGTACGACTTGCCACCAAAATTAACAAACAAAAAAAGATTCAAGAATTTCTTGTTATCTAGTCAAATCTAACTCTTTTATGTGTTACTTAGATAATACGAAGAACAAAGGTCAGCAAGGGAGCTAATTCAATTATTGCGTTCTGGGCCTCTATACATTTTGAATACGTAATACCTGTATCTAATTACAAAAGTGAAATAATTATTTCTAAAACCTGTGAAACATTAGATTTTGTTCGACTTCACATTTCCCAATTATCAAAACGCAGTTTTACTCAATAACAACGTTTTAAAAGTAACCACAGATAATACAGAAAATCAAAAAACAGGATTCAGAAAAAGTTACTCAACCACTGACCATCTCCATTCACTAAATCGAAAAAAGTAGAATATATAAAATGCCACACGCTGCATTTGTCGACTTTGAGAAAGCCTCACAAAATAGCGCAGTATATTAGGGGCGGGGACAGGAGTCAGGAATATCATAGATTCCAATTATGAACTCAGATGGCAAAAGCATGTTGCAAGGATTTCAGAAAACTGATGGACATCATGACTCGCAACTTGAATCCCAAGAGATCATATGCAAAACTGGCAAAATATAAGATGGTGTGATGAACTAGTCCAGGAAGTATTGGCTCCACGACGCCCAAGGTAGAGAGGTTTGGCGGATCTTGGGAAAAGTCCATGTCTAATCACGAACCCTAAAAGGCTGTTGTTGCTGCTGCTGATGATGATGGGTCTACTGACTAGACGCCAGATGGCACCGGCCTACAGACTGAGCGACCCATCGGGATTTCGTCCGGTTGTCCAGCGGCCTAATCCACCCTGTCCACGGTTAACCTCAACTTAGGGTTGGTCATGGACCAGCCCATTACTGTGAGTAATTACTAGTACAGTACATACAACCCAGCCTATTTTGTACTATTGTCAGATTTTTTCAGGGTGCTACACACTCGTAGCTTTTTGCTAAACTATGTTAACTGCAAAAAATATGAATCAAAATAGAAATAAACATCACCAATTAATTCTAGATTTAGAGATTATGTGGGAATACAAATTCAATTTACTAGACTGAATACTCGCCGTAACGGGTGGTTTAATTTACTGACCAAAAAAGAAATAAAAAGATTGGTGAATGATTTGCGATTGTGGTTGATTTAATTTGTTTTTTAAAATTGATATAAAACCACAGTTAGGGAAAAAGCGGGGAAATTGTTGCAAAAGTGGAGCATTTATGTAAAAAGAGACATTTGGCTGATGTGAAAAAAGAGTCGGGCTAAATGAAAAGGCGAGGCTAATGCAAAAAAAAGTTATTATTTTAAAAAAGGTGGGGGTAGTGGACAAGGTTGAAAACTAGAAAATGCTAGAAAAAATAGTAGGGGCTAATCTTCAAAGAGAGGGTTGGGCTGATGTAGAAATAGAGGAGTCTAATGTTGAAAAAATGTTTAAAAGTTTAAAAGGATAGGTATAATGTTGAAAATGGGGGTGTAATGATAAGGAAAAGCGTAAAATCTATTTTGACTCCTGAAGAGAGAAAAATTTCCTCTTGATTTTGACTTCTAAAAATGAAAATAAACGTTCTCTCACGATTATGACGAAGTGGAGAAAAGAAATATTTCCGTTCAATTTCGACCCCTAAAAGTGAAAAAACGTCGCCCTCCAATTTTTACTTTGAAAAAAATCCTCAAAAAAAAAAAAAAAAAGGAATCTCACCCCTAAATTTTGACCGCTGAAAATACCCCACATTTCGACTCCTAAAAATGAAAAAAAATTCCCTCGGATTTGATCACTAAAAGTGAAGAACCCCCCTCAATTCAAACCCCTAAAAGTAAAAAAAAAAAAAAATCCCCTCGATTTTTGCCCTTGAAAGTGAGAAAAAAAACAACAAACTAGCTCACATTTGACCTTAAAAGCGGGCAAAAAAGTACCTCTTAATTTGGACCTCTAAAACAAAAAAAAATCTCCCTCTCGATTTTGACTTTCAAATGTTAAAAAAAATCCCTAGTATTTTGACCCCTAAAAGTGAAAAAAAATTACCCCTCGATTTTAACCCTAAAAACTAATTTGCTAAAAACACTTCCTGGGGATCAAATCCGAACCCAAAGAAAATTTCATGGATCTCTCGGGTAGTTGTTTTGGTGATTGCCGAGTACAGACGGACAGAAAGACAGACGGACTTCTGGTGAATTATTATAATATTTAACGTTTGTTAATGATCTGTTTTAACAAACAATCCAATGCTTCATTTTCTCTAAAAATGGTTAATGGTATGTGGGTTGAAATCAAATGTGGAATGTCCATTGTTGAACAGTAATTTATGTATAAAAATGAGAAAAAAACAACAACAAAAAACAAAACAACAAATTAATGAATGAATATATAATATTTCACACTGAAGCAAAGGACCACTAAAAATATGAAATGATTTTCTTACAATTAAATGGCCAGTGTATTTCGTTCGTGAATTAATGTCTTCATTTAGATTTCTTGAAAGCTTATTATTATCCTATTCCCAATTTTCAATGTTATAATTATTGTAAAATCATTTGCTTTGCAATGCATTTCTATACTCAATTTATTCGCGACGTATTTCTGTTCATAGAATTGTCCGCAATGCATTCACATACAATAGACCTATTCCGTCGATAATGCTTGCATTAATCGTTGATCAAAGACGATTTCTTTTCACAAGATATTCAATGCATAACTTTAGACACTAGCACACCGATGGAAAGGGTACGGACTAGGTCACATTATCAGAAAGGTGACACCATGTCGTTTTGGCAGCGTGGAAGTTCAACATTCACTTTTTGCCTTAAATTACAGCGATTCCTAGTTTCGGCGGCATTTAATTCCGGATCAAAGTGTAGTTCTGAAAACTATGCTCTTTGCTAAGCGCGAGAGGCCTAGAATTCATCCCATGGTCTCCAAAACATAAACTTCACCCAGTCTCGGGGGAGTAGTGCGGCTCGGAGTACCACCGTCCCATCGCTTTAAAAGGAATGGGTTGGGCTTGCCCTGACGCCTTCGCAATTCTAGTTGCGGGAATTGGAACACTTTTTCTTTTTTTTTTTTTTTTAATAGCTCTCTCGTGTACGAAACCCCACGTTAAACCGATCTTGTGTCACATCTTGCTCTAGTGGGGAAGCAAGTTCAAAGGAAAGTTCAGTATCTGTTCTTCTTACGTCAACGGATCATAACATCAACTTCACGTTTTCAGCTTTAAACTTTGATTGTTTTCTTCTTTAATTTTCATTTGATTAATTTGAATCTCATTTCAATTACCAAAACAAAAAAAAAAAACACAAGTTCAATTATGGTTGTACAATAATTGTTGAATGTTTTCCTTGAATTTTATAAAACTATTACATACGAAACACAATTACAAAAATACAAGATAAACTATTATTATTTTTTAATTTCAAAACGGAAAAATAATTCATGAATCAAAAGTGAATTAACAGTAGAAATGATAAAGTGAAAACAAATCACTTGTTCATTTGAGTGGGATAAAATTAGAATGCCAAGTCACATGGTTTTCAGTGACAATGGATAACTAAATTTATCTAAGTTTGGCACAAGGTGGCAAGTGTGAAAGCAGAGAGGGGGAAGAGAGAGGGGGAGAGAGAGACGAAGAGAGAAAGACAGAAGAAAGATAGAAAGGAGGAAACGAAGAGAGAAAAGAGAAAGAAAAAGAGGCAGACAAAAGAAAGCAAGAAGATGGAGAGAGAGAAAACAAGAGAAACAGAAAGCGAGAAATAAGGCGAGGGAAATGGGAGAACTGAAAGAAGAAAGAAAAATGCATAATTTGATGACAGAGAGAGGCAGAAAGAAAGAAAGGGAGAAAGAAATGGATAAAACGAATAAAGGAATAGAGAAATAAGAAAGAAACACGAAAAAAAAGAGAGCAATAGTTTGAAAAGAGAGAGAGACAAGAGGTGAAGGTGAGAAAGAAGGGGGAGATGGAAAAACAGGAAAATAAGAAGAAGAAAGAGAGAGCGAGGAGAGAGGGGAAGATAGAGAGAAAGAAAGGAGGAAGACAGAAAGAAAATCAGAGGGAGAAAGGATGACACGCAGAAAGAAAAAGAGCCAATCCACGAAAAGACCATCACGTGGTTGAAAATCTGTTCCGTTCGTTACTTCTTTGTCACCGACTAATATTATTGTTGCTGTGGTTCAGCTGTTCTCATCGGGCACTATTCACCATGTAAGTATTTTCAGTTACTAAACAGGAAATGTATACGAATATTTGCTGAAATTCGGGTGAAAAAAAAAAAACAAAACACTACGTTGAGAATCCGGCATCCATCACGTTTTGCAATTTTGAACCATCGAGGAATTTTGTTACGGAAGGTTATGCGCGTATATTTCTCCCTTTTTTTTGGAAAAATCGGAACAAATCTGTTGACTGAAAAAAAGTATCAACCGTTTGATGAATACATATTTTACGATTTTCTCATCAATTTTATGAATACACATCTTCTTGGAAGAAAAAAGAACGTTCAAACATAATTTAGATAAAAAAATTGCTTTAAAGGTGGAAAAGAATCTCTCTTTCATCTTAGAGAAAATCAAAAAAATGATTTAATTAGTAATTCATTCATTCGGTCATTTTATATATATATATATATATATATATATATATATATATATATATATATCCTTTATTCATTTTTTTGCTATTACTAGCACAAAAAATTCTATTCTGAAAGAATACCGACAAAATATTTTCTCGCTAAAAAAAAAGAAATTTACGCGTATGGCCTTCCGTAATAGAATTCACCAATGGTTGAAAATTGCGAAACGTGATGGATGCCGTATCTGGTAGAAGGCAGAGAAATATATTTCTCGTTTCAATTACGGAAAAATATTTCATTTCAGTCGTCAAGTCAGATTGGTTTGCATGCCGGTTCACAGTGATGACTTATCCACGATTTGAATTTGCATTTAACCAGTGATTTAAGAAGAAAATGTCGACCTAATGTAATTTATTGTGCACAGATGCACGTCTTAGGAAACACACTTCAAGGGACAAAACTCATTTATTGAATTGATGACTTGGTTTTGAAAACATTAAAACAACAGAATTACTATTCATTTGTTTACATTCGTATTTTCATTTGAAAAAAGCTTGCATTTTTATTAAAAACATATTTGCATCGTTTCTGGGACCCTTCCATTCATTTTGGGGTAGAGTAACCAGTCTAGGTTTCAATGACTTTCTTGATTCCTCTATTTCAACCCGATTTTATTTTACTTTCTCGTTGCTGGACTGATACTCTCTGTCCGTTGTACGGGAGTTAGGCTCAGAAGTATTCGGTTGTTACTTATTCTATCAAAATGTGCGTGTTCGTATTTATTGTTTGTGACATTAAGAAAATGTGCGGTCAAGATTCGTTAAACCGTAATTGATGAAATCGTTATAAAATATATGTATTTCTCTGATGCTGAATTATTTAATTACAGACTGTTTTTTCATCATTGAGAAAAACTATTTTTTACGGGATGCAAGTGAATTAGTTCTAAAGTAGGTGATCGATTTAAAACGTATGTATCATTAAAACTGAAAACTGACTCGGTGATCTTCTTTGCAACACCCAATGTTCAGTTTCAATAATATATATATATATATATATATATATATATATATATATATTAACTGGACCATGACCTTCTGTGCGCTATTTTTTTTCCAAGTTATCAATTTGAGTTTTGGTTTGGGGTACAAAGGGTACTATGGATATTTTGATGGTAAAAAACATACTAGTATGGTACTCTTTGCTTCTAAGCCTCTAAAAAAGTACGATTTCTCACGGCTATGTTGCTTAATTGTACCTTTTAAATGAAAAAATATATTTCGGAGTTACTTTAAAGCAAAGAATACCATTTATCGTGAAAAAAAGTCCAAACTTATTTCATTATAAAAGTATTTGAAAGATATCAACTATCAATTATTTTAGTCCTTTAGTAACATACAGTACGGAATGAAAAGACCAAATAAAACGGCGAGATAACTTTTACTTATTTAAAGTTACAGAAAAGATCTAAATAATTTACTTTGTTTGGTTGATCATTAATAAGCGCTAAAAACAGTACATTTTTAATTATAAGCTCATGTTATGTGCCTGGATTTACAATTTTTTGTCTGAAGCTCTGTTCCCCAAGCCACTTGGAATTGCAGTGGCATCGGTAATTTTGCACTTCAGTCCTGCAACTGAAATACTCATTACTAAGGGTCAAATTTATTTTCGGACCCACCCAGGTGTGCACGTGTACCCGCCCAGGGGTGCGTGTTTACCCGCCCAGACGTGGAGGAGGGGGGTGCAAAATTACCGTGGCGAAATCAGCATCGCGATAATGAAGTTTTCAGCTTTTAATTTTTTCCCATAATTCTATAATAACATAACCCTCTCACCAAGTTTCTTGAAAAAAAAAAAAAAAGCAGCCATTGTAAACAAAACACTGAACGTCACATAGGCGGCCACAAAGTCAGTGTCAAATTTCTCATGCATACTTTGAAAATCCGTCACCACTTTACGCTCACTTCCTGTAAGAAGTTAATTTTTCTTATATGAAAAAAAGTCTCCAAGTAAGATCATTCAGTTAAATCAGTTTACTCTGCATCGGAAAAAAAATATTTTTATCACGATTTCGTCAATTACAATTTTACAAATCTCGACCAAATAAGCTATATTCTTGAAATATCCTTGCTTTTTTTTTTTTTTTTTTTTTTTCAAAGAAACGTAAATGTTATTCAAATGCGAAGATTAGTGCAGTTCGTGGAGAAGTTACTGAGGATGATTGAATCTGTTTCACAATGTTCTACGGTTGGGTAGACTACTTGCAGAGTATTGTGATCAAATGAAGACATTACTTGTGAATAATCAATATTATTCAAAATATCCGAATCGGGCTTTGAAAATTACTTGGTTATGTTAGTCACTTTGTGAGGCTTAGAAGCTTATTGATTTGTAAATAATTTCAGCAAAAAAAACTCACTAGGCCATATTTCTGTGTGCAATTCTCTTCTTAAATATAACAAAAATATTACGATGAAAAGTGGATACTTTACAACAATATGGAATGCAAGAGATAGTGGGGCAAGAAAAATGAACCACCACTGACCACACCAAAGACTGATCTTCAAGATGATGAAACCAAACTTTTAATGCTACCCTATACTATGTTTCTCTTCCTTTATATCACCTTTCCAATTAATTTAGTGTAAATATAACCGGACAGAATTAATAGGATGAACAGAAACAAATTGTGCTAATGCTTTCCTGCCTTTGACCTGATTGGTGTATCTATAGAGGTACTTTGCTTGAAGTACATTAGATAAGAGGTTATGATTCATTTGTTGATAGCAGAGATTTTAAAATAAAAGTTAGTGAAAGTTATTTCTTTTTCAGCAATATCAAACATGATAAGTCATTCCCATATTTGTATAACCTGTGTCATTACTCACTGCTGTGCCTGATTTCATCATCATGGTTTAGCTTTGTGGATGAGAATTTTGAAAGGGACTCCGTGCCTGATACAGTACTGCCAATGGCAATTAAGCCCATGCTAAATGGGCAAGTCTTTTTGCATTCCATAATGATTACAGAGAAAGGAATTATGTAACTCAAATGAGGAAATGAATGAATGAATGAAATCATCATCAGTCTTTTAATGTCCGTCATTGGACATAGACCTTCTCCAGGATTTGCCACTATACTCTATCATGGGCATCACGGAGCCAGTATTTCCTGAATTTGTCAAGTTCATCTCTCGATCTTGTGTTCTGTTGGCCTCGGTTTCTTATGTAATCTCTAGGGATCCATGTTGTGAGACGTGATGTCCATCGGTTGTCTTTCATTCTTGCAACATGGCCTGCCAATGGCCATTTGAGTTTTTTAATAGTTTCTATGATGTCACGGATGCCCATTTTCTTCCTTATATACTGTGCTGTCTTGTGATCTCTCCATGTAATATGAGCATGATTCTCTCAAGCGCATGTTGCATACTTCTCAGTTTGTAGGTCTGTCTTTTGGTTAGGTTGCATGTTTCAGCTCCATAAGTGACACAAGAATCCATTGGTGGTATACTCTTCTTTTTAGGATTATTGGGATCATCTGGTTTTTGAAAGTTGAGCTTGCTCTGCAGAAGGCTTGCCATCCCAAAGTGATTCTTTGCTTGATTTCTTCTTCTTTTAAGGATCTCATGGAGATTTATTGTCCTAGGTAGTTGTAGTGGTCTACCTAGCCGAGTTTTGCATTTTATATCTTGACAGTTATGTTTTTATTCTCAACATGATTATAGCAGGATTTTTGTTTTACTGAAGTTCATGTGTAGACCGACTTTTTTGCTTTCTTCGTTTAGTTCATCTAGCATTAGTTGGAGGTCATGTAGGTTCTCTGTGAAAAGGACGATGTCATCTGCAAATGAAAGGTTGCTCAGATATTCGCCATCTATTCTGATTCCTTTATTTTTCCAGTCCATGTTTCGGAAGATCATCTCAAGGCAGGCTGTAAAGAGTTTTGGTGAGCTGGTATTACCTTGTCTTACTCCTTTTGGGAGCTGAAATGGTTCAGAGTCCTTATGTAGCCTAATGAAGGAGTCGCTGTGGTTGTATATGTGTTGCAGTACTTTAATGTATACAGGGTCTACACCTTGTTGGATGATGGCCTTCGTGACCATGGGAATTTCTACAGAGTCGAATGCCTTCTTGAAGTAATGAATGGATTAAAATAACTTTATTTCAAAATTTTATCTTTTCAGGGCAGGAGCTAATGATGCAACTGTTGTGGATTTGTGCAAGAGATTCTGGCAATGGCGTCTAGAAGACAGCCCAGAATTGGCTACATTCTGTGGCTGCCATGACTTTGATGACTTGATGGATGATTTAAGTGTGGCTGCTTACAAGAAGAAAAAAGTAATTTTTCTCTTCCCTTATATTTCTGCTGTGACCCTGGGAAGAAGAAAAGGTTGTCGTATTACTAACAGAAATGAGTTCACCTGAAATTTTTTGTACTCAAAAAAAAAAGCAGAAGGGCACCTTTGCCATAGGCCTGTTTCATTTTTATTCTTTTTTATCAAAATTGAGGTACATCCTTGAATTCCCCCATATTGCTAAAACTACTTGAGATAAACCCATGTAATTTTCTGTGGGTATGGATTTGATCCCAAGGAAAACATTACAGAATGTTTATTTTCACATATAAGTGTCAAATTGAGAGGGTTTTTCTTTTTTTTTTACTTATTGGGGTCTGAATTGAAGATTTTCTTTCTTCAATTTTGGGGTTAAAACCAAGGGGGAATTATATTCAATTTTAGGAGTCTCAAAGAGGAAATCCTCCAAGGGTCAAGATTTTTTTTTTTTTTCATTGTCAAAATTGAGGAAAGGAATTTCTTTCACTTCTAAGGATCTAAATTGAGGGATTTTTTTTCTCTTTTTCACTTGCATTTTTCATTTTTCAAAATTGAAGGAGGAGACCTTTTCATTTTAAGAGTCAAAATTGAGAGAGAATGTCAAATCAAATGGAAATTTTTATTTGGGAGGATCAAAATGGTGGGAGTAATATTTTTTTTTTTCTCAGGCTTAGAGATTGGAAACCAAAGGAGTTTTTTTTCTACTCCCAGGGGTCTAAATTCAAGGGAATCTTTTTTTAATCAAGTGTCTTTATGGAGTAAGAACTTTTATGTTTATTTTTAAAGGTTAAAATCAAATTTTTTACACTTTTAAGAGTCAAAATAGATGGGGAATTCTCTTTTTTGCTTTTTGGGGTCAAAATCAAGGGGATTTGGGGCTTTTTCCTGCTTTTGAGGCGGGATGTAATTTTCAGGGTGGGAGGGTTTTTTTTCTTTCATTTTTTTTTTGTTTTTTTGTTTTTTTAAAATATTTTTGGAAAAAGCACCATAATGCCCTTAGTAAGTGTAAATGAAAATCGAAAAAAGTCATTGAATGATAGAATATAAAAAATGAGTGACATTAAATTATCTCTCCACAAAGAACAATAAAATAAAGCCATAAAAAACATAGCTAGTAGTTCAAATACTTTTTCAGCTATGATTGAAGATTCTAAAAAGCAACAAATGTTGAAATAAAATCTTTTTATGACAACAAAATAAATCTTGGAGACTTGGAATTCACAGATGCCGATATTGAAACAGCTATATCTGAAACAAAGATGTGTTTTTTCCTCTACCTAGCCAGTCTCTAGTCAAGTATGCTGAAGATTAGTACTCAGATCTATAATTTTTCTGGTGATGATAGATATTGATTAAAACATTGAGTCAGTAGTGAAAATCTTTGCAGACAATCCTAAATTTGTTCAATTCATCATAAGTGTGTCAAACCTCAAAATAGTTTAGATACAATCTACAAATAGGCCAAAAATTATGTGTTCTTCAATCAAGATAGACTTGCACTTCTGTGGGATATTCAAAATCCTCAGTTGGTAGAAGGCTCTAATTATAAAACACTTGATGACATTGCAGTCGAGAATCCTACCAGAGACTTAGGTGTAATAATGTGTTATGATTAAATGTTCTCTGAAAATATTGTTACAATGGCTAAAAAGTGCAGAAGTTTCATTGGCTTGCTTGATTCTCTGAACTTTTAAAACTAGATGGGCAATTTACCGCCACATATTAAAAACATAAGTGTATCAAGACAAACAAAAACTTGGCATGTTCTTAAACTCTTTACCTGACGAACCT
The DNA here is from genome assembly GCA_963457665.1 of Thysanoteuthis rhombus. NCBI lineage: Eukaryota > Metazoa > Mollusca > Cephalopoda > Oegopsida > Thysanoteuthidae > Thysanoteuthis > Thysanoteuthis major. The sequence goes on from OY735206.1 coordinate 40,547,565, forward strand.
GCAGTTCCAGATTAAGTGTCCCGGAAAAAAAATGTCTGACATCTTTCTATAAATTTTTTTTTGATCAGGAGGTGGTGTGAATAACATGTACATTGTTATGTTCTTTAACAGAACAAAGTAAATGATAAAATGAGTCAAAATCGAGGAGTAATTTTTTTTTCACTTTCAATAGTCGGAATCTGAGGGAAATTTTTTTACTATTGGGTTCAAAAAAGAATGGGAAGATTTTTTTCTCTTTCCATCTGACATCTGCCCCACCTTTGTTTTTGTTTTTTTTACATTATGCCCCTCTTTTCTACATTACTCTCCAATGCCTTTAGCCTGCCCTTTTATTAATACAAACTTCCCTTTTTTTCTTTCTTTTTTTTTAACAGTGTAAAGAAAAAGTGGTGTTGAATCAGCTTTAAAAATATTAAATCAAACACTATCTGAATTCTATCTTTTCTTTTTTTTTTTTTTGGATAGCAATTTATCATTAGGTAGGGCAGGTACTTAGTCTTGTTTCACTATTACTTTAATTGTATTTTTTTTTAATTCAGGAAATTATGCAGCAGTTTCTCAAAGAAGCCCAGGAAGTAGACACCTCATCTTTAAGCAAAAATACAAAATTCGACATCCTCATGTTGATTGAAGATCTCAAATGTACCATAAACGGCTTCGATTTTGAAAGGTACACTAAAATCAAATTTATTAAATTGCTTCTTTTATATATTCTTTTTATGCATTTTTGTTGTTTTTGTGTGTTTGGAATTTTGTTGGCACTAATTAACTCAAGTACTCGGTGAACTGCCAGTTGATAATTGATTAATTGATATTGTAATTTTGCTACCAAATGTTTTTTGTTGTTATTAGGTAGACATTATCTATATTATAATGATCTAATTTTTGTACATTTGATTATGCAGTACTTACCGTAATATCACAGAAACAGCATATTGTAGTGCTCTAACTTGGAGAATAAAGCAATTCCCTGGCCAATAGAACTGTTAGTTTCCAAATGAATTTTCAAATAAGTCTTGGTTAACAATGAGAAATATTAGATTCCAATATAAGGTATATCTTTTTTAATTAAAAACCTCATTTCACCAATTTATAGAAACATTGGTTTCATATTGATGTGGATTGTTTTTAGTTAGAAGCTTTCAAATGTAATATCTGTTCATTATCTGTAGAAATTATGCCTCAAATTATTTTCAATTTCTCTTACTTCCTATCTTCTGTCATAAGGTACCTTGACATTGTGCAGAGGGTGTCAAAGGTGCTTTTAAGAGAAGTGGTAATTTCTAAATTAAACAAAGCAAAGTTCTCTCTCCAGAATACTCTGACTGCTCTACATTGCTTTGAGGGTTGTTGTTATCTTCAACACAGTGACCTTTACTCTCTGCATGTTGAGATAAGACAACTTCAAATTGATACTTCAATGTATGTATTATTATACAAACAACATACACACATATATATATAGAGAGAGAGAGAGAGAGAATGTGATAGGCTTGCATTTCCTGTCTCAACTGGACAAACTTGACTCATGCTGTTAGTTGTTCCTCATTCTAAAATAATTCACTTATCTCTTCCATTTTTGTAATTCACCACAAAAGCAGTAGATATTCACTATCATTATTAATAGTATGCTATGCTGCCAGCATCATTGTGTGATAAAGATAGATAAAAGAGAAGTAAGCTTTTTTTTTTCTTAAGCATCATCTTGACTTTATTGATTAGATCTGACTTTGCAATATTTTAATCTGTACCTAATCTGATTGTTGCATGACCTTAAAATCCATAGTAAATACTGACAAGCTGGCACAGACGGTTGAGATTACACGAGTAACCATTTCAGATTTAATGAAAAAAGTATTTTTCAGAATTTGTCTCTCAAAACGTAAAAATGATCAAATTGTAATGTGTGAAGATCTGTAGACCTTATTACACATCTCCTTTGTCATCTCTGTCACTGGCAAATGTAATATCCTGATAGTTTTCATCATTCTGGCTGTCAGTGAAACACTGACATGGCTTTATATAGGGAATCTCCTGACTTGCTCAAACATCTGTATGAAGAGCAGTCAGTTTTATACTGACATCTGACCATCCCAATGATGAACTCCAGTACTGGGGGAGATACAGTTGTGATTAGTTCCAGATGGGCTTTCTCGTCCTCGCAGTATCCATTCTGTCGTGGGGCAAGGAACATCTACTAATCAATGTCTACCTGAGCTCTTAGGACATGCTGCCTCGAGAGAATCAAGTGTGGATGGAAGCTCTCCCACTGTTCTGGTATAAAAAACTACAGAGCTTTTAGGGCACAACTGTCTTTGAGGAAGATATTCAGTCATGTTGATTTGCCTCCTCTAGAAAAAAAAAACACCCAGTGTTATCTGCTGTTGTAAATGCATGAAATGTCGGCAAAGTCTTGGCTTGGTCTGCTGTCCATACTGGTTTCACTTCCAAAATTCCAGATGTCATTGAAACATGAGATTTTTTTCTTTTAGAAAACTTTCATAATTTGCTACCACAAGAACTTTTGTGTCTGAAGAAAGGAACATGTGCTTTGTATCTGAGGGGTTGTAACATGACACCAGATCTGCATGGTGGATCAGTAAGACATCTGTTTTTTTTTATGACTGTTTCCTTCAAAGTGCAATTGATATTTGCTCTCGGTGTATCCTGCAGCAGAAGCAATGACAAGCTTTGGGCAGTTTTTCTAGTATTCTATAGTCTTTGATACTAGATACTCTGTTATATCAGCCTTTGTTTGGTCATGGCAAAGAAAGTAGCTAATTAGAATGTTTTTGATGTTTGTGCAATCATTGGTTTGGTATTGGATTGCATTCTTTTCTTCTTTTGTCTCCCTGTGATGCACTTCAAAGACTTCTGTTGCTAGCTTCTTTGTCAGCTTTTGGACAAAAAACATGCCATCCACCAATATGAGTAAGAAGAGTTTCAGTATCTGTTGGAGATTCACCTGTACTTTCTGGTTGGTCCTGATCATGTGCATTCCTTTACCAACTAGGTGGTGGATCAACTTTGACTTGTCAGTTCATGGCAGTATGTCCTTGTTGGGTTTCAAGAATGTTCTTGGTTTCTGTGAACTTGCAGATGCCAACAGCCTGCATTTGGTCAATCAGTCTACTAGACATAGTAGAACCATCAGTCTCCAATACAGATCCCTGGTCTCCTTCAGATCTACAGTTTTATCTGATTTCCACAGTAGACCTCTGGTTGTCAGACATTTGCTATTCTTAACTGATGCTCAGAGGCTGATTTCTCCATTGATTCTCTCTGACACGTAGTCTTCACACAATTTCTGTCCAGTTTCATCAATGTTTAAGATCTGTGGGGCATATGACGTATGCATGTGTAATCATCATCTACAACTTGACACCTTCAGCTGTAACTGGGTTATCATGACTCAGTATGGTAATCTAGCAGTCAAAATATTGAAAAGCTGGTATTTGAAGGTCACCATTTTTTTTAAAAAGATGGCCGCCAGAATGGCATTCTTGAAAATGGAAGCAAAGATTTTCTAATTTTGTTATCCCATAAGGTTTCCAGAAATAGTTTTCCTTATCTCAAAAAATTTGAACAAACCCATTTTTCTGACATAGTGAAGTGGAGTATCAGTGGGATTGACTGTAGTAACTTAAATCACTGATAAGAGGGTACTACTTGATTCCTGACCATGTAAACTGATTTTACTCATTCCTCACATTCTCTCGTCCTCTTCACTCTCTTTTCTCTTCCCTTGTACGTGCAGTGTGAAAATGATTTTATCAATTGTGAAACCCTAGAGTTTCTAGATCCTCGATTAGCAATACATAATTTTTTAGCAGATGTTTGTGTGTTTTGACCAGAATTTCACTCTAAGCACAAAATTACATTTGATAGCTTTATGATGATTACAAGCCTGACACATTAGATCTTGTGTTGAGGCAAATACATTTCTTTTTTTCTAGTTTGAATATTGTTAGACGATGTGGTTTAATCATTGTGTGTGGTTGGTTAGGACTTATTGTTTTATTCCTTCAATTATTCAACATTTTCTTACTGAATTTTTATATTTTTGCATGAAACACTCCATAGATTAGAAAAAAGATATGAAAAACAAAACTAAAAAAACTGTTAATGTTTAATGAAAAATGTTTGAAACCTTATGTTAGACCCTAAAAGTCTTCTGCTGTAAACGATAAATCCATGTATATTCCTTTGGGTATATCATAAATCCATATAAACTGCTTTATGTTTGAGCTTAACCAAAGTATGTTTTTCAGGGTTACTTAGATATTTTAGTTTCACATTTATCAATCTGACATCGCCATTTATTTATATAGGTATTTTTGTCTAATGGTGTGACAGAAGGTTTGTTTTTTTTTTGTTGTTTTTTTCAGTATATGTTGATATATTAAAAAAAAATTGCTAAATGTCCACACCAATGTATGAGTTTCACGTTTGTTTTCATTTATATACTGTATGTACTTTTAAAAGCTCAAGTTGAAGCAAAATAATTGTGTCCATACAGTTTTCTTAGAATGTTTCCAATGAAGAGTACCATATATCCCAGTTTATGAGGCATTTGGAGGACTACCTCTTACTGCAACTCATCCAAGTCACATGACTGTCTTATTGCAGCTTCCATAGACACCCCTCCTAGTCATAATACCTGAAGATTAGATACAGTATAACATTTGCATTAAATTGAATGTCTGGGTTATACGGTACATAAATTTGGAAATGCAGGATTAACTATATTTTCATGATAAATCTGTTGAAATGAATTTGCACAATCAATCAAATCTGTACTGGATGTTAGTGGTTAAAAAAATCCAAATTTTGTAAAAATCATGGAACAGCTCATTCCATGAGTTCTTTGTACTAATATATCCATCATTGGACAAGGATATTAGTCAACATAACTCATAGAATGATGATAATGACTTCTCTCACAATTTCAGACAATATTTATGGAATGAATGATCCCTAATTTTCAGAAGAAGTGTAAAATTTAGTGCTTGACCGATCTGTCATGTAATTTAAGGTGTTCAGATAAATTATCGGTCGATGCTTCTAGTTCATGAAAGTTATTTCTATTTCAGTTATTATTTCCCAATTAACTTCCTTGAAGGCCCACACCTGTCAATGGTTTTGCAAATTGGTTGGATGAATTTTGAGACTGAAACTGATTATGTGAAATATATTAAACGCTTGCAGAGCTTTGCCAAACAGGTAATTAAATACTTATTATTTGCTTCTGTTAATAAATTTTGGTGGTTTAAATAGAGAAATTTCAAATTGCTTTGATTGCATCTTGTTACATTTTATTTATTCCTTTGTATTCCTGCTTTAATCATATTATTTTCATTCATGGAATCATCTTCAAATGACATTGTCAATCCGTTTTAGTTCTTATTAATTGACTTTTAATCTATGAAATTTTTTTAAGAAAAAATATGTACCAAAAATTCGCCTTGGAAATCTCAAATCTGTTTGGGAATGTATCTTTATTGTGATGATCTGATTTCTGTATCTTTGATTTTACTACAATACAGCCAAAAATTGCGCATTGTTACACAATTTTTATTAGCCTAATATTGTTAAAATGCTCTACCTTGGTTCAATACCAAGTAAGCTTAATTAGATATAAACTGACCAAAAAAAAATTGTGACCAAGGCAAATAAGTTCTGTTTTATTAAAAAATAAAAGGGATAAGCAGGGCAGAATTGTTGACTTGTCGGCACTCTTCTCTGTCAGCCATTGTAGCATACAAATGCAATATTTCAATGATAATAAGGCTTAGTGATACTTGGCATTCGCAAATAGTTACAGTATAAGTTCAACAAATAGGAAGTGACATTACCTTGTAGAAGTTTGTCTAATGCAATGGTTCTCAAACTGTGTGCATTGGCTTGATAGTGTGCTGCAATTATCTCCCTAGTGTGTTGCATTAATATTTCTTAGTATGGAAACAGGTATTTTGAGCCTTGAACTTGTCCAGGGTATGTATTTTTTGATACGTCCACAGATCACGATAAGATGCTTTTTGGTCGGTCAATCAGTCATTCCCAGTTCTGTTTAACAATAGATATTGTAAGGAAAGAAGAGCTGTGTTGTTGTTAAGAAATCAGCTGCTCTGATGTCTTTATAGAATTTACAAGTCATTTTTATTTTATTTGAAAAAAAAACAAACTTTTTTTTTTCTTTTAAATGATTTTTATTGAAAATAATTGTCTCAAAATATTTCCGTATCAATATTTTACTAGTATGAGCATCAATTGACTCAAAGAAAGACAACTTGCTGTTCATCCTCCTCCTACTACTGCTATTACCACAGATAGTACATGCATTATTGAACTTATGTTTCATGTTTTTTCTAATACAGGAATATAATTTATACATTATCTCTAAAGGATATATATATATATATATATATATATATATATATATGCATAAAAACTTCCATACCCTAATTATGGCCTAATATATCCCTGTGTATTCATATTTTAATGGAGCAAAGAGTTTGTGTGCCAATGAAGTCAATCATATTTCTTGATATGCCATCATACAATAAAGCATGAGGATCACTGGTAAAGAAGGAAGGAAATTTGATTGTCAATACTCAATGAGAGTGAATTCAATAAAGTCGGTTTAGCATCATTTTGATGATGTTTATGACAAATTTAATAAGAAAATGTGTGTCATAAAGTGTGAGAAATGTTCTTACGAAAGAATTATTAATTGACAATTAGTTAAGTCTCATTCTCGGAATTCCTCTATAAGAGTCCTTAACAAAACAACTTCAACTTCAAAATAATGAAATTTGAAATCTAAATTCTGGTTTCTTCAAACATACAAAGGAGGCCAATAATATAAAACAATTCAACTGCATATCAGCTTGCTGGTTGTGGTGCGAAATAGTTATTAGAATATCGTTAGTGGATTAGAATGGACCACTTGTAATTGCTTGTATCAAATGTGAAACTCTTCTATGAATTGAATAGAAAACCAGAGTTCTTTCCCTTCATTAATTTTATGAATTTAAGAGTTGAGGAATACTCTCTACAGGATATATGATTGAAAGTTATTTTTCATTTTGTTTTTTCATTTAAAAACTCTGTGAGATGCCTTAATATTCAATAAAAATAGAAATCTAACTCCATGATTAGTAGAAATTTTATTTTTAAAATAAATTTATTGGGGTGGGGGGAGAAATTGTCACTTGGTATTTTGATAAGATTTTAGAATTTTTATTTTATAGATATATTTTCAGCTACTCTTTCTCTGTTTTATCTTCAAACATTATTTACAAAATCTCTCTTGTTAGAAAATGTGTTTCAATCTGAAATTGAGAAGTTTTGAAAAGTTTGCTCTATGTCTCAATCAATGTTTAATTGTACTTATTATCAATACTGACGTATTCAAATTGTTATTTCTGTTTTGATAGCTCAAGTGTGTGGAAGAAGTCCTGAAGGAAGCAGTTTCTAAGAATTATGTCTGTCCAATTGAATCAGTTGTAAGTAGACTTTATTCACATTTCATGATATAAACTGCTGAAAGGTTTTTGGTAAATAGTGAATACATATAATGGATGATGATTAATATAAAAAATTTTTAATCTGATATATATATATATATATAGATAATAAATTTTTATCTCATTCATTTTCTAGTTTAATTGTTTTTTAATTGTTTTGAGTAAAAACAAACATGTCACTTTTTCACCCTAATAGGATTCTGGGACTATTTATATTGAATCTATGAAATCTTAACATTGCTACAAAAGCCTCCTGATACCTTAGATATTTTGTATCTTTTTCAATATCGAAACACAATTTATGACTTATTTTCATCATCCATATCTTTTCTTGCCTTTCTCCTCCTTGTATCATAATCTGCGTGTCATGACATATAGATATAGATCTAAGAGAGGATCAAGGTGAGGGAGAGATATTGTACAAGTAATCAAGCTACAAAAATAGAGATGGGAAAGGCACATAGTGAGATAGATGGAGCAAAAGTTAACTGATTGGTGCCCATAGGACAGTAAAGACTGTAGGAAAAGACCAGACACGAGATGAGATTGAGAAAGTTTGCCCATAAGACATGGCAGAGATTAGTTCAATCACGCTTGTGAAGGAGATGAGAATAGCTTTTGTCAAGCAGTGGATATATAACAGCTGAAAGATTTCGTTGCTAATCTCTCTCTCATATATATATATATATGTATATATATATATATATATATATATATATATATATATATATATATATTATATGTATGAAATAATTTTTATTCTTTTTTTGCATAAATTGATCAGTCTTTTGTTGATTCTGGTCTACATAAAATAAAATGATTATATATAAACTTTCATGCTTTATATATTTCAAATTTATTTATTTACTTTGTAAACTATCAAACAGGCTGTAATCATGTGTGTAACATCTCTGTATGGAGAATTCTTTTTAATCTAAGAATTTCTGTTGAATTCTGTTATTCTATTTTTTGGGATTTGTTATGTAGTTGTGGAAATACTTATGAGATACCCTACAAATATATAGCTTTTAAATTTCAAATATTTGTCAAAGAGCTTAATCCATGGTTACAAGAAAGTGAGAAAAGTTATTTTGTCAGTTGGAAAACATTGTCATTACAGTTTGACTGAGAAAGATGCTTTTATTTTCATTTCTTTTATTCATCAGCAAGAAGTTCCTGAACAGCTTGAGAAAATGATTAAAGAGTTGTCTGAGAAGAAAGGAGCCTTTTACGAACCATTTCAGAAAAGTTCCAAACAAGTCTCTCCAGAACAACTGTAAGTAATTTTATGCTTTGATTTTTTTTTTTTTTTTTTTCCCCCCAAAATCAAATGACTCTGAATGAATTGTTTGGTAATAATGGCTAAGTTTCATTATTTCATAACATACATCCAATTCTTTTTTTTTTTCTTCTTTTCCTTTCTTTGCCAATTTTTTTTCATCATTTTACCACATTTTGACATAAGTATAGGACCACCAGTTTATACTGTGTTAAAAGTTTTGATTACTTTATTTTAATCATTTTATCGATTTTTCTGTTGTTTTTCCCTCCAGAGGTTCACGCAAAGAATGTTTACAATTTAAAAAATGAAATCAGTGTAATCTGATGGTCAAGTTTGCATATTTAGAGCCCAGAACTTTGGGACCAAATTTTTCAAAAATCTACAAAAGTTAATTTTTAGCCAAAAGGTAGCCTGATTGACTTTTAAAAATATTTTCATACCTTTTTTTTTTTTTCTTACAAAATTCCTTTTCCATTGATAAAATTCATTCAAATATGAATGCTAAAAATTTTATTTAAATTGGCTCAATTTTTTCTTTTTTCTTTTTTTTCTTGTTGACTAAATACATGAAGCTAGCACTTTGAATAGTGATCGCCAATCTTTGCCATTTTAAAATTCATCGAGTTTAGCTTAGTATAACATGAATAACAAAATGGGTGTCAAGTGAGAGATGTCTTATTGCTTTTTTAAGTATCCAAAATTTAGGAAATTATTGATCTACTGGAAAATTGTAAAAACCACTTCTAATAATTCCACTAGTAATTGAGATCAAATTTTCTGTTTCTGGCTGTATGCATCATGTTTCACATAGAATCAACTACTGTCCCACAGTCATAATTGATGAGAGATGGAATTATTATACATGACAACAGATGTTGTTGTCGTCGTCATAGTAGTAGTAGTAGTAGAAGAAGAAGGAGAAAATGAATAATAATAATAATTTGTTGACAATGCTTCATGGAAAAAGAAAATGAATATTGCTAATAACAAGAAACATCTGACGGATGCAACATTTTTCTTTATTTTTAATGCAATTTTTTTTTTCCAGGCATGATTTGGAAAATCGGATGACTGATGTTCTTTGTAAGGAAGTTATTCCTGCCCTGGGGAATTTGAAAGATTTCATTGCTAATGTAAGCACAGATATTTACCCCTTTTAATCTGTACAACTTATTCATAATAGAATCGAATGAATAAACATTGTAAAATTTATAGATTCCTGTTTTAGAAATTATCTGATCGAGGCTCTGCTCTAATCATTCTTTTTTAGCATGAGTAAACAGTTGATATTTGCTTCTGTCAATATCTTAGTTACCTTCTTAGGTCAGGTCTGGTAAAATATGAGAAGCAACAGGAAGCAATGAGAAACAAAGCTAAGGTATCATTTATTATAGGTAACAATTGCTCTAAACAATGAATAACCTTAACCCTAAATTCTTTATTCAATCACCAGACTTCTATGTATAAACATTTTGAAATTACATTCCTTTCACTTCTCGTTGCTTCTTGTAGTTTACCACCACTGCCTTAGTTCAACTATTGCTAAATTTGATATTATGTTAATAATGAATTAAGTATCAAACGTATTTGAAACACTTTCATTTGAAATGTTTTATATAAGTTCAAGACAGCGCAAGTTGTGGCCTATGTCCATTTTAGATGTAACTAAAAACAACTTATTTTAGTAGCAGTAATATTGTACTACGGTAGCCACCAAAGATGGCAAAGGGTTCTATCCTTTTTTTTATGTGTGTATGCGTTTGTGCGTTTGACACTCCTAGCCATACCATTTTGACTATGGACTTGAAAATTAGCGTCAGTACTCCATTATATCACTTTGAAAAAAAAAAAAAAAAAAAAAGGAGCCATTTTAACGTATTTTGGCAGGGTTATTGATAACATCTAGATTATGGAGAATCCCGATGTTTCTATCACTCTATCTCAGATGTCTTCCAGTGGAAAACCCCAGTGATGTCAGGAATAGAATTTATTCTGACCGTAATTATTCTTCGATGGAATAGTTTTACATGACTTCAAATTTTGATGCTACATTTGTTCAATTACTTACTGTGATGGCGAGACTTTATTTCATTTTACTAGTTGTAGCATTTTTATCACTAGACTAAGTACGTGACGTAAAAGGTGAGATAAACTACCAAAGAAAATTGATAAAATGATAAATAGCGTTTTATTCAATTTGTTTTTAAAATGTGATATTTGTGACTTGTTTTTTTTTTTTAATTTTTGTACGATCTTGGAAAAATGCATGTATATGTACACTTAATAAAAAAGAATAAATTTGTGACTGGAATGTTTATGATCTCAGAAGAATACTGCTTCTGGAAAAAAAACTGAAGAAAGTGGTCACAAAAAATGTCCATTTTTGGATGAATCCACATTATAAATCCCCCCCCCTATATATTTTGATGGTGATTTTCAAAAAATAATTTAATAAACAGTTTCCAAGCATCAGATTTATACAAACAAAAAAATATGATAGGGTCATGTGTGGTTTTTGTGTATTTTAGAAGGTCTTTTTTCTCCCCAAAAATATCTTCTTCATTCTCTCGGCCCCTCTCTAACATATCCACTGTTCTCCCCATTTCTCTCCTGTCCTCTCTAAAAATGATACAAAATGCCCATTCACTCTGCAGATAAGCCATTTTTTCAGGCCTCAATCAAGTGATTGCTAAGAAGGGCAGGCACAAAAAAATGTGTCCAACATAGCATTGTAAATCGCACCCCTAACTAAAAAACAAAAAAAAGAACATGCTGGGGTCAAAAATTAACTCACTAAAAACCTTTTCCAGGGTTCCAGTAGTACACAGTCTATATGGTCTTTGTGATAGGCTATCATATACAGACACAGACAGACAGACATTTGATGAATTAATATAAGATTAGGAAAACTTCTAGTTTAAGAATGAAGTCACTGGAAGAGGTTGGGGAAAGAATAAATAATGGGTTTAAAGTTTAGATTCTATTTCCTGCCAATTATCGGGTTGGTTAGAAGAGCTTGAATGTTTAACCCAGCTTCCTTGAAGCAAAAGGGATGTGAGTTAGAATATCACCAAGAGCTCCTCCATTATTTCCAATCTGTGCTGTTCGCTCACTGCTGTAGAGTGACAACGTGAATGAGTTACGATAAATAAAACAACTAAAAATCAAGATGAAGGAAAATATTTGCAAAAAAAAAAAATGATAGAGCATACAGCAAATAATATACTGGCATTAATTGTTTTTGTAACTTATGATACCATGGGTAGGATCTATTAAATACATCCAAACTTTCATTCATTCTAATGATTACCCCACAGATTTTGATAGTGGGGTGAAGGGGGGCACTGAAACAATCATGGTTATAATTTAGTACTCATTACCTTTGAACCCATAAGACATAAACACAGTTTCAGCCTTTTTTTTTCTGTTACTGCCCACTGACTCCACCACTACTCCACTTAGCTTTAATCATTTTCTACACTATCAAACTAAATACTTCTAGCAGTGGGGGGGGGGGAATTTTAGTTATTTACCACTAGAGTCGTACAATTTTCGACTTGAATTTGTTTCAGCAATTATTCCATTTGTTGTGCTTTAGAAATCAGCGGCGATGGTGGGGGTGGGGATTGTCAGTGGTCAAGGGTGGGGACAAGTGTTACTGATAGACAAGGCCTGTTACACTTATAATTTCTTGTGTTTAAAGATTATCCTCAAAATTAAATGTTTGGTGCATGCAAAAGTTTCCAGCAAAAAATCTGTTTCAAACTGTGTATTTAATCTAATCTTAATTTAAGTTTCTATAAAAAAAAATGCTGGAAATGTTAGCACAAACCTAATTATATTGAATAATGATATATTTTGAAGTATCCCACAATTAATTATTTTTGTTCTCGTTTCTGAAATCTATATCCTTTGTATCTGATCAGACCTACTTGAAGAATGTTCGTCAAAAGCCTGGTATCTGTCACCATCATAACGGTGAAAACTTCTATCGAGCCTGCATCAAATTCCACACATCATTCGACGTATCTCCTCAAGAGATTCATGATCTTGGCTTGAAAGAAGTTGCTCGTATCAAAGAAAACATGATGAAAATCTTCAAAGAAGAAGGTCTCCCACTCAGCATTCCTGATGCTTCTAAAAAACTGCAAGAGAGGAAAGACCTATGTTGCCGAACTGAGGTTTGTAATTTTACACATCTAAATTCATAGTTTTGTACTCTCTTGAGACTTTCATCTCTCATATTGTATAATATAAAAGCCCAATGTCTGTTTTTATTTGTATTTTTGTTGGTTTTTCATTTATAGTCACACTAAAGCAAACTTATATGAAATTTCCTCATCATCGGCCTTTTATCGTCTGTCGTTGGACCTAGAAAGTTCTGGCGAAACCTGGAGGAGGTCTATAGTGGGCTTTGCAGAGCTGATACTTTCTGAACTTGTCTAGTTTGTCACCGCCATGTTATATTTTACTGGCCACAGTCTTTCATATGATCTCTAGGGATCCACGTTGTGAGACATGATGTCCGTCACGAACTGAATGAAGAGAGAAAGTTGGACTGCCCATTAACTTCAGTCAAATAAATGTCATGTACAACTAACATGTTGAGGACAAAGACATTGAAATACAAATCAAAAACTCAGATCTGAAAAAAGTAGACCACTACATCTACCTAGGACAGCAAGTCTCCATGAAATCCTCAAAAGAGGGAATCAAACGAAGAATCACAATAGAATGACAAGCTTTTAGTTGAGCTAGCACAACCTTCAAGAACAAGAAAATCTCACTCGTCTTAAAAAGAAGAGTATATAACCAATGCATCTTCCTAGTAGTCACCTATGGAGCTGGAACATGGAAAATAACCAAAAGATTGACTCTCAAATTGAGACCCATGCAACATGTACAGGAGAGAATCACATAGAGAGATCACAAAACAGTGCAGTATATTAGAAAACAGTGGAGTCAGGGTATCATAGAATCCATTAGAAAACTCGTATGAAACTTAACAAATCCTAATCATTTACTATGCCTTTTCTAAGCCATTACAAAATAATGCAGTCTATTTTAGAATTAGAAATCTGATTCAAAAGGATTGCTCTTATTTTTCCCTGCTTCTTTTTTGTGAATATTTCAGGAAGAGCTTCTGAATTTTGTGAAAGATATTTGCTACAAAAAAATCCAGCCTTTACTGCCCAGACTTTTTAAAGATCTTCCAGCTATACCATTAATGTAAGTTTAGTGTTATAGATTTTATTCTGCTTTTGAAAATATTTTTTTTTTATCATGTTCATTCCTGTAGGCTCCTTGTGGTGCATAGAGCCATAACCACAGGAGGTTTTAAAAAAAACAAACATCTGATGCTAAATTTTTTCTCTATAGAAACCTTATCTTTTAACCACTAAAAGGTACACACGTGCTTCTGAAGATGAGAACCCCCACTGAAACATGTATAGCATACCAATTGATTAATTCATGAATTAATTAACAAAGAAAGTCTCCGTATACATTTACTTCCGAGTTTGTCTCATTCCCTATTGTTCACTAGAAAATATATATGTGTGTGTGTGTGTGTGTGTGTGTGTGTGCGCGTTTCTGATATTTATACTTTTTGCTACTTCTGATTAATATGACAACAAATTGTACTACTATAGCATTTCAGAAACTCCTCCTATTATGGCAAATTCTCCTGCAGCCTACTATCTTGCTGGAACACCAGATGGAACGCGATCAGGCACTTATTACATCAATCTAACAAAAGTTGATGCTTGGTAAGAATTCTTTTGCTTTTAACTAGCTTACATTGTATAGTTTCGACTCGGGGGACTCACCCTGTAGCCTCAAAAAGTATACAATATCCAGGGATCAGTTGCCATGGGACAAGACAAAAAATTGTCAGTCATGAGTTGCCCTGATGCCTTTGTTACACTGTTCACGGGGACTGGGCAGTTTTTATTCTTGCCCAGATATAAGTTGTGCAAGGCTTTGGAAACTTTTCTTTTCAAGCAGCATTTGTGAGAAGAGAGCTTACAGTCAATGCAAATTTGGAATTTTCGACCTAACAATTAAAGAAAAATTCTCTTTAAAAGTCAAATTTGAAAAGAGCATGAAACTGAAAATCAAATTACATTTTTTTGCAAACATCTTGATAAAAAAAAGATTTTTGCAGAGTACGAAATTTCAAATGTTCTCATTAAGAGAAATAATGTGAAAATATTGAGTAACCTCTGCACAAAAACTTTATAAGGAAAAAATCCCATATATGCTTCACAGGGGCATTTGGAAGACCATTGCTTGCAGCTTTAGTAGATGATCCCTCAGTTATTGTACCAATGAATTAGACACTAATATTTGCATTTATTTTTCCTTCTTTTAATTGAATCAAATATCTGTTTTATGCAATAAGCTGAAGTGTCCAAAGAATCAGATGATTAACCCGTAGACTTATTGAACTTTATTTGCTACTTGGATGTCCAGGATGGCATAGTAAATAGAATTAGTGGACTAGAGTTCATATTCTCGCTGAGGTTGTTTATATACCAATGCTTTCAAGAAAGGCATAAATCCACTTCTCCCTATGCTGTCCCCTTGCCAGATATTTTGAGAAAACTGTCTCATCACTTGTAGGTCAATGCAGAAGAGAATGGATGAATTAGTACTTGGGCAAACCAATCTTCCATAACTACCTTACCTGTTTAGGTGGGAGCAGCAAAAAGCTGTAAACTCATTCGTTTAATGTGACAGGGTCCAATCACTCTGCTACCAAGTTAAGGATTTAATATTTGTAAATCTCTAAGCCTTGTCCTTCCCAATTCAGTCATGGGAAACTTAATTTTGATTTTTAAACTGAACTAGTTTGATTCCTCCTACTTCTTTGTATACATATTGTTCATAATGTATTGAAAAAAAATTCATCCTTTCCCTTTTTTAATTGTACTTTAATGTTTACATTTTTTTAAAATAAACTTTTTTCAATTACTTTATAGCCCAAAGTATGAACTAATAGCTCTCAGTCTTCATGAAGGAGAACCAGGCCATCATACTCAGGTAATTCAGTATATCTTCTCAGTCAGCTAAAAAAAATTATCATTATTGTATCTTGATTCTAGTTTTAAGTTCAAAGATGAAATGGTTTCATTGATCCATGAATTATTGCGAGTAGTGTCTTCAACAAAGATGAAAATACCTGTTTGAATTATTCCTGGAATAATTATTGTACCTGATTTGCTACATGATTTCAAGTGGTAAGAGGAAAAGCCTCTGCTTTTAGCCAGGGATCACCTAATCCAAGTGTATATATACATAATTTGCATAATCATTCACTCAAAAAACACTTTCTGGTGGGGATGAAAATGTAGATTGATGACAGAGAAATACCCGCTGATCTCTTAGAAATAGCATGATTTCAATGTACAGTAAATAAGAGAAGTACCGTATTTGATGACTTATAAGACTCCCCCACCCCTCTTTATTTTCAGTAAGGAATTTTAAGAGAAAAAATGCATTTCCCTGAATCCTTCTCATTTATCACCTTTTATTTTCTTTCAACTCGTCAAGTTATTGACAGTGTGGGACTGAACAACGACAGTTATGTTCATCTCTTGAATGAGACATTTTGGAAAGAAAAAAAAAACCAAAAGTGTGTGTTCTGGGAGGGGCTGTATATGTCATGAAATACAGTAATAATCCAAAATATATTGCACTCTATAAGATGAGGACTTGAAAATGTTTCATTTTATATCGTCTACAAAAATAATTATTTTACTGAAAAGTCAGTTTTGCTCTGATTTATTCTTCAATCTTGAACAATAACTCTTGTGACATTTCTCAATTTATTTCCATTTTATATCGAAATAAGGTTCCGATGATGAAATCTGGTTTATTTTTTGTAAAAAAACAAGGTTTTGAATATCTGTTATGGACTGCTGAGTGAAATATGATTTTGTTCAAAAGGTTCTTTTATGAAATTATTGCTCACTTATTGCTGAATATTTAAATCAATGAAAATCAAGAATTGTTTGGACAATTTGATTCATTCTTTGTATTGCTTCTGCTGTTACAATATTTTGGCTTATCCATTCTATAGCCTCCAAGTACAATCTGTAATTGTACACCTAAATTTGTAGTTGCAACATCAGCAGCACAATGGATTCAATTGTACAAACAACTCTTGGAATAATATTGACTTTAAAGATTATCAACAGTATGTCTGAAATGCTTCTTTATTCCTACATTAACTTTTAAAGTGATGAAATTGAACATGTTTTGACCTGCACATTCTCTGACCTTCAAATAAAAGTTTATGAACTAAACGTAAGAAGCTCACAATTGAAAAGTCAAATTCTATCTGAACAAATAATCTTTGTATTTTAAAGGACGATTTTTTTGTTGGTAAATTTAATTTGCATTTTTTTTCTTGTCCCTTTAAGGCTTCAGCTGCCATGATGACAAGCTCACCAGATTTCAGATGCTATATGGAAGATATGAAATACTATCTAGCACCATCTCGCTTCCCGATGCACACTGCATACGTAGAGGTAAGCTGGTTTTTGTTTGTTTTTGTTTCATCTGGTCCAAAAGTGTGATTTTTTATAATCTTTGTCTTATGATTTTATAAGGTATAATCCTCTGAAATTCATATCTGACAATTATCTAAAGCCATCTTTGTAATCATTCTTTATTTTATCATTTAAAATTCAGGAGTTGTGTAAAGCATTTTTTTCCAGCATTTTGAATAAGAATATAATTGCTGCATGTGAACAAGCTAATCACTTAAAATGATTGTTTTATCTTGTAAAGCTCAAGTAAAATATTCTAGACCTGACCAACTTTTAATTGGCTATGGAATATTCTAAAAATGAAGTTTTAGGTTTATTCTCAAGTAATAATATAAACATTTTTCTATTGTTTTTTTTTTTTTGATTATCTGTAACTAGCCATTTAAACAGTATTATCTTGCCAAGAAGTGCCAGTTATCTTATTCTATAAATATACCATAATCCATGGTCTGAAATACCAAGATAGAAATTTGCAGTAACTCAACACTCACAGAAAAAACAAAACTGGCAACTGCAGATTTGTCAAAATTTTCCCATCGGAAGACAACCATTTAGCAATTCAAGGGAAACAACTCAAGCAAGTCACTTTTTTCAGCTAATTTTAAAAATCTCTATATATTTTACCACCAAAAGACTTTTCAGTTCAATTCTTTTTCAAAAACTAAAGAATTTTCTTTTTCCTGTCAATACTGTACGTTTTTTACTTTTCATATGCCTATCCCATCTCTACTATAAATATATCTCGAATGACTTTTCGTTCAGATCCTACTAAATTGTGTCGTGGCTATTGTCCCCACCCACGAATTATTCCACCGTACACCACTGCTTATCAAATTGTAACAGATTTTCCACCACCCTTGCTTATTCCGACACTCCCCCGGCAATTGAGCATCTAATAGTATACAGCTCAAGTGTCTCTTTCATTTTTAATCTCGGCCTGAGTATCTGGACAAAACCTGTGTCCTTATCACATTACCAACCCATTCATTTGTGTTCAATTTTTCTACTTTTTCAAAGATCCTGATATCTGCATGTCTTGATTCTAACTTCCATATCCTCACAATACAACAGATTGACTTTGACTCCTGTTTGTTAGCTCTTCCCATTTACCAACCTCTTTATGACTTTGTATTTTGACTGCTTAGTGTCAGCTTTCTCTTGGTAAGTAACAAAGCACATGTCTGTCAAAGACCACTGCCAGAATATAACTTTACAAAAGCTTAAAAATTGACAAAGATAAGACAGAGTATTTGAAAATACTTATATAGTTATACAAGCACACGCACACACACACACACACATATATATAGATAGATAGATATGTATGTACTGCTAGTATTCAATTCATATTAAAGTAAAGTAATGAGTACTTATTTCTTTCTTTTTCAGGGATGGGGTTTGTACTGTGAATCTCTTGGAGAAGAGCTAGGACTTTATCCCGACAATTTCCAAAAGTAAAGCTCTTTTTATGTTTAAATGATTGATTTTGTTTTTCGATTCATTTTCTTCAAATCCGTGCCCCTCAGAATCCCAGGTCTCCTTCCTCCCTTTATGATCCCAGATCTCCTTGATTCCTCTCCCCCTTGTAAATTTTTCATCATTAAACTTTCTGTTATATGTATTCCCTACCCCAATCCAACTGAAATTCCCTCCTAGTCCTTCTGGCTTGAATCCTCTCTTTTAGAAAATTCCTTCCTTGGGAGCCAAGTGCCCCCAGTTTGAGAATCACAGCTTTAAATAGATTTTAATCATTCATTTATTTTATGTTTCACTTGAAAGCTGATAGATTCTTCTCTTTTTTTCTCTGGTTTTAAACTTAATAAATGATTGAATGCTGTAGATTGATTCAATAATTTCTGTTGGAGATATTTAGATGTTTGGTTTTTTGTGTTTTTTTTTTATAATAATTCAATAGAAAAACATTGCATTTTTTAAATTTTTCTATTTAGCTTTTGGAATGACTTCACATTAAATTGCATCATTAAAACCTTTTTCTTTTATTGATTTGTGTATAAATGTTTACATTTTCCATATCATTGCTAGATTGGGAAGATATAATTTTGAGATCCATCGTGCATGTCGTTTGGTAGTTGACACTGGCATTCATGCATTTGGGTAAGTCAATTGATCATCTTTTCAATGAAGCTATATTCCATTCATCTCAGTTTACTTTATTCTTATTATAGTGATTTAATGCATTCATGCTGGTGTGTGTGTTTGTGTGCATTTGACATCATTGCCGGTCATTAGAATGTATTTATGCATGGTAGTATGCCAGTACGTGCATAAGTGTTGCCCTCCCGGAAAATTACCCCTTCTAGGGTTTCCCCGAGTTCCTATCGGCCTTTTAATCTACAACAAAAGATATCAGTTCGTGAGGACATTTTCATGAGGTCACAACTTCAAGAGGTCGTCCATTACCAAACCAGAATTGCAGGTTACCCATCTAAGAGCAAATAACTAAGATAGTATTCCGCCGGGTATGGTTAATGTAAGATGATGGATAGTATATCTCTGAATTTTTGAGATGAGGTATTATTATTATTATTTCTATTAATATTCGGATAAATAAAGGGTTCGGTTCGGTTCGTTATTTCGCCACACCTACCAGATGATACCTGATGAAGGCCGTAGAGTGCAATGGCCAAAACGTTGTATGAAAATCAACCAAGATGAGGATGGTCTGAATATTAATAGAAATAAGATGATGGAATTTTTTTTTTTTTGAAAATGTTTTGTATTCAAGGCGTGAGTCACCCAAAGGCCTTTTGATTGACTAACTAATAAAAAGAGCCATTCTCAGTAGATTTACTCAGGGGGTGTGACCTAAAGTCAATAAGTGCTATGTTGGCCAGTTGGCAGAAAGTCTCAATGGAGAGGCAGTTTGTAGTTATCATTCTGCTTTGTCACCTAGGGAAGCTGCTGACTGAAGCAACTATGGTTTATTTACCCCCCCCCCCGTTTATATTAGCAATAAGATAGCAGAGCAGTTGGAGCCATTTTGCTCTTTCAACATCTTGGATGTTGGGCTAGCTCTCAGAATTACTCCTTACAATGAATTGCTCAAGAAACTGACACAAAATCATTACCTCATGTGTCTCATGACACATGAACAGCTGTGCTGAGGAACATTTAAGAGCTTTTTACAAATTATCCAATGGTCTTTTCCCTGTTTTTTTTTTTTTTTTTTTTTGTGTGTGTGTGTGTGTGTGTGTGTGTGGATGTTTGAGAAAGAGTGAGGCAGACAATATTACCATTACATATTGAAACATCTGCACAACTGGTTATTACAGGTGGTCGACTGAAGATGCTTTTACCTACATGACTGAAAATTGTCCTATGGATCCTTGGTTTATCAGAAATGAACTTAATCGTTATGTCACCTGGCCAGGACAGGTAAGACAGCTCTTTTGTCTTATTCATATACAAAACCAACTTCAAGTCTTTGTTACTTGTAGACTCCAAAAAAAGAGGTGGATGAAAATTGCATATGGAGGCGATGTAATTTTTGTTCAATACAAAGTTTCACATAAAATTTTACAAGCATTCTGTTGAATAATTTTCCTCTTTAATTACAATTTCATTAAATTCTGGTCAGACTTTAGCTGTATAAACTGATATAGTTATGTAAGATTTTTGTTTTCATAGATAATACAAAACTTTATTTTCCATTTAGATTGTCTTGAAACATTGTGTACTTTGTGAATGAATCACCAAATCTGAAATAATTACTATTTCTGATGACACTGTATATCTCTTCCTGGCCCTAGTTTTTTATTATAACATTTCAACATCATTAAGTTGTTTTTAACTTTTACTATTCTTAATTCTGTAGTATAAATAACTCCCTTCTGACTAACCCTTGGTTGAGAAAAGTGACTAAAAGACTTTGCTTAGAGTGACTAAAAGTAAACAAAACAATAAAAACAATTGATATTTTTCATTATTGTTGTTAAATGGAAAGTTTCAGATTTAACTTTGTTTATAGAGGAGCATGAAATATGTTGATCGTCTCACATTTTTCTCCATAAAGACTTGTTTCTGTTTGAAGTTTATAAACAAACTAAATTAGTTTCATTCAATTTGAATGTTTACTTTTCTGCTGTAACTGTCAAATTATCACAGGTATCCGTCACTTAACGTCTGATCACGTATACATCTGAATTCCCATAAGGTAGTAATAAAGTTGAAAAACCTGTAATAGATATAATCAGATGTTGTGGTTTTTAAAACTTGAACAAAGCAATGGTGCAGCCAGCCATAAAATGGCACAGTACATATATACAATGCATAATGTACATAATACTTGATAGCAATTTCAAACATGCATGTTACTGGCTTATGTTTTTGCTGTATTGTATTTTCTATCATCATTTTAATGTAAATTCTCTTTTCTTATTAATAAAAAGTGTATGGTAGTTTCATGTCATAGAGGTGACCATACAAATTGTGAGATCTTCAATACTCAATATTAAGGTGTAATTAAAATCTTCAGGAAAATCTTGAATTTTTTCCTTCTTTTTGCTAGAAAGTACTGTTTTGCTGAGTACAAGCAAATTTACTAAGAAAAAAAAGCAAGCAACTTAATTTTCAGTTCTTTTTATTTACATATATGTGTATGTATATGCATATATATATATATATATATATATATATATATATATATATATATGTGTGTGTATGTATATGTATCAAGGTGAAAATAGGTACAATTTGATAAAAATATGTTACAATACTTCACTAAGAAATAATAATAATAAAGCAAACAGCATTGAACATATTTCTTGGAAGGAAACCCCTCCCTGGGAAAAGACTCTCTCCAGGCATTGGAAAGTGTGATTTTTTTTTTTGACGATGATGACTCAATACTGCTCATTAGATCTGTCAAGTCTTCTTGGGGTCAGGGGTAATGTAGGAATTTCTGTAGATGACAATGATATCGATAATGTGAAAGTTAAAAAAAAAAATCTTGCATAAAGGTTTGTAGCACAAATTGATATCAATGTCTGTAAAATGTAGCCTACAGTAGGCTAATGCCGTGATTTGTTTCAATTTTAATGTCATTCTATAAAATTTGCTTACTTTATTCAATGGTATTTTTGTTATTACGAACCTGTTGCTATTTTCTACTGTGCAGTTACTTTAATCAATTGATATTTTTGTAAGAATATTTTATCAATAAAGATACTGCTGTACTTTTCTTACATGTTTTTTTTTGCCTCATGAATCCCTTTATCAATTTTTAGGTTATCATTTTTGGTGGGGGAAAAGACTTACCCAACACTTGTCTCTTTTCATAAAATCAACTTTCAATGTACATCTTTAAGATGTAAAAAAAATTGCATTCAGAATTGCAAGACATATAATACCTGTTAATGTTAAGTTTTGTCAATGTAAGCTAGTGTACATTAACTTGCCAATGCTTATCAATTGCTGTACATATGTAATAGTATTGTAATACAGACAATACTTGTACAATGTTTATTTCATATTAAAAGTATACTTGCTACTGTATTTTCTGTTGGAAATGCAGATTGGCAATTGTAGACAACTGATGTTGGTATATTAGCAGGCATATGCCAACATGAGCTTTAAAGATGGTGTAATGATGTACGTTTTATTCAAAATATATCCTATTTCAAAATGTGTATAATGTGTAAGATATGCAATATAGTGCATAATTATGGTAATGTAGCTATGGTCCAGAATGCCATAGGCTTGTACAGTGTATCGTATTATACAATATTTACCTAACGTTCAAATTGCTTAATGCCCTATTGGCCAGAACTTAACTTGGACGTTAATTGTCACATATCTGTATTTGTTTTATATTTATTACCTGACTCCATGAAGCAGCAGCTAGCAAAATCTCTACAGTGAATGTTCATGTTTACCCTGGGATTTTTTTATTTAAAAAAAAAAAAAAAAAAATTTGATTCTAATCAAAATAATGATTCAATTTCTTTTCGATGAATTAAAAGAAAAATATTTATAAATTTCAATTTTAGTTGAAACAATAAATTATCCGGTTGAAAGGGTAGATTTCGTAATAGATGAATCTTGAGGCTGAAGTTATCTCCCTTGGATCTGAATTTTCAAAGAATCTAGATTTATCTTTACTGAATTATTTCCCTTGCATCAAAAGTAAATTCTCTATATCACCGTCATAACGCCGTTTTCGTGTATAAGTCCGTTTCGAGTCTCTAATTGATTCTTGATTTAACATTTGTTAATCAAAATTTGAAACAAAATTACTTTTTTTTTAGCTGTGGTAAATAGTGTTACTCGTTTTCAATGATTCAATCTACCGGTTTTTTTCTATCTCAAAGGACTTGGCCTGCTTTCCTTTGCTCTTCTGTCCTTAGCAAGGCATTCCTTTGCTTTTGTTGAATCCAAATAGATCTCTCTGATTAAAAGAAAATCTTCTTTGCTATTCTGTTTCCATTGATTTGCTCTTTACATCAGTAGCTTTTAGGATTGTTATTTATGGGTAGAATTTTGCTCTTTTATTGTTTTTGTTCTTATAAGTGCTTGTTTATTTCTATTTGAAAAGATTCATGGTTATGGTAATGAGATTCACTGATTCAACCAATTACTGGTATCACAAAGATGCATTGTAATAGCAGAAAGACATAATTAACTGTATATTTTACAGTTTATTGTTAATGTTAGCCAAACCTCTTTAGCAAAACAATGAGTTTATAATCATTGTTATATTGGTGGTTAAAATGAACATAAAGCAGACATTCCTAGCATTATATTTCTTGACCCCTGTGAAAGTCTCATTACAGACTTTAGAAAACACATTTAGGTATGGAATAGGGCAATTTCTATTGCATTTGTAAATGTTTTTTGCATATCAAAAGTGTATATTTGGATTGATACCTTTGGGGAGAAAAGCATGAATCCACCAGCCATGGGAAAAAGACTAGGGTTGAGGGAGTCCATGTAAGAGAAAGCTACTATTAGAAAAAAAAAGAAAAAAAGCTTAGCACTCTCCTTGGTTGTTTTAACCCATCAAGTTCCTGGGGAAGGGCACCTAGTCTAAGGAGGGGACTCAGTATGCACAAGTAGAACACCACTTAAAAGGAAATAACTAATTGGGCAGGAGAAGAGTTTCCTCCTGACCCTCACATGCTAGGAATATGCTCACATATGAGAGTATTTATCAAAATTATTCCTTTGATTGGTTTGAAATACTTCTGTTATCTACTTTTTCTGTTTGACTTTTATATAACCCAACTAAATATCCGCCCTAACAGGCAGTGTAAATTTCTGTCCAAAAAAGAAATAAAAAGATACACTGATGGAAATCGGATACCGTTTAATTTGATTTGTTTTTTTTAATTGATTTAATACCACTATACACACTGTTAGATATAGAAGGGGGCCAAGGTTGGAGAAAGGAGGGGCTAATGTGAAAAAAAGGTTGGGCTAATGTAAAAATGAGGTTAATATTTAAGAAAAAGGGGCCATGGGATGGCATGGCAAAGTTACAAGCGGGGGTTGATACAAGAAACAAATTAGGGCAAAAAAGAGGTGGGGGGTGCCGATGTAAAGAAAAGAAGGGTCTGATAAAAAAAATTGATAGAAAGTTTAAGAGGAGAGGTATCATGTTAAAAATAGGGTAGTAACAATAAGGAAAGAGGAGCTCGTTAAAAAAAGGGTAATGTTGAAAAATTGGGCAAATAGTAAAAAAAAAAGTTAATTAAAGGTTGATGTTGAAAAGGGGAGGGGCTTAATCTTAAAAGGGGAAAGATATCCTACTTTTTGGCCCCATTAAACGAAAGTTAACATTCCCTCTTAATTTCAACCCCTAAAAATAGGAAAAAATTGTCACACTTGATCTTCCCACCCTACATTTTGACATTTTCAAAAGAAAAAAATTCTCTTGCATTTTGACCCTTAGAAGTGGAAAAAAAATCTTCCCTATGATTTTTGACCCCTAAAAGTGAAGAAAAAAATCTCCCCCCTCAACTTTGACTGCTAAAAGTAAAAAAAGAATCCCCCCCCCATGTTGACCCATAAAAGTGAAAAAAAATTCCCTCGCCTCTTTCTGACCCTCAGTAGTGGGAGGAAAATCAGCTCTCAATTTGGACTCCTAAAAGTGACCCCCTCCATTTTGACCCCAAAGGTAAACAAAAAAAATCCCTAGGATTTTTTCCCCGTAAAAGTGAAACAAAAATCATCCCCTTGATTTTGACTACCAAAAGAAGGGGGAAACAAAAAAATCTTCAATTTTGAACCCTAAAAATGAAATGAAAATTCCTTATTGATTTTGACCCCTAAAAGTGTAAAAAGAAATGCCCCCCCCTTGTGCTTGACCTCTGCTCCCTAAATTTTGTTTTTTGGAAAAATGTATTTTTATCATACTACATCAAGACATACACTAATAAAACCGCACTATTCCAGGTATCTTTATACAACCAATAAACATTGCAATAGGAGATATGTTAAATAAATGTTTTTGCTTCTTTCTGAATAAAGGTTGGAGTCTACCTTACATTTTGAGTTGAGAAAAAAATGAAAAATATTCTTTTATTATGACATCAAAAAGAATTTTTCCCATTGATGAATAATCATGTGAATAGGCCCCCACTTAGATGAAACCCCCTAAAAAAGTATTGGAGGGAGTCAAAAACTCATTTGTTAAATTGCTTCTCAGGGATCAAATCTGTACCCACAGAAAATTTCATTGATTTATGTCGAGTAGTTTTTCTGCTAGGCAAGTACACAAACTTTCAGTGAATTATCATAAGATTAACTATGCTATCATAATGTTTATCAATGTTTAGAATGTTGAATTTTAGAGACCTTTTTGCAATTTTCAAATAAAAAAGTAATGTTGCTTTTTAGTCTCCCAATGAGGATTTTTTTATTTGTAACCAATAAGTCTTTGAATCATGTAATTTGCTTATACCCTTTCAAAATGTTCTTAATTTTGGCTCATAAATAACTACATGAGCTCTTCTATTGAGCTAATTCTGAATGAAAATAAAAGGAAATATCAAATACTTCTATTTTTTATCGTATTCCCCAATAATTAGAAATAGTTAAAGTATTTGCCGAAGTTTTATTTTTAACCACAAAGAACTGATAACAAAACATTTTCTTCTCTTTCATTGTTGAAATTCTAATAGATATCTAATCATCATCATCATCATCATCAGTCTTTTGATGTCCTTCATTGGACATAGACCTTCCCCAGGATTCGCCACACTTCTCTATCATGGGCATCACAGAGCCAGTACTTTCTGAATTTGTCTAGCTTGTCTCTCCATCTAATATTCTGCCAGCCTCGGTTGCGCATGTGATCTCGGGGGATCCATGTCGTGAGTCGTGATGTCCATCAGTTGTCTGCCGTTCTTGCAACATGGCCAGCCCACCGCCATTTGAGATTTTTAATGGATTCTATTATGTTCCTGACTTTTGTCTTTTCTCGGATGTACTATGCTGTCTTGGGGTCTCTCCATGTGAGACCCAACATAATTCTTTCACATGCATGTTGCATGGTTCTTAATTTGCAGATCCAATCACTCTCTAACTACCACCTAGGCAGTAATAACCTCACACAAAAAAGTTACAGTCATTGTCAACTTTGACAGAACCAAACATATATAGATATTCACTCCTTGTCAAACTGATGTCCTAGCTTTTATGAATGTTTCCATCAAAATAGATGATCTGAATTGAAAATTTGTTTCAAAGCTTGCTAAATGGTTTTATTTCAAACTCATTCATAAGCTACCTTGGCAGTCTTCTAGCTTAAAGTCAATTATAGAATTTATATTATAATTATTTGCTTATCCGTCTTATCTAGTTATTAATAGACCTGAAGTCATCTCCCTTGGATATACATCTTATTGTCAATTTGTACTTGAATTATATACGTGAAAACCAGTGGGCCTGATTGGACAGGAAATTGCTTTATTCTTCAAGTGGGAGAATTTTAATGGTATCGAAATCCCTCAAGTATCACACAACCCTCTATGTGAGAAAACTGTTATACTGAGATTTGAAAATTCAGTAATATCAAATTACTGCATACATGAATGAGGAAAAAACTCTGCCAGTTCATTTATCTATTCATTTTTTTTCTTAGGCACTGGGCTATAAGTACGGAGAGATCAAGCTGTGGGAATTTCGAAGAAAAGCTCAAAATGAACTTGGTAAGTGATTATGATATAATTAAAATCTTAATAAATGAAAACACGATATATTCACTTCATCCTTTTTTTTTTTCTTGTCTATCACATCAATGATTCACATTTATGCACTTTACTACCAAAAGTTGAAGTGAATTTTAATAAAAACAATCTAATAAACACTGTGATTTACTTTCATCATTGTGACTCCAATTTTGATTTGCTTTGCCAGTAGGAATACTCAGTACCCCTTCAATCTATTGGATGGGGGATCAAAGAATTTCCTAAGGGTATCAAGGCTGATAGGTAAATCTTTGAAGGTTAGAAGTATAAATCATTATTTTCTATACAACAAAAACTGTCACATTGATAATAATTTACCTTTAGAAATGCACTAAAAATCAGAAAGTGATTGTCAGTGGTTAATGATTGTAGCAGGCATTACTGAGAGACTAGTGCTATTTTATGTATTGTGTAAATGTATCACAAACAATTTTACTCTAGAATTGAATTGAAAATCAAGAAAATGGGATTCTGCCATCAGGAATTAATGTCAGCATTATTGACAGAATAAGGCTGTTTTATGTATAATGGAAAATAAACCAAAGAACATGAAATCAAACGTTTACCATTTAGATGAAGATAAGAAATACTAATACATATTTTCCCATTTTATTGTGCATCGATGCAATTTTGATGAAATACTGGCTTTTTAAAAAAAAAATCTTTATTTCTGATTTCAGGTGTTCACTTCAATGCGAGAGATTTCCATGATGTTGTGCTCAAAGCAGGTTCCATGCCATTAAATTTACTTGAGAAACTTGTGGATGATTATATCATTGAGGCCAAAAACTCAGTGAAAAATGAATAAAACAAAAGTTTCATTCCTTCCTGCAGAAAAAAAAAAACCTTTAGCCTGTTTGCTGCCATGTATATCTTTTAAAATTCTAATTCTTG
Source organism: Thysanoteuthis rhombus (assembly GCA_963457665.1). Classification (NCBI taxonomy): domain Eukaryota; kingdom Metazoa; phylum Mollusca; class Cephalopoda; order Oegopsida; family Thysanoteuthidae; genus Thysanoteuthis; species Thysanoteuthis major. Next base: position 40,576,033 of record OY735206.1, read on the forward strand.
TGCAGGGTTTGTCGTTTGCTTGTGGGGCAAGTTACCTCATCAGGAGAACTAGACTGATTACTTGCCAAGATTAGTTATCTTGTCTGCAGCAACAATTTTATATTGAGATAACCTTCTTTTTCTTTTTTCTTTTAACCCTTATTTGGTTTTAATACTCTGTAAGTTGTCTCATCCATGTTGTTGGACTGATGACTTGCTGAGATGAATCTATGGCTGCAAACAGGTTAAACAAAAAAGAGGTTGATTCCTGAGCAGTTTTTCTCTTTCTGGTTTTCCCATTTCTTGTTTGCAATGATGATAAGCACATTTGATACCTTTCTTTCCATTTGCAAACATGGATAAATTTTTATCTTTTAATAACTACTTATAATAGTGGTATATTTTTCTTTTCTTTTTCTTTTTTTTTTCTTTTTTTTTTTTAAACGTTTCAGATAAATTTTAATGTGCATAATTTTGTGTTCAGATTTGATTGAAATATTTTCAGAATTCATTTTTTTAAATTATTTTTCAAGGATCAGATTTTGATCTTTCCAACCGATCAACAATAAAAAATATTTATTCTTTTTTACACTTTTCTTTTCTGTGAACTAGTGCATGAGCTGTCACTTTGCTGACGGTTATCATAAATGTGCAACAACAGGCTCAGTTGATGGCTGCTACTGACATCAGTATGACAAACATGGTAGGAAGGGAGAAAAGGAAGGTAATTTAATTAGAAGTTAGGGAGGTAGAAGGGGGAGAAGGAAGATTGTTTTATTAGCTGGTGGTGAGGGGTTGATGGCTGTTATTGAAACTATAAGTATGACACACACAGCTCTTATTATATATGTATATATGATTTGCTATCCAAAGTCTGTGTAAGTGTTGACTATCAATATATTTACTAAGTTCAACTTAGTACACAGCACTCACTTCAGTACTAATGGTCTGCCAAGCAGTGTTTCTGAAATGTTGGCTGTATCTCTCATTGTTTTTTTTTTCTTTCGAGAAGAGTCAAAACAGAAATTGAAACTCTGGGGTAAATTGATTGTAACTGAAGAATGACAAACGTTCACTTCCTCATCGAGTGCAATATTCTATTAGGATTGCTTTCATGTTTCTGTTTAGGAGAAAAGAATAAAGCTTAAATTTGGCTTGGAATGCCAGTGAAGAATCCTGCTGTGCTGATCTGTTCAATATGAGAAAACTGTTTTACTGAGATTTGAATATTCAGTAATATTAAATCACTGAATCATGAATAAGGAAAAAACTCGGCAAGTTTATTTATTTTTTTTCTTAGACTCTAGTATTATCATCTTTGCTGAGTTTTCTTCCACTGCTTTTCGGGTATGACACAATAGAATGGGTAATGATTAAGAACAGCAAGAATACAACTCGTGGAATGTTGATAATGATTCATCTTGTATTTTCAAAGCTCAAGAATAGATTGGCCAAAAGGTAGAAAAAAAATAGCCAGAATAAGGATACCAGTCCGGGCATAACACGGAGAATGATGACAATGATGACTCTTTGAATTTTAGACGATAAGAAAGGCAGAAAAACGAATAAGTCAAACGGTAGTGATCGCAAAAAAAAGGAACCCTGTTCAAAACCTGCACTGTTGTTTACACAATTTCTGATAGTATTTGGCCACATATATTTCTGTAATAAAACTATTTGTTTCCAGTTGATTAAGAAAAAAAGTGAATATTGCAAGGCTGTTGAGAGATTAAGAAAAAGTCTTTCTGAAAATACACACTCTACTGGGTTTTCTCGTGCCTTGCTATCTTGTGTATCACTTTATGTTCCCTATAAGTTATCCATGCTTACAATATGAGTTGTTTAAAAAAAAAACGCTTTAGCTCCTTGAATTGTGACTTTTTCTCACATCACATTTTTTTTTTTTTTTTTGAGTATTGATTTAAAGAAGAGTTATAATGTGAAAAAAAATAATAATTCTTTTTCTTCACCCACTCTCTATATCCTTCCTTTATGTACGTATTGAAGTTTTTTGCATTATTGAGCTATTGACTTTTGTCTCAGTTAAAAATAATAAGGATGATAATACTATTATGAATATCGTGAAATTGTACTTACAGGTAATGGTCTGTGAGATAGGCCATTACCTGTGAGTACAATCTTCCTTGAGTACCCTACTATTGTATATATGTTAGAATAACTTAGAAAAGACATATTGCTTAGATGGAGGCATAGTTTCTACCGGTGTCAGAGTTCGGGCTCACCTTCTAGTAAGTATCGGTACAAGTCTTCCCTGCTTTTTGAAAGTTTGCTTCATATCCCTTTTTCACTTTTATGAACAAAGGCAGAAAATGAAAATAGCATTCAGCATTTGTTTTGCAGCAAGCCTCTATAAAGTGTGCATATTCTCCCTCTTTTTCTCTCCTACACTTCTGACTCCTGTACCTCTCACCTGCCCAACCTGCCACAACTCAGTCCAACATACCATTATCACAATTTCGGGGGTCTGGAAAACGCTCAAAAACAAAAATTTCTCATGTAAATTACTGGCAATAGTTTCTTTGCTTTATGCCATTTTTGGCTTGCCAGAGGTTTTTATAGAAATAAAGGGCAATACCTGTTCCTAAAATGAATGTTTGGAAGCGATTCAACTTTATGGTGTGTAGAACAGCCTGCCATCATAGTGATATAAAATTGTTTTCCATCCATTGTACGTAACTGTGGCTTCAAAGTATTTTAGTTATGACTCTTCAGTATTGCCAATTTGGAATTATCTAAATTTAGATCTATTGCAGATATTCAAGATCTATAATTTTAGATAAAAATCTATAATCTATAATTTTGAACTACCATTGCCACTGAAGGTAATGGAGGGTTCTATTCTTCTTCTATTTGTGCCTGTGTTTGTTTGTATGTTTCCAACATCTGATTACAAAGAAATATATGGTTTCTTGCTTCTTTTAGTTAGGCTGTAAAGGTTTTTGTGGGAAGAGGAAGCCTGAACCTATTAAGCATCCCCCTCCTTTTTGTGTAACTTATACCTGGGCTGCAGGTCGCTGCACTGTTGGGTCAATATGGGGTAGCAGACCTCCAGACTCAATGTACGTCTCCTTTGTTGAAGCATCTTCAATCTTTGCTTAAAGTTGCAGGCAGCATACTATCTGGAGTATCTGTGTCTAAAAATTGCATATAGTCATACTATCCAGAGCTTCTGTGCTTGAAGATGCTAAAAGCCTTATTGTCCGATTCTCCTTCAAAGGGACGGTGGAGCTCTATGGTCAGCTCGGCATCTACCAACTGCAGATTTCTCACGTCGTGCGGTCCAGCTGTACCGTCGGAACACTTCAGCAAAGGGGCGACAGACCCCCCCCCCTTAGCCAGGGGAGGGGCGCACCTGTCAAACCTCTGACCTATTCGTGCCACTTCGATGGACCATATGATGCTAACCCTTGGTTTGGGTTGGCCCTGGGCAAACTGATTCACCTTATCAGTCCATTGCTCAGGCTAGTGGGTTATTCGGCACACTGTTTCCGCTATGTACAGTCCTATTGCTGTAGAAGTCCTTCCCGACAATCTTTGCTTTCTGTATATATCACTTCTTGAACTACAGCCCATGGAATATGAAGCGCTATGACCACAAAATTATTAGCTGAAGCTCATCTTGACTGGCAAGAAGTAACGTTGATCTGTAAAGTTAAGGTGAATCAGTGCATGATAGGACGAAACTCCTATCAGGAAAAAAGCGACGTGAATTCTCTAAATAGCATTGCTTTTATGCGCAATGAAGTTTTTTGCATAATGTTGTTTTACAAGTCTCTCTCACTGTTAGAAAGTAGATTCTTTCTATAGAAATCCTTCGTATGCCGAAATGGCCTGTAGCAATTGGGGAAACTTTTTGAACGTTTCCAGATTTGGGAGAAAAAAAAATTCTACGGAAGCGGAAGATGTGCCGGAGACTGGGGTGTAGGTAAGAGGGGTAGAGGGTGTACGCTGGATCTATAACAACTCAGCGCAGAACAAACGCTGAACGTAATTTTAAAAAACTTTTTTTTCCGTAAAAGCGTATAAGTGGTTTGAAGAAAACTTTCAAAAAGCGGGAGATACCTGCCCAAGAATGACTGACCGCAAACCAACAAGCATCTTTATTTTATTCCATCTTCATTTTCTACAATCAAGGAAGCTGCTATCAGAACAGGATTAAGCTAGTACAAGGCCCGTTGCATATGTTATAAAGAGGCGCCAAATAAGAAATTACACTTAAATATTAAAACATCTTATTTGAGAAGTAATCTAATTTTTCCTTTACTACTGCCAGACGATACGTTCGTTCTGATCTTCGTGTAGCAGCTATGAATTCATTTTCAAACGACTTTGTATTTATGCGCCTATCACAAGATTGCACATCCCCATTAATCAGAATTGAAATAATAACTCCAATTGAAGGTGATATTGGCTAAAAATCGTTAACCTTGAACACTCAGCCGTACATAGAAGTTGTCGGTAGTATTGTACTGCAGTGGTAGAGTAAGTGCAGTTTCATTGGATCGGAATTGATAGCTTGCAAGCATTTAACTCGGGACCCTCGAAAATGCAGAGCCTGTAGCAAATGCTTTTTTTTTTTTTTTTTTTGCTACATAGTTATTCCATACCTGGCTGCAATCGTACTTCAGTCATCTTCTCGTCCCCCAAAAAACGCCGATGAAGAATAACAAGTTTAAAAATTCTCTAGCTTAATCTTTTTTTTTCTTTCTTTTTGATAATTTTATTACATCTCATTTTCTTTCAATGAATAACCTTGGCGGAGAGGATTCAGCATCACCTATGGTTGCTGCAATTGATTATTAACACCGACTGGAAATTTTCACCCTGAAAACACAGGAAAGGTTGGTGTCTGACCAAGTTGGCAAGTCGCGAACTTGTAAAGAACGCCAGCTTTTCAAAGGAAGCAAAATGGTGGGACGGAAGCGTAGCAAAGAGAGAAGCTGAAAAGTGGAGGATGAATATGGACTAGATGAAAAGCTTTCCAAATGATTTATGACCGAACTGCCCTTGTCGGCTGCTGGAAAGGTCAAAATGCACACGACGCCTCGGACGACCAAGCAGCCGATTTAATGACGCTTGCTCATTGAATCTCAAAGGGAAATCGTTTTGCTATTAAAAGCATTATGAGTTATGACGGCTATGTGAAAAGACTGGCTGTGTGTCGTTCTACTCACTGATGAGTTGCTTAAGCGTCATCCAGAAACCAAGAAGGGAAATGGGGAAATACTGTGATAATTTGACCATGGTTGGTTGACGTCATTATCATAGCAGGCTACATTCAGAATACCTGGACTTCACAATTTGGGTAACCATATAGGTATTTACTAAGCTTAGTCAAGTCTGGTTAAGGGTTACGAGTATGAAGCACTCACGACAATCGAACTCACAAGAGGATAGTTATTACCTGCAAGACCAGCTTGTCATCCATTATCCTACGACGAGACCTCAAAAGGATTGACAAAGCTTAACTTGGCCTGACACAAGGCCACACGTGTGAAGCCCCGATAGCTTTCAAATCATGAAAAAGTAGTAATGATCTGCGAGACGAGCTTGTCAACCATCACCCTATGACGTTTTAAGATTGTTATGGAGTCTTTTTTTTAATTACTGTCCTGCGTATCTGTTTGTTTTTAATTGTTATTTATTAAGGTAAGCTTTGCACTGCTTAATACCAAAGTGAGGGAAACGGTGTCGTAGCTGTCTTATACAACCAGCGATCCCATTAGTTTTAAAGAGAAGGGTCCACAACTGATGTGTCCTCCCAATAGTTACCTATGGAGTTGAAACATGGAACCAAACATGGCCCTCAAGCCAAAAATCATGCGACGTGCATCAAGTGGAGAGGCCACGAGACAGCGCAATATATCAGAAAGAATCGGGAGTCAGAGATATCATAAAATCCATTCAGATATTCTAATGGTAATGACGGCGGATATTGGGGAAGGTCAATATCCAACGATGAACGTTGAAAGATTTCTGCTGCTGATTCAAAATCCAGTCTTTTACCTTGGCTGGATCACAGACCACTGAAGAAAATATGCAACTATCTCAACCACCAACCACGCCTGTCAAATAGTTATTGATATTTTCTAAGCTTAGTTCAGTCTGACACAAGAAAATGGGTATATGAAGACTGTGTCGCATCCATCCACTGAATGGGGGGAGGGTAAGATGGCCATTTCCCAAGAAGTGTTCATTACAAACTGAAAAGGGCAGACTGTTGGGTATAGATTCCTGTTTCCTCCGTTTGAAGTATATCTGACGTAATTCATATCTTGTTTTTGTCAGACCCCACCCCAAGTTACAAATTAGTGTCCGGATCGAGGAAGCTAGAGAATTCCGCCTACAGCCGGACGTCTGACCCTCCCAATGGGAAAGACTTTATTACATCGAAAATCAGCATTTGAAATTTTGTTTTTATACGTAGACACGATACCGGATATCCAGCACCGGTGACAAGTATACAACCAGTCTTCACCTCGAGGAAGGTCACAGTATGTATTATATTTGTTATACGGGATGCTACCCGAAAGTTCGAGGAATTTGACCATAAAAATACCCCCAATCCCTGGTTTCTATCGTCTTGTTC
>OY735206.1:40587621-40900121 GCA_963457665.1 Thysanoteuthis rhombus
CGCTGCTCCTCGCCCGGCCCAGAAGATGTTTAGCAGCCATGGACGATGTGAATAATAGTAAGTCGTCATGTAAAAATGAATACTTCTGCATTCAATAACAGACTCCACTTTCCCCCATGATATTACAATCTCACCCAGAATATTATTTATTACACCTTCTCTTTGGTGTCATATGTAATATCCATGAGGAAAAAGAGTCACTTTTACAGGCCTCTTTCTCTGGTGGCACAAAGCAAAAAACGGTATTAAACAGATAATTTGAACGTTTGAATTTTCTGGTTGAAACCGTTTTTATGAATTCAACTTTGAATTTAGACAAAACACCAAATGTTTTCTACACAATTCTTTTAATCTCTCCAATCTTTTTCGTTAAGTGTACTTTGTTCTGTGACCTACAACTCGAATGTTCATTTTTTTCCTTTTCTCTTTGTTTCTAATATCTATCTTCTCATGTACAATCACTATGTCAACTAACATGAGGCCCTTAAATATTGATAATGATAATGGTAGTTTAGATGTAGCGACTCGTCTCCCAAATAGATATTTTCTCAACACAAAGTTTCTTTCGTACTAGTTCATTCATCCTTACTGCTTTCGCAATTCGGATGCAGAGCCTTCTATGTCATTCACGCAAATTGTCTGCAATGCCGAAAGTTTCAATTATTCTACAACATTCCAATCTATCCAGTCTTTATTCTAGAAATTTTGACAGTTCCCAGTGCGCTGTGATGGACATGACTCTAACATTTATGTTCCACAGTCTTCTCATTTCCCAGACTAGTTCTTGATATTTTCCCGTACGGTTCGCTTTCATTCGTCTTTGCTGTGTGGTCTGCTAATACAGCTACGTCCACGCTCGGGCAGGTCATCTTTCCTTTGTTCACAACTGTCAGATCTGGTCTTCTTGCTTGGATGGGGTGATCAGTTTGGGTGTCAAAGTCCCAGAAATACTTTCCTGAACAGCCTCAAGTTTTTACCAATATCACCGCCACGACTACTACTACTATCACCACAACAACAACCAAAACAACAACTACTACTACTACAACAAAAACTACTACTACTATAACAACAATATCAGCAACTACTACTACTACTACAACTACTATCGATACCCGGAGAGAGAGAGAGAGAGAGAGAGAAAGAGAGGGGGGGCGATGATAAACAAGATGATATAAAGCAGTCTGTTTTCTTCTCTCTTTTTTGAAAAATCTATTCGAAATCAGCTGATAAAACAATTGCCATTAATCTCCCACTGGGGTTAATTGATTTTGATATGTAAGACCAAAAAGAAAGAAAAATATAGGTGTCGAGTGGTAAGGAACTTTGATATATGATTTTTTTCTCGCTTTTTTTTTTTTTGCTAAAAATCTTTCGTTGATTATTTTATCATATATATATATATATATATATATATATATATATACATATATATATACATATATATATATATATATATATATATATATATATATATATATATATATATATACATATATATATATATATATACATATATATATATATATATATATATATATATATATATATATATATATATATATATATACGCCTAAAGAAATTGGCTTTACATACCTCATCAGGCGGATAATTAAAACGACAAATGTCAAGCAAGAAGTTGGGGATGGGGCTATAATATATATGATTTCATTGTTGATATGCATTGCAAAATAATTTTATTATAGTAATGCTTTGTAAATGATCTGACTATAAGAATGCAATGAAAATCAAAAAGAAAAGAATTGTCAGTGGTCAGGAATCAAGATAAGCATTATTAACTGAATAGGAATAATACATGTATAATCATTAAAATTGGTCTTATTTGAAAAGTTGGATATAATCCAGCAGTATGAAGAAAAGTTACAAAATGTAATGCTTGGATTGTTCATAACACGTCTTAAATAATAATTTTGGCTTAAGACGTAATTATATTTTCAGTGTTTGATAACCTGATTAGAACCAAACACCCTTAGTGTAAGACACTTGATATTTGATGCTAGCCCAGGGAAGTTGGTCCGTATGAGAAAATTGGATTTCACGAACTGATCCCACATAAAGTTCATTCATGGACTCAAGGAAAGAAATTCTCGAGTAACTGATAGAATGTAGAAGTCAATAAAATTGATATCTATATTCTCAATTCAGTTGACTCCGATAACAAATTAAATATATCAATGATAAATTCTGATGGGAGGCCTTGAACTTGTTAAAGTTAATTCTGCCAGAATCTCGCATCGTTTTATTCCGTTCGGCGGTAATGCGTGCAAAATAAACATTGCATTGGATTGAACAGCGTCCGTCGGATCTAAGTTAATAAATTGGGTCCAGTATACTAGTCACCCAAGAAGCACTATCTTGAGCTCAGAGATCAAAAAGCCGACTCTCGGCTCAAAATTAATAAATGCTTCTTGTTCGCGGTGCTTTTTCCACCCATTTGATTGCACGTTTATTAAGGGCACCATAAGTGAACAACAGTGAAGAAGCAACTAAAGGTAAGCAGCATCTCTCCTAACAAGATCGGTTCATTTGGGCGACGAGGGGTGGGGGAAGATAGCTGTCCATTGCTTGGCACCGCTGCACCCCCCTCCGTGCACACACGCTTGAGCGCATCCAATACCCCCAAATCCCTGTAAATCGCTCCTTCTCACTCTTCCTCCCCTTGGAGCGAGTTGCTTTCTTCAGCGGTAAGCGATGGAAAATCAGGCAAATAGCCATTAAATTCCGTCGAGCGTCTTTTTCCTTTTGGTTGACTGAATCAGCTCAGGGAATGGGCCAGAGAAACCTCGCAGATATTGGCCTATTTCGATATTAGAATGACACAAGGAGCAATGTAAAGAATCAAATAGCACACGTTGCCACGCCTCTGTTCACTCTAAGAACGAAGAGTTCTATAATTCCTGGCAGTAGAGTTTTGAAATTAATCGCAAAAATCTTAAAAGCAAACCTAGGAAAGATTTCGTTCTCTTGTTTCCACCGTCTCGAATTCTTTTTGGCAAGTACGTTTTATAAATAGCTTTTCTACGCTTTTTCCTTTTACTCATATATCTCTTTTCTGGAGTCATAGGTAGGGAAACATAATCCCTTTAATATGGCATAATAACTTTAAGAAGAAGAAGAAATACTCGAGAGGTTTGCAGCGATTCTAAGTAGTGTGAAACGAAGACTGAGGACAAATATTGTTAGGAGCTTTCACAAGATCTGATCGGTGAAATTATCAAGAGCTACAATTTCATTTTATAATCAACCATTATTAATTTTGAAAGGTATATCTTTCATCTTAATTTCAGTTGCTGTTCATCGCAACAACTCGGATCGTCAGTCTACAGCAGTGAGTAAAAAGTGTTGATCGGAAATAAAGAAAAGGCTATGGACGAGACTTGTGCCCCTTTTAACCTCAGGAAACCTTCCTATGTACGGCTTCTAATCTACCGACTGTTCTATCTATCCCTTATTTTCCCACGGTCTCTCGGTGTCATGTTTGTTTTTAGATAAACTGGCATCTATAGAAGCGGTCGCTGTCATTGACTGACTATCTGACTGACAAATCGACATAGCAAACGTCTCACACTATCTTCACGTAGCATACCCCACTCTTTCTATGAGTCTGATGTCGCCCAAATGACATTTTTATCATTATGTCATCACAACATGGAATTTTATTTTACTACGCCAGAAGACAAACATGCATCAATTGCACGATATTAGCGTTAAATGAAGGTGTTTTCAGAGGACTTTTAAAGGTGGGAGCTCTGAAAGGAATGGGCTTCTAAAGGAGTGGGCTTTTTAAAGGCACAAAGATTGAGCCATCGTATATATGGTCTTAAATGCTTGCACTCTTTACGCATTTTAGTAGTAACAGTAGTTATATTATCTTGATTTATTTTTTATGAGATGAAACTTAGTCAACCATTATTAATTTCGACAAGTATTTCTTTATTATTATCTTTAGTTGCTTTTCATTTTCTGAGGCAGTGAATAAATCGAGATAAAAACATAAGATAAAATCACTCCGAGTTAGAAGGGGTGCAAGTTTGAGTCTCACACAGAACTTATTTTTCATTTTCGATCTACGCTATTAAGTCACTACCATAAATTGATGGTCTAAGTGGGTAGTAGCGACGGAAAGCAATTAAAAATAAAATGAATGGAGACCTAGACCTTGCGAAAATATTGCCAATTTCCACAGAATATATGTACGACGATTCTTCATGGACACTGCCATCTTAAAATGCCAAGATGTTGTTTACAAGGCGCTTTCTAAATCTCGTTGACCAGCGGTAGGCGAAAATATGTAGAACTTGATTTCGTTACTAAGATGAGAAAGTTAAGTTGACGTCAAGTAATGAGAAGCAGAATTTGAACTTAGTTGAGGGTGGAACTCCACAAACACCCACACCGTCTGCAAACATGCTGTAATTACTGAGCAAATCCTGAACTGTTCTCAAAGTTAACGTTGCCCACACAATGTCAATCTAATCCGATATTGCTCAATAAGAACTGGAGAAAGCAACATGTCATTTAAGTCGATGCAAAAGTTTCCAGCATTTTAAAAAAATCATTTATCTATTTCAATTCAGAGTATTATTTCGGTTAAATTCTGTATTAAATCATAAGAGAACGACTAGTTTTAATTCGGTTAATTTCTAGACGAACCTTCCAATGTTTTGACATTTTTGGAACAAAGAAAAAGTGTTTCGTGGAATTAAACAAGTGATTGCCAGAAAGAGATGGTTTAGAGAATACGCCGCATGTGAAAGAAAACTTTTCCTTCGTAGTCCAGTGATTGTTCACTGTGTCTCATTTGCAACATGAGGACGGACGCTGTCACGCATAAAAATTACCGGTCGATTTCCTTTATCAAAAAAAACATTCTTTTCCAATCAATTATTTAAACAAGTTAATTGTAGCGTTTAATAGAAACAATCTGTCAAGGTTCCAGCAATTGGTGACAAGAAAAAAAGTTCTTTTTCACCAAACACAGAGAAGAACGTTTTACAAAGTAAAATTCCGTCGGAGTTGTGCCAAATTTAGCCAACATTTTCATCGTTTGGGATTCTCGTATCAAATCTATAGTTCAGCGATAGTTACTAAACTGATAACGTCGCTGGAAGATAGATCCTACGATTCGTAGGGTCTGTCTTTTAGTGATGTAATCAGTTAAGTTACTAGCGCTGAACTATGGATTTATTTCGAGGGTCCCAAAGTAAATTGGAACTCATGTACAGATGCAGACGAGGACACAAGATCCAAAAGTATAAAATCATGAATAGATTATCGAAGATAGACTTCAATATGCTGTTCTCTCCTGCTAAAATTTCTCCAACTCGAGGATATTCTAAGACGGTAGTTAAGAATCACCCAGTTAAGCTTCAACAGGTTGTAAATGATTGGATAATCTTCCTGTTGATATTGTAGATGCGCAACTACTCAGCACATTCAAAAATAGTTTAGACAAATTTTAGGAAGACATCTATTATCACAAAGCGAATTAATTGAATAACTTATGAACAGTACATTTGAGTCCACACCAACAGGCCTTTTTTTTAATTTATTAAATTACAACTATCTTGCCCCAAAGTATTCTTTCTGTGTAGAGCAAGAAGAGGAAGACAAGTGTTCAAACACTAACTGATGTTCGTTTCTTTAAGTTCTCTTAGGACCTACTTTTCTGGCTTCAAAATTTGTCCTATGACCGGTCATCAACATGCTACAATTGATTGATTGCACAAGCAAAATACAAGCAAATACAATCTTAAATTTTCCCTAGCTTTATGCCGAATGGCGCAAGAAAATTTTGCATAAACCCAAGATTCATTGATGTTAAAAACAACTGAAAGAAACTTTGAATCCATTCTCAGATATACGAAGATGGGGAAAGACGAGCTCGAAATGTTATGAAACAATCAAGTGACAGGAACGAGGGAGAATAAAAGATGGATCATAACACGTGAATTCGCAAAATATTTGGAAATAAGATTTCAAAAAATGGTAAGTCTTTTCTTTTATGGAAAACCAAACAAAAGTTTTTAATCAAATATTTATTGATCGCATCCAGGCACAACCAACAATAGAACAGATCTGTTTAGTCACTAAATAGAAACCGTCACATTACCAATGAATTCTGGCAGCATGTTCTTTTGTGGTTGATCAGTTAAAATTTCGAAAAAGGGGTGATCAATGAATAAATTAGTTCTCTTGCCTTTGTGGGGTCGTGGTCACTAAAGAAAGGTTCGAATTTGAAAAAAACAAAACAAGTGCGAACGCTACTGAATACAAACCTTTTGTTTCGGGGAGTGTTTTTAAAAAGGCAAAAACACTATGTTCTATAGACATTATAATGAGTAAATATTCAATTTTTGGGCCCTCTAGCTCAATTAGTGCGACCTGTTCTTGCGATACATACTTCCATAGTTAGTCATCCAACCAGACGGACTTACTTGAAACTACTGATGAAACCTATGCTGACAGTTTTGTTTGATGGTCTTTTAGAGAGAAACTCTGAAAGAATGCGCTAGAATATTAGTGATATGCAAAGGAAGCACTTAAAATTATAATCAAGGATAATGCCATCAAACAGTTATTGTTATCAAAATCAGTCGATTCCAAACCCTTTATTTAAAATGAATTGAAAATCATATCCAAATATCTACGTTAATTATATTAATCGCTTTATGATATGTAGTTGTTTATAACAAGGAATTTGGGAACATGAATTAGTACGGAGTATCTTGTCTGGAGCAAGAGAAATATCACTAGGTATCGATATATATATATATATATATATATATATATATATATTGTTACATGATTGTTCATGAATATTAGATTGGACAGTAAACATATTTCGTCCGGCACAGGTGTTAACTGAGTTGCAAATCGAACAGCCGACCAAATAAATGAATAAAGAAAATGAGTGTCGTGCGATTATGTTCTACCAACTGAGCTAACAATACTCTTGGTAAGCAGGATAACGTCCTTAAATTTCCCCTCTTTCTACTCTGCAGTCGTAGGATCAATATGTACACACACACACACTTGTATATATATATATATATATATATATATATATATACATATATATATATACACATATATATATATATATATGCGTGTGTGCGTGTGAGTGTGTTGGGGTTTGTTTGTGTGTGTGTGTGTGTGTGTGTGTTCTCAGTATACATATCTTTGAATCGGACAGTCCGTGTCCAACACAATGACATTTTATCTAGAAACATGTTGCATAAAAACAAAAGTGTCCATGATACTGTCTTTGATTATTATTTATTTCAAGAAATAGACGAAAAAGACAACAAATATTTTTTCAAAATGATCTCTTTGCTTGCTAATGCATTTGACCCAACGATTCTCCATTAATCACACGGATCAAACATTATACAATGAAAACTTTTGATCAAATTTGAACAAACAGCGTTCAGACTACGGACGTATTGATCCACTTTTGTGTATGCATATATATATATATATATATATATGTGTGTGTGTGTGTGTGTGTGTGTATATATATTTATGTGTGTGTGTGTGTGTGTGTGTGTTCGTGTGTGTATACATATATATGTTTGTAAATGTATTCGTATATATACATGTATATACATATACATGCATATATATGATAATTACAAAGACATTTTAGTTGGAATTATATTTTGTTTGGCACTGGTGTTTCTCAGAAGCGAACTGAACTAATCGAATATACATATATACTTGATTTATATATATATATATATATATATATATATATATATATATATATATATATATATATATATATATATATATATATTGGATTCGATTCGCTGCAGCAAGTCAGGGGTTCGAGTAAGTGCACCTATATAACTTACTTATTTCACGACCATAAATGTATATAGGTTCACTTTCTCGAACTACTGACTTGCTAGAGCGTCATACACTCATTTGGTAAGAGTAGAGCCGCGTATAGGCTGCTTCCGGGTGGACGAGGGTCAGAACTCTACACAAAATTCAATTATTGATTTATTTACGCAAGCTGGAGCCAATCAATTTGCTTCTGAGTAACATCGGTATCGAACATAACATAGAACCCATTAAAATATCTTTAGAATTATCATATTCCGTCGGATATGAATTATGTATCAACTTATGCACACACACACATACACATGCATATATATATATATATATATATATATATATATATATATATATATGCGTGCACACACATATATGTATATATGATCCATACGTAGACAGACAGACAGACAGAGATAGACACACAGATAGAATGGTTGAATGTTCTTTGGTGATGCGAATAACATGAAATATTCAACTACGTAAAGTCTTTGCCTAATATTTTCATCTCGTGTTGTTCATATCTCCTTTTATCAATGCTAGCGAAACAGTTCTGAGGAACAATCGAAAACATGATTGCAAATCCGAATGAAAATATCGCAGATATGTCCGTTGAGCGGTGGGCGAATGACGACGAGGCACTTGAAAAACATCATTTTGCACTTGGAGCAAGGCTCACAGTGTCCAGCCTTTGTATTGACGGGGAACGATTCGACTGGGAGAATAACAGAGAGGGACAGTAAGAGCAAGCAAATCGACAGTTGGGTCTTTGACATCTTCATTGTTGCTGCTGATCTGCAATGAAATGAATGAAATCATGACAAATCTTAGCAACACACCAAAATCATATCTCGCATGAACACGCAAACAAACAAATCTCATCTGAACACACACCTATACACGCACGCACAAAAGGTTACGTGCGAATGGAATTACATATTACAGTAATTCAAATTTATTGTCTATAACTTCGAGAAAAGTCATTAACATTCCAAACATTGTTCAGACAATGGAATCTTTTTTTCACATCCTTGATGTTGTAGGCACAACGTTCTGGTTACTTCATTCTCCAACCCTCAGCAGGTGTATAATCCGAGAAAAAAAAAGCAAACCTGACTGGAGAGAGACAACTCGGTTTCTTTTCTCGGATTATACATTTAATGAGGGCTCAAGAATGAGGATGCGAAGAAGAGGTTCAGTTTTGGGGGATGGGATAAAAAAACCCATTCAAACATAAAAGATTCATTTATTTATTTGTCAAGATGATAATCACTATGATTAGCAAAAAAGCCAAGTAAGGAAATCCTTTCATTCTTTCGAAGAAAAATGTGAAGTCTCTGGACGAAAATAATTCTGATAATACTGAATCTAAATGCTTTTAAAGATTAAGAAGTATTTCAGTGATCTGATTGATTAAAAACTCGACTCAAATTAAATAGAGATGATGAGATAGTGAATCTAGGGAATTAAACACTCACTAGAATCTCTCCGGCAGCCTTGTGTCAGACTTAGCCTAGTTTAATACATAGCCATAAAACACCCATTCGTGGAGCAATTGTTAGCAAATTAGTCCACCAGACTGATTTACAAATCTCGTGGTTGAATACTCATAGAATGCCCGGATGCCTTGTGCCAGATTAAGTTGATATTAGTATATACCATAGGTGTCTGGCGTAGAGCGATGGTTAACAAGCTAGTCTGGCCCAAACATTCGCTGGTGTAAAGCCTTCGATCTTGACGGCGTGCCCAGTGGTTTGCCGTTTGCCAGACTAAGTTAAGTGTCTTAAGGTCCTACTGATAAAATAATTAATTAGAACATTTTCAACATACTGCCCGATAATCATCAACGATTGAAAATTACATTCGACTAAAGTAGATTTTTATCAATAAATTCAACTATTTTTGAAAAAATATACAAATTGTTATATACGTGCATATCAATTCATAGATTGATAATTCATAAAATAAACCGAAAATGAATTCAATCATTGAGTAACGTAAAAAGTTCGTTTAGTTTATTCAGTAAAAATAAAAGTAATTTTTTATCGTCTACATTAACTTTATTGAACAACATTCCGTTTTGTCACATTATTTTCTATCTTTCAGTTGACTTCATAATTCCTTTCTCCTACAACTTGCTTTTATCTTTCTCAGTAAAGAACTGATCTACTTGAGCAGTCTTTTGTAGTCTTCAGAAGAATATCAGAGTAAATGGTAATCTGAAGATGTAATATCGGCAAATTTACAATTTCCCAACCAAGCTAGAGCAATCTTTTCTTGGTTATCAAGAGAACATGCAATCTTGCGTTAACCCAATGGAATATAATATACCATCTCTTAACTAATTTTGGGTGCTTTTCTCCTATTGCTGCAAGGTGCCCATATTAGATGGCACTCTTGCAATCTCACTATATGCACAGAATCACTTTCTTTAGATAAGAACAAGCCTTTGGTACAGTTGGTGATTGTTCATTTCGCTTGCTCTGCGATATATTGCATTTCACATTGTCATGAAGTAACAACTTTTCATTCATCACCAAGCACAATTTGTTTCGGAAACGGAAGTTTAAATACAGTCCATAGATTTTTTTAGTTTAACTTACGTTGAAGTCACACATCAAATTGACTAATATAATAAAGCTAATGCAATTGGTTTACAACGCTTAACTTGGATATTTTGAACATATTGACTATCTTCCGTATCGTATATCGGCTATTTTCCATATCGCATGTCGTTCACAATTCTCAAGTAATGTCTTGGCTTGACCGTTCTTAACCTTTATTGGTTTACCTGACTTGGAGAAATTTCCTGCACAAAACTCTATAAACCACTTTCAACACATTCAAAGTTTCTCAGTATCTTCTCTATAAACTACACAATTCTTTTTGGCGTTTGAATCGCATTTTTATCTTGTTTAAACTTAAAATAAAAACATCATGTGCCGGTAATGTTGCTTCTTTTCTTCCATATTCAGTTTTAGAATAAATTGACAAAAATATGCCAATTTTGAGAATCTTCAAAACAAAAATACACGACTGCATTCAGAATGCAATCCGAAGCTATGTTTCTGAATGAATCATGTTGAACCTATTTTAGTATTGCCATCCAATGACCGAGGCGGAACGGACTTTTGGCCAGCTAAAAGAATAATAAATAATACATGTAAAAATATACGTTATATAAGTACATAGATCATAAGTGATGAATCAATAGGCATCGAAATTCTGTATAATTTAACGTACATATAGAGAAGAAAAGATCAGATAAAAATGCCTGATATGAAAAAATGGAGACTTTGTAATGAATATGACGTAATAGAAAACCACAACAGCTGCTTTTATTTATTTATTCAATTTTTCTTGGACAATGCTCGACCCTATGGGGAAGTTTGTGTTTCTATTTCTCTACACAGTATATTGATTTTTCAGCCATATTTTCTATGAACGCCATTTGGGTGACCAACAGGAGAATGGAATCGATCCCTTAATCTTATCGGGTCGGTCTGCGTTGTATGTGGACACGAACAAAATGAAAAGGATATCCAATTTTATTCTATTTTGCGAGCCACCTTCCGGCATAGAGAGTCGTGAGTTCGATTCTCACCTCAGACTTATTCTTTATTCCGAACCGTGCTGTTTAATTCATTTACTCGCTCCTCTGAGGAAACCAGCCCGAGTTCAGTTGCTATAAATAAAAAGCAACAACAATTAAGATGGAGGTAAATGGCAGCGAAATTTCATAATAACGATGAAAATAAAGCGTGATTCAAATTTTCCTCTTTTGAACAAATAATCACTTCTGAGATTTTGTGAGAATACCAACTACTTGAAAGAATTTTTTTACTCGTTTTCATAATTTTTTCTTGTAACTTATTCGACGTATATTTACACCCCAAAGATTTCACATAATTGCTAAAAACTCGGGCGTCCCGTATTTACTTGGGACTCAAGCAGGGCTCCATGGCTTGAGGGGAAATCAGGCTGCATTATTCCTGATATATCTATATGCTATACATGCGTGCAAGTCTTTATGTGCGTGTATACGTATGTATGCGTGATTCTATGTATATGCGTATACGTGTGTATGTGCATGAACGCATATATTTGTATGTATGTGTTTATCTGTACGCATGTTTACGTATGTGTGTGAATATGTGACTATGTGTATATGTGTATGTACCTTTGGGTATGTTAGTGCGCACATATGCGAGTACATGTGGGCGTATATGTGTGCGTCTGTGCATGTTTGTCAGTGCGTATATGTATTTGCTTGAGTGTGTATACGTATGTATATACGTGTGTGTGTGCGTGCGTGTGCGGATGCAACTATGCAAGGTCGTGTGCAGGTGCAATGGACATTGTATCCAAACAGATGTTTATCGCAGCAATATGTTCATGGCTGGAGCTTTGCAGTAAAAAGAAAATGGCGCCACGTGTTGCCAGTTTGACAGTGAGGAGATTTATTCTCGTTGCCTTATCATTTTCTTTTAATTACAATTTATTTTTTTTTCTCGCACATTGCCTCGTGCACACGTATTCCAACGTGAACGTAAGATCATATGATGAGTCAAAACATGGTTAACTGTACAAATACGTGTGGTTGAGTCGGAGTTACGACTAGTGATTATTGATTTCGACCTACCCCTTCACTCTCTCTCCCCCTCTCTCTTCCCCCCTCTCTCTTCCCCCTCTCTCTTTCCCCCCCCTCTCTCTTTATATATATATATATATATATATATATATATATATATATATACGTATATAGTCAAGAAAGCTTTACAGCTTTGAACACTGAGTATATACATTCAAAAAAATGTCATTTCATTCTCTTATTTCGCAATATCTGTTAATGTAATTTATGTAATTCTCTTCAGCGTGTTTTATGTTTTACACTGACTTTGGTATTATGGTACTATGTGTGAGTTTTTCTGGTTGGAAACATCAATTGTTTACCATGTAACCGTTTCGGGGATTTAAAAACAAAGCATTTATATCAAGATAGCTCCCAAGCAGTGTTGACCAAACAGCACCCCCCCTTTCAGCTATGATTTTGACATATAGCTCATATCATACAACATGTTTGTTATTTTATGTTGGATATGTTCGAGCCCAGGTAAAAATAGAATCCAAAATACTGATATCAGAGGCAGGTAAGCAGGCCCTTCCTATATGGGAAATCCCCCATTTCGCCTTGTGCTAGACTAGGCCATACTTTATTGTATCTGTGTGTGTATCCCCCTCTCTCTCTCTATATATATATATATAGTGTCATCCACAGAAAGCTGTTTCGTTGTATTACAACTCTTCAGTGTGGCTGTAGACAATCCATTATCCCATCCAGTACCACGAGACAGGATTGAAACCTTCACTTCAGAGCCGGAGGTCGGTACCCTACGCTGAGCTACGGAACTGGACGGTCAGTAAGGCTGAATTTGGGCGATATATTCTATTTTTGCTTAAATATATATATATATATATATATATATATATATATATATATATATATATATATATATATATATATATATATAAGATGTAAGTGAGCAAGTCATGCTCTGCGTGGCCACTTCTGACAAGCCATGATCAAAGAGTAATATGCAGGAATCTTCGTCATTCAATAAAAGAAATTATTAATAGGAATGGAAAGAGAAATATCATTACTAGATAATGAAGATAGGGCATAGGAATCAAATAGCAGAATGACTACAGACTTGTCCTCTGTTGTTGTGGCTGAGATAGTTGTATATTCCCATTTCCCACCGGTACCAGTGATCAGTGTTCAAACAGTCAAAAAACGAAATTTTGAATGCAGGGCTGACAGACCTTTCCAAGGTGGAATATCGACGTGACACAATTTTCTTTCGTCATTTGGGCTTTCGCCATCCTAAGCTAAGCTCCTGGCTGTTACATCCCCATACACTGTCCATATCACTCTACAACCCCTCTCCACTCCTCCTAAACACGTACATACACCCCTCTACACATGCATACACACTTCTTTTCACACACGCATACCTGAGTATATATAAGTGTTTGCATTTGTACAGATCGTTTTGCATGTATGCATGTATACAAAGTGCTGCGCAAAAAGCGCGGGAAATTTGACTATCAAAAAATTACAACAAAGAAGACGTTGGAAACCAATTGATAGACAAGTGGCAAAAGTCTGTAATACATTCGGTCCATGCACGCTGTTAAAATTCTCCGATTTGGGGTGTAATAATCCATAAGTGCATGTTAACCAGCCCTGGAGGCCAGACTTTGCCTCTTTTTTTTTTTTTTTTAAATGAGAATTAAAAATTTGTAATTTGTTTACTCTAGTTGAAATAGCTGACTCAAAGTCCGAAGTCACAATTAGAACACCTATTTGATAAGATATGTTACTTGTTGATAATTCAAGAGAAGGAAAACTCAATAATTTAAACAAATTGTCTTATAACCAAAACAGATTTTTTTTTTTAAAGTGGGGGTATGTATGTTTTATATACAGTTCGATTATATAGCTATCAGTCGAATTATACTACTATAGCACAGTCACAAAAGCAGGGCACCGCCCCATAAGGATCGAACTCACTATACAAGCTATTCGAAGTGATATCAGTTATTTGGGCTTTTGCATTAACAGTTTTAGGGGTCTTTGCATTACCGGCGACGATTTAGTTCAATGGCAAGAGCAGTGCTACGCTCCTCTATCGGTCGCAGGTTCGATTCCTGCAGCAACTTCATTTTCTTCAATTGTTTATTCTTTACGTTGTCTAGGCCAAGTGATACATTTAATAGAATAAACAATTAAAGAAAATGAGTCTGCTGCTGAATCGAACCTGCACTGATTGGGTAGCCGCTTCAACGTAGTGTTGCTCTTATTATTGAGACAACAGTCGCCGGTAATGCAAAGACCCCGAAAACTGTTTTCACTCCAAATTCTCATCTCGGTCTATATCTGCTCTATTTGTTTCTTTCTCAGTATTAGGAAATGGATATATATATGACACGAATGATCATAAATTGCGTTATATCATATAGAAACTCTTATTTGAAATGATCTCCCATCATTATACCGTTAATATATCATTTGGCTTTGACAACGTGAACAGAATAAACAATTAAAGAAAATGGGACTGCTGCAGGAATCGAACCTACGACCGATAGAGTAGCTGCTTCAACGTGGCATTGTTCTTACCATTGAGTTTGATGTTCCAATATATATATACATATATATGATTATAAATTGCGTTATATTATACATTATAATTTATTGTTCTTGAAGGTTGAGCTTGCTCTACAGAAAGCTTGATTCTCTGACAATATGCTTTTTAAAGGTCTAACAGTGTGCTGCTTCTTATGCATGATAGAGCTCATAATTTTAAGACAAAAAAGTACCAAAATGGTTGTCAGACACAGAAACATTAGTGCACTAGAGTGGCCACAAAACTCCATTGACTTGAACTTAAAGGGAATGGTTGCAGATACTCAACCAATTAATCTTTAAGAAATGAGTGATACAATATTGCACGCATGGCTCACTATGGACTTGAGTATTTCGCAAAATTGACAAAGTTCATGCCTTCCAGAAATGGGCTAGTGTTGAAAGTGGAGCTGTGACAAAATATCAAGTTGTCCAACGAAATAAAGGTATGCTTGTGTAAATCCACTTTTTGCGTTAATTTTAAATCTTACAAATCGCTGTATAGATTTCTTTTACAGCCACTATATGTATATATCTATATCTATATCTATATCTATATATATATATATATATATATATATATATACCTCCCTCTCTCTCTCTCTCTCTCTCTCTCTCTCTATATATATATATATATATATATATATATATATATATATATATATATACATATATATATATAGTCAGATATCCTGATAAAAATATCTCGTCGCTGGCACGTCACAATGGTTGACGGACATGAAACTCTGTGAGTGAACACTTGTGCAAACCACTCTCTAGCAGTGGCAAAAAAGCTGTTACTTTTATAGTCAACCCTGACAGAGGCGAAGAATAGTTTTAGTGTGTGTGTAAGGGGGGGGGGTGAATCAAAGAAGAGAAAAAGATGATGATGAAGTTTACTGGAATTTAACCTCAGCCTGAATACCACATACATGCATACATATAGTAAGTCATTAAAAAAGAGGCGATTATATCGGAACAAATTTATTTTATAAAGGTCGAAGAGAAAAAGTATGTAATAACTAATGCTATTCAAAATATTATTATTATTATTATTATTATTATTATTATTATTATTATTATTATTATTATTATTTTATGTTTATGCGTTGTTGTTCATATCGTGTACGTTTTCAATTAAAAACAACCAACTTCACCTTCCAATAGTCACTGAAGCGTGCCTATGATCGCCAATATCACTTCGAAGACTCTCTCTCTCTCTCTCTCTCTCTCTCTCTTTCTCCCTCTCTCTTGTGCATCGACATCGACATCTTTTTTTTCTTTTTTCATTTTTTTTTTTTCAATAAATTCATTTTTTGTTTATTTCTTGCGGTCTCGGATTATTAGCCCGTGCCGAAGAGTTAGTTGCCTAGCAACATTGACTTTGTTGTCCCTCCTCCTCCTCCCCCTCATGTCTTTTCCACTGATTTTTTGATCTTGCCAGATTCGCCTTCCTTCTTCCCTTTCAATCGGCTTCCATCAACGTGCGATGTTCCGTCATCCTCCACCGGCGATCTTCATATGCTAAAATGGCGGGGGGGGGGGCGTCGGGGGTATAGGGTGGCAAAGTAAAAAAAAAAAAAAGTCAAAAAGCTATAAAAAAAATATAAGAAAAGGATAAAAAAATGGGAAAAAAAATGATTTTCGAACAGAGGAGGCCAACGATGAAAAGGAGTCAGAGAAATTACCTTTCTTTGGGGGGAGAGATCTACCTTTTCAGTATTGAAAGGTTAATATCTTTAAAGAGCTCATTACATATAGCAGGAGTGAAATAGCTTTTGTGAAGTGGGATGAACAAATAAACAAACAGGTCTGGTTAGTCGTGCGATGAAAAAACAAAAACAAAAACAGTCACGTGACCAGTGTCTTTTGGCACCATGCCTTGCTGGGGACGATCAATTAAAAAAATTGGGGAAAGGGGCGATGAATGAACAAGTAACTCATCTCGAGTTTTGTTGAGCGCTGATCAATAAAAAAAAAGGCCGAATTTAAAAAAAAAGTATAAATGCTGCTGGGGCACAAATCAAGGGACCAATTTAGCATAAACTTAAATTGTAAATTGAACCCTCCTCCTAAAAACCCGAGGAGAAATTTTCAAAAAGAAACCCAAACGTTTTTTTTTATGTAGGCATAACAAAGAGTGTATGTTTAAATTTAAGTTTAGGGCAAATTTAAACATACACTCTTAATTATGCCTACATAAAGAAAAACAAAAACGTTTGGGTTTCTTTTTGAAAATTTCTCCTATGGCTCCATCGGCGCCGTCTGTACCCACGATACATTCATACATACATACATAGCCAGTCAGACAGAACAGCTTAAAAACAGCAGAAACCAATGTTGACAGTTTTCGTTGACGGTTTCTGATAAAAAAAATGATTGCATTAAAGAAAGAAACTGGAGGAATATGGAAGAAGGTTAACACGCATGGTGGGTTATCAGGGTGGACGGGGAATTCAATCAAATCAACAAAAGTTGCTCTTCCGCCGTGAACTCAATCAGCATCGTTGGCGACAACAATCTCGTTTTCACTACAACCATTTCTACTGCAGATGACCTTGGGCGCTTGCTGCAGCGTTAACGAGCTAATTTTGCTGACCGATTCGCCAGTGTTCTGAGTTCGATCCCCACGGGTTGCCTCTCTACAGGTTCCCCCCACTATCCGTAGTGTAGTCCTATAAGCCGAAATGACGTAAAGCGAAGAAGCAAGGGGAAAGGTGCGCGCTGCCTCCATAATGGCTTGCAGCAACGTAAACGTTGCTCACTATTTTCACTTTTCCCCGTTTTTTTTTAATTCTTTTTTTTTCGTAAAATCAAAAATAGCATAAAGCGAATTTCCGGAAAGTGATACCTGTATAGTGTCTATGTACCAAACTAAGCTTAATAAATATTTACTAAATCTGACCTTGGACGTTTGCCGTGGGGCATTGATTAACAAGAATATTTACTTTTTTAAAAAATTACTCATTTTCTCCAAAATACAACATTTTTATACACTTTATATTCATTTATATCGGGCCAAGGGACATTTGTCAAACTCTCAGAGTTTTGTCAAACTCTTTGAGTTGACTTTATTATCACGATGAGCCAGATCTGGAACCGAGTGAGTGGAAAATAAAGAGTGATTCCGTGAAGTCATGTTGTGTCAACTTGCGTTTCTGAGTACTTGGTATTTTTTTTCTTTTTTGTAAACATTGGATCTCTGTTATAAAAGAATCATTTTTAAATAATAACAAGTACACACACACACACACACACACACACACATATATATATATATATATATATATATATTATTGTATCATCCACAGACAACTGTTTCGTTGTATTACAACTCTTCAGTGTAGCTATAGACTTTCCATTATCCCATCCAATACCACGAGGCAGGATTGAAACCTTCGCTTCAGGCCCTCTGAGCTACGGAACTGGACGGTCAGTTAGACTGAATTTAAGCGATACATTTATTATAGGTTAAATTCTCCGTCCACCAAAATGCTCTATTCCTATGGAAGAGTATATATATATATATATATATATATATATATATATATATATATATATATATATATAATATATATATATATATATATATATATATATATATATATATATATATATATATATATATATATATATATATATATATATCTTTCCGGTGAAAAAACCTTGCTACCGAGGATGTCATTTAAGCAGTTAATATAATGATAGAACCATTAAAAATATAAAAACCTAAATAAACATAAACAAATATTTGACCATGATTTTTTTGAGACTAGTAGTTCTGGAATAAAATTGGTATGGAGAAATGAATTCTGTTTGGTTAACTATTTACTTTTTGATTGAGCAACTGGGTTTGGCCCTTGCGCAACCAAGCTTATTTATATTAATGTTATACAGTCAATATCAATTCCTGTGCCACCTGTCGTAGCATGATTATAGTAAACTAGTTCCAGAAACCAATTTTCAAATGTGCTGAGTTCGATTCTCCCTAGGTACCCCACTGTAATAGTGTAAGATTACGCTTAGTAACTATCTTCAACTATCATCTCGTCGTTCTTATTTTTTTCCTCTAAATATCATCATTTTTATTGTGATTTCTTGCGCAGATAACTCCCTACAAGATCGATCCTCACTAGATGCCCTCTCATATAAAGGTCCCTGTGCTTGACTAAGGTTAGATATGCATACGTATACATGCTTCATGGGTACCTTCTAAGGGCACTGGTTTATATACTTATCTAGTTTAGTGAGTTTTATTCTCGATGTGTTCCCAAATGTCGTGGCCTTGAGCTAGACAGGACTCAGAAAATCTCTGCTAGATCTGACTCAAGTACCATCACTTCAGCTATGGGCACTGCTGCCTTCTTTCTGACAGCCACCGCTGCTGCCTTCATCTAACGAAACCTCCAACATCCACAACGCTCTACCCACACCATTAGACACAGAAAGGACGTAGGCACAGTCTTAAATCTGAGCCCACTAATACACGGCTTCATCCTTTTCCGTGATATAGTTACATGTTTCCACCTGTGCCAGTGGTCAGGGTTCGAGCCGGAATTTCACTTGCTGATTTTCAAAGCGTTTGGAAGACTGGCTCAACGCAATCTTTCCACTTATCTCTGCGCCCCCACTTCTTCAAAGCTCAGCAAATATCTAGGCGCATTGATAATGAATTTTCTTTATCAAGCACCATTCTCTGGCTGTCCTAAATCTATATAAATATAAAGTATACAAAGGTAATTATATATATATATATATATATATATATATATATATATATATATATATATATAAACAATTATATATATATATATATATATATATATATATATATATATATATATATATGGTACAAATCAGGCGAGCAGTAAAACATAATATAATAATATATCAATAATATAAAGCCGCTTCTGAAATGTAACGGATTTATTTCATAGAGTGCTCGATACATACAACATTTTAATCATGAAGCTGAGTTGTTTCAGAGTAGAGCTGGAAATGAATAGCAGAATGTGGATTCGCTACACAAACTAGCCCATGTTTCTGCCTTCTTCGGGCCTCATCAGGCGAGTAAGGCCCGAAGAGGGAAGAAACATCATCTAGTAGCGAATCCACATTCTACTATATATATATATATATATATATATATATATATATATAAAATTCTATTAAACGAAAAAAATGTGAATTTGATTCAGTTGAAGAGTCCATAGTTTCAAATGGGTTGGAGGTACTTTTATCAGCAAAATATTTATCCCTGAGTGGAAGAGCACAGTATTACGGACAGAAAAGGGTCAAACTCATCATTATAAAAGTATATATTAACATAGCATAAGTTGGACCATTTATACTGATAGATCTAATGAGGATCGAACATACCAACAACGGTAGGCGAAATTAGCTAGCTGATCATTGCTATGCAACGTGCGTCCTGGTCCTTTTTTTTTCGTGTTATTTATTTATATAGCAATTTCGTAGCCGACCATCAACTGTGGGAGATACAATGAGGGCCGAACCTACGAACAAAGGCCAGCAAATTGGCTTGCTAATCATTTTTTTTCTTAAGACTGCTGTCCTAATCCATTTTTCCTTCATATGATCTACCCGTTTATCTAGGTGAAAAAATTTACGGTTATATATGGATTTAGATGATTTTTAAAAAAATACTGAATTTGATCATTGATCAAAGCCCATAGTTTGAAACGGTCGGTAGGATGTATATTTATCAGCAAAATTCTCACCCTTACAGACAGCGAACCAAGAAAATCACACTGTTCGTAAGTATATATATATATATATATATATATATATATATATATATATATATATATATACGATACATTTACTAAGCGTAGTTTTAGCACAAGACCTCAAAAACTGAACACTCAGTGCAGATCGATCTCATTACTCAGAAATAATGAATTACGAGACCTGCTTGCTATCTATTACATATGACGCGTCTTACACACACACACACACACACACACACACACACACACACATATATATATATATATTTTATGTATGTATGTATATATATTGTATATATTTATGTAGTGTATATATATATATATATATATATATATATATATATATATATATATATATATATCTATATACGGATGTATATAAACTTTCAAACATATATATGGATGGAAATGTATATAAACTTTGGGATATATATATATATATATATATATATATATATATATATATATATATATATATATATATATATATATATATATACACACACACACACATACACACACTTTGTATTTTCATCATGTAAATGCAACTATATATTCTCGGTAGAAAATCACTTGTCATGTCATTCGCAGAAAGAGCTTTGCGCAAACTATTGAAAGAAGTTACAAACCTTATTTTCGTACTCGACCTGTGTTTACAAACGTCGAACGACCTGAGAAGTTCACCCAGTCAAGCGAAACTGTGAAATACTTGTGTAATTCCAGCAAAGTTAGAGCGAGGCAGAAGACTTTGACCAAATATAGGCATTCGACCTTTTTTGTTTGAAAACCATCACAAAACAAATAAACGACGCTTGTCGGCAGCTTGGTTTGCACTTGTATCATAGGGAAAACAGCCGACTCAACCTAACCAGTAACCTCACCATTTTTTTTTTTTTTGTCCCTCCACCCGCCTCATTTATTTTATTCTTTCATCGATTACCTTCATTTTGCTCATTCTGTCTTTCTTTCTTTATGTTCTTTTGTCAGAAGTCTTTTTTTTTTCTTCTTCACCTTGGAAGGAAAACACGAGTTTGTAGCCATCGATCGTTCGGTGTTAGTTGAAAGAAGAAAGAAAAATAAATAAATAACAAGATGTGCTTATGTTGCCGCTGAAGAACCAGTGGACCGTGATTCTTACCATTTTTCCCCGACCCTCACATCTTGCCTTCCCTACCGCGCCTTCCCACCCCAAGTTTTGACTCGCGGCTAAGATGGGCTGTTCACATGCCTTGTTGTCCATACACGCGCCATTGAGTCAATGGAGGTAGTGACTTTTGTCGTAATGCTGTTTTTTTTACTTTCCACTGCCCACAGCTTTGTGGAGGGCATTTCAGGCGACTTGAATTCCGATTAGCGACACAATGCCGATCGTTATTGTGAGTCGCCCCGACGCTTATTCACCACAACTCACCTCCACCATCTCCCCTGATGTTCCCAACCTCCCGCCCCTCTTTGCTTTTTTAGTCGGTTTCCATCTAATCCTTACTTTCTTTATTCGATCTTAAAATTGTCAATATTGTCAGTATAATGTTTTTATTAAAAGTCTACCCCTCTATTTAATCCTTTCTTTCTTTCTTTCTTTCTCTCTTTCTTTATTTCCCCCTTTCTTTATTTCCTTCCTCCTTTCCGTTCTTTCTTAATTTACCTGTTTGTTTCTTTTTTTCTGTCTTTTCCTGTTTCTCAATCTTCCTTACTTCCTTCCTTCTTTTTCCATTTTTGAATTCTTTCTTTTCTCCATTTCCTTTCCCTTTCTTCTTTCTTTCTTTCTTTCTTTCAGTACCCCATTCTTTCTTTTCCTATTTGTCTACTATCTCCTCTTTTACCTTTCCCATCTTTTTCTTTCATTCTTTCTTTCTTTCCTTCTTTCTGCTCCAGAAATATCTTAATGTAGTCCATTCATTCCTCCATTTTCCTTTCTGCAAATACAAATTTTGCTTCCGATTCATTTCTTTAATTCGGATCTTTACAATTCTTCAGACTTCAAATGATTTCTTTGATTTTCCCTCAGTTTTTCCCCGTCAATCGATCTCAATATTCGCAATTCTATACATTTTCCTCTTTTTTTTTCTAAATCCTTTCATCTTGCTGTCCCCACTTTGGTGAATCTTATTTTCATCCGTGTGCCAGTTAGTACTGATACGACTGATAGTAATTAAAACAATTGGAATGTTTTATATTCTTATTTTGATCAAATATCAAATATGATAAAATGATAAACTTATTTTGACAGAATTTGATATTATTATAACACCATAGGGAATCGATATATTCGTGGAAAAATTTTATTGCCAAGAATCATGATGCAGTCCGTAGGATTATACCTACAAAAGACTGATATACTCCGATGTCAAAGAGCGATAAAAAATATGGGGGAAAAACGCAAAACGAATGGTCTATTTTGTCTTGAACAGTAAAGTGCAATGAATTTCATTGGCGCTCGTGCAGAATTGTTATTGACTCAAGCCAAGTTGGAAATTTTCATTTTGTTTCTCAATCTCTCATTGTAAAAATCAGAATTATAGTAAATATCAGAATGGCAATGATTCAACAAAAAGAGTTTTGCTCATTTATTTGTTTATCTTGTTATAAAACAAGTGATAGGCTGATCCTAAGTTGTCATTTAGAGTATGACTTGTATGCCTAGGATACACATCTCTAACATATATATCAGGTGCTGATCCAGAAATTGTCGCAGAGGAGGGGGCAGCTAAATCCTGTCACCTCTTGAGGGGCCCCACTGCGCTCTTGAAGGCCTTTGAACCCTAAGCAGTGGGGTGGCTTTTTACAAATTTTCAAAATGCAAAATGGAATTCATTTTCGCTGTTCTCAACTTTTGGAGATATCGTGTAGATAGACACGAACGTTCAGCAACATCATGTGGTGGAGGCATGTAAGTACAACGTAGCAGAGATAATTGTGTATGGATCCGCCCAAAAGATAAATCACGTCTTTTGTAAACTGTTGCCGACTCTCTCATCGTATTTCAATAGAATTGATGGAGAATCTTCAGAGATGTTGTATGGACAGTCAGGAGCGTAAAGATAAGTGTATGAAAAAATAACCGGAAAGATACATCTCAATCAAAGAAATAATTTTTTTTTAAATCCTGGATCCGCTCCCAAATTTTTACCTATTATCCCTTACCATTTGCCCACCCTACCACAGTATTTTAATTGCTACTTCTAGAGATATCAGATGGACAGATAAAAAGACGGAAACACACCACCGAATACACATACCTCTATAACTTAACGGTTGTCTTCAGTTCCCACATTTTCAAAAAGTAAATCTGAAATGATATATATCAATTTCCAATTCAACCCATAAAAAGAGAGACATGTTAACGTCCGGCTCGAGGTGGCGCCGGGCAGAGGACAAATTATTCAATTGTTGGACTGTCCGGCGAAAAGCAGATGTGTGGCCGCCCTACTACGCAGCTGCTCTGGATAAATTTATGGAAGGCATCGTTGGTGAGCAACATCTTGGCGAGGAGTTTTTTCCCCCAATATTTTAGACATGGATGGGTTCATTTTGTGTTTGTGCGTGCGAGTTTTCATTTGTTGTTCATTTTATATTCATGAATACGTATTTATATAGTATACATTCCATTGATAATTTTAAAAAATAATGAATACATTTCATATTAAATTAAGAAGTAAGTTAGAATATCTATCAGTTACCAATCAGTGTGGGTGATTAGGCATTGAACGATATTTTCCCAGTTATCATCACCATGAATTTTATTTTCCTGATCTCATAGAAAAAGTCATTTTTTATACAAGGTATATATTCTATTCTTGGCATTGGTGTACCGAGCTGGAAGCCTGCCACGGGTGACCGCTGAATTTTTGTTATCCTTCAATATATGATGAATTAAAATTGACTTGGCCTTGTTTGAAAAAGTTGCTTTGTCTACCACGGACCTTGAATTTAAGGTTGTACGGATTCTCCAAAACTTTTACACGGAGTAGTATTGGTACTTTATCCTAACGAGACATGTCAAACAAAACCCTGGCGGGGAAAAAAAGGAAACGGTTGGAGGTGACGGCGTTCGACAAATTAGAAGTGCATTCGGTAATTCGGTCGCATTTAACGCACATCGTCCAGTGAATCAAACGGAAGTTCGGTTGCACCTCATTCTATTATCGACCTTACCTTACATCGTTTGGTAAATGATAACTAAAAAGTCCTGGGTACTATTCTAGTTTAGTGGTCCAGCATTTAGTTCAAGATCAAAGTATAGCATCTCTTCTCCTTGCGCAAACGATACATAACATTGACTTCCTGTTTTCAACTTTTAACATTATCATAATTGTATTTTAATTGGTTCCCACGTGAATTTCAATCTAATTCATTTTTTTTCAACTGACAGAAAAGATACAAAAGTCAAATCATCGTTGTATTTTGATTGTTGAAGGTTTTCTTGAATTTTATAAAAAAATTCAAAACTATGATTTACGTGCGAAACACACAATAATCTTATTACAAAAATTCAAGACAAACAATAATATATTTTAATACATTTAATAATAATAGTAATAATAATGATAATGATAATAATGATAATGATAATAATAATTATGATAATAATAATAATAATAATGTAAATGAGTCAAGTAAGTATAAATGATTTAGTGAAAAACAATCATTTGAATTTTTTCACGTGAAAGAGGTAAACTTTAAAATTCAATATGGTAATGCAAAGTCTAGGTGACATCATGATTTTCGATGTCGACAATGAATAACTTTTATAACTACTTTTGTTTTTGCCAATTTAAAATGTATTCAAGTTGAATTAAAATTCATGAAGAAGACGATCGAAATGCTACCATGATAACGGGAAGTTAATGCAATGTTTTGTTGGTTCAAGTTTATTATTTCATAAGCAGTAAATTTCTCATCCTAGCTACTTTAAACAGGAAATCTGCACAGAACCCGATTATTCATAGTCATTGGTGTAACTTTCAATATCCTGTCGTGACTAAAAACCTTTTTGAATTTTAACATTTTTAGTCTCAATTAGAGACAATTTACGTCGTGTAATGGAATACAAAAATGCAAATAATTTTGAAATTGAAAATATCCGAGTTTTTTTTATAGTAATGTAGAAAAAAAAAAGAAAAAACTTTTACTATTTCTAAAAGTATGATTTCTTGTCTTATAACATTTAACCTCACCAAAATTTTGCCTGGTAGGAGCATACATGAAAGGAAAATTCACCTCAGATTCTATAGATAAAGGAAAATTTGTATATCTTTTGAGTTACGTATACCTGTAGTACAAAAAGATTACCAAAATTCTTTATATCCTGAGAATAGAGCAAGTTTTCGAAGGGGCTGTGACATCCTGAGATGCTGACTCGAGTGACACCAACCCTATGAACGCCACTGACCCTCAACACAAAGTTGAAAAAAGTCTGCGGGGCTTTTTGAGGATGGAGTTTCGAATAACACCTTGTGCATCGATTTGAAGTGTGCGGTTAGAGTTATTAGAGAACTCAAACGACCCTCCACCATGACTGTTCGCAATATCGTCTTAGTTCGTCAAAACGCCGAAAATGATCTTTCTGGTTCGTAGTCACTGATAGGAATGAGGCATCCATATTGAAACAGAACACGGAAATTTGGAAACAAATACTTAGAGCAAGATTTCAGAGTATTTGGAGAATTCTCACAATTCTTCCGCTTCCAACGCCAAATCTCTAACTCGATGTGTAACAACCTGGAATATTCAGTTTTCAAATTGGTTTGGCTGGCTGATTGGCTATGAATGTATCGTACGAACAGGCCACACGAATAGAGCTAGTGGACTGAACATTTAAACATTCACTTCTTATTTCTATTGATATTCGGACAATCCTCACCTTGGTTGTTTTTCATACAACGTTTCGGCCGTTGCACTCTACGGCCTTCGTCAGGTATCATCTGGTAGATAAATAAAGGGTTCGGTTCGTTAATTCCCCAAATCTACCAGATGATACCTGATGAAGGCCGTAGAGTACAACGGTCGAAACGTTGTATGAAAAACAACCAAGGTGAGGATGGTCCGAATATCAATAGAAATAATAATAATACCTCATCTCAAAAATTCCGAGATATATTCACTTCTTACGTCTTGAAAAAAGAGTTCCTTTGTCTTTCGACCCTTAATAGTCTTTAGTATGGGTTTCAATTTGCAGTGTAAGTTTATGCAAAATTGATTCCTTAGATTGTGAGCAGCAGCATTCACGCTTGTTTTTTTTTTCTTAAATTCATACTTTTTCAGAGATCACGACTCAAAAAAGGTGAGAGAAGTAACTTATCCTCTGATCATCCCCTTTTCCAATTTTTAATTGATCACCCCCAACACATCATTCCACCAAAATACGTTGGTCATGTGACGGTTTCTACTGAGTGACTAACAAGATCTGTTTTGATATTTTTCAATGCAGGTAAAAAAGTAAGATGTCACAACTAAACTTGTTCAACGATTCATCATGCTAAATAGAGATATATTATCCATTAAGGACTTTACGTTGAATTAAACACCATAATTATACGCACACACATACACACATATATAAATATGTATGATGAAATTTCATATACAGATATCCCATTGGTCATAGAACTGTCAATTGGGATATATATCTTCCAGGAGTCTAGAAAGGCTCCAGCTAATCTTAAAAACATTGCGATTTGTCTCATGGATGAAATAGTTGTGTATTCGACGCCTGTACCAAAGGCTCCACTGGGGAGTTTGGCCTAATACAATCTGCCTCGCCTAATTTAGCCTCGTGCCATACTAAGCTACACTTTGTGTATATCGAGCCTAGGTAGAAGCCGGGATTTCGAATCCTCATTTTCAAGACAAAACGGCATTCTTCACCTGGAAAAAATTATAACATGGCATCTCCTCTCTTTTTATGATATTCTAACGTTGAGAATGGAACGAAAATTGTTCAAATTTGTCAAGATCGAAAGGGAAGTTTAGAGTTACAGTTTACAATAAAAGATGCAATCATAAATGCAAGACAGATAGAAATAGCGAAAATATATTGACAGAAAGTGAGACAGTTCATGAAATTCAATAGAAGTACAGAAATGGAGATAAAGAAAGAGAATAAAGAGAAAAAAGAGGCAAAGAAACAGGAAGAGAAATTGGGGAAGGAAATAGAACTAGAGAGAGAGAGGGAGTGTGTGAATGAGAGAGAGAGAGAGCGAGAGAGACAGAGAGAGAAGCATTGCACTGGAGTGCGAGAAGGGAGAGAATAATCGGAAGCAGCAGGAAAAACGGCGCGAAACACGTACAGATGGTGTAAAAAAGATTGAAATAAAACATGGAGGAAGAATTTGAAGAATTGAATTCAGAGCAAGGTGCAACGTCAACAGATTTCCTGTCGAGCGATGACCAACAAAAGTGAGATTTGCTTGCCGTCATGAAAAGCTGGTTGAGCAAGGACAAGGCTGAATGCGTGCGAACAGAATGTGTCTTGTGCCTAACAAAAGTCGCTACAGCCTTTGTCAGAAGTTCTCAATGCAATCCATGCGTCATTTCTGGTCATTACCGGATGTGATAATAATAGAAACCGGTCGAGCTTTTCGGGGATTCTTTTTTTCATTTATTATGTTACAATGAGTTATCCAATCGATAAACCCTTTGCGCACTCCTAACCCACATCCCATCGGAACTCCTACGCGTATAGAAACCTCCAGCAGAATTAATCGTAATATTTTGCAAAGATTTATTCCTGCCTCTAGTAAATCCGATTTCTTGAATTTTTTTCTGGTTGATATCGTGGAAAATTCTTGTTAGGTTTATCGATATTTACCGACCTTAGCTAAGTCTAACACACAATCGAAGGGCAAATGGGAGTTAGATGGATATGTTGCGTCAATCTTCCAAGTGGTGAGGGTTGGCCCTCCCAGAAAAGCAGTGTAGGCTCTCTTTGCACAACGAAAATACTCTTCACAGCACTTCGCTTCCACGAAGTACCGCAAGCCGACATGGTTTTGAACTGTCTGTGAGCATCTATTCTTTCTCTATATTTATTTCGTGCATCCATTGACATGATGCGTCCGGGAGTATCAGAAAAGGCCTAAAAGAGCTCGTAAAGATGTCACATTTAGCGTAAAACTGGCGAACATCGAAGGTTATGTTTTGGTCCCTAAACATTGAAAAACCCATATAAATTCATGGCAAATGCTTTTTTCGTTTGACACCATTTCAGCTTACGATTGATTTTACAGAAACGATCTACTTTCAGATAACAGAGGGAATCTCTATTCGATATCCCAGCTTTTATCTAAGTTCCAACACCGACCAGTGGTACCAGTGGAAAACAGGCAACCACCCCAGCCACCAATCATGCCTGCAAATCGTTCCAAAATCAACTATGTAATATAAATCTTTCTTGAAGAAATGAGTGCTTACTTATGTGTGTGTATGCTAATGTGTTTGCGTACCAGTGCGAAAGTCTGTGCGCTTGCGTGGATGCGCTTATGTGTACATACGTTAATGGTTGTGTCCTTATTGTGTGCTTTTATATGTGTGCATATTTATGCGCGTGTGCTTGTACGCTCTTATTTACCTTAACCCTCAAGAAAAGGATGAAACACAAAGTCGGTTCTTAACGTGGTGATACCACACACGCAAGCATGTGTGATAGGAACTTCTAAAAAATTCTATATGTTTTTGTAACTACTGTTGCAAAAAACATAAGCTTGGTCTTAGGACCCTGGGCGAACCCTGAGCCCTCTGGTCTCAACTTCACAAGGCAGTACCATTCCCGTTGGAGCAAAACCCCATTAGCAGTAACACCACACCTGCTCCGTCCAGTCTTAAATGGTCTGCAACCAGGAGATCGGAGCACTGCGCAAAGCAGTGTGTATGTACGTATAGGTGTTGCAGACGCTTGTGTATGTGCTGTTGCGCGTTTATATGTGCATTTATGTGTGCGTTCGTGTATGTCTGTGTGCATATGTGTGTGTATGTGTTCACATGTGCATCCTTACGAGTGCGTATACGTGCACGAATCCTTGTAAATGCTCGTCTCCGTTTTGATGCCCTTTTGCCAGGCTTGCTGTAAACACATCCTCCTTTGTTCATTGTAAAAGATATATTTTTTTTCAAAAACTCTTTTTTCTCTTTTATTGAATTTTCGAGCAGAGATACACATTTAGCGTCATTTTCTTATGTCATCTATTGTCTCAGGCCTAATTTGATTTGAATTAGCCATTGATATAACCGACTAGATTTCGATTCGTAAAGTACTGACGAATATTAACGATAACCTCATTTAGACCTATTGGTGGTGCATATCGACTAGGTTTTGCATAACATAGACTTTACCTATGAATGATACCTTGACCCGTTCGTTGCACAGTATATTTTTAACGTCGTAACGTGAAGAATTGAAGAAGATTCAAAGTCTGCATTGCATAATTAAATAGTTTTATTTTCATACAAATCAACAATGGGTAATAAATATAATACATACATGAAGGTGCTAAAATAAGATATTGTAATAGTTTAAACGAGTGTGGAATGTCTTGGAACGTAGATTTACACATAAGGCAACCTTACACATAGTACATTCGTATCTGCTCTCTCTCTCTCCATTTTGTATTTTGCGAAAGAATAGCACGCTATTGTGAGACGAGTTATCTCGTCAGTGACACTGTACTGGCGACTTGTTTTGACGAATTATTTCGTCAGCGGCACTGGATTGATGAGTTACTTTAACAAGATATCTCGTCCCTAGCCTTAGATTGGATACTAATCAGATATGATGTTGAATCACTTCCATTCCTGCGATGAACCCCCCCCCCACTTTTTAACTTTCTATCACTACGAGCATGATATCTAGTAAATAAAAAGGTTCCTGCGTGAGCTTGTTGGGCTGTTTAGATAATTAATTTCCCGCCGAAGCCTGGGGTCGGCGTTAGTAGTTCAGGCAAAATTTATGATTTAGAATGCTGACTTTCAACCTTCACAATCCTCTTACTCCCATTTAACTTTACTTAGCAGAGGATAGCGATTGAGAAAATGTCCCATGCATATTTTGCTTTTGTTTTGTCTTTTATAAATATGCATTCTATGTTACGAATGTTAGAAATATTTCAATTAAATCATTCTGAAAGAAAATTGAAGCCGTTTAGACATTTTATGTATCGTTAAAAATTACAAGCGAACTATTCTGCTGTCAAACTAGTTTCGGTTGATAAAATCATGAGATCAAACCCGACACTTGATCAATCTAAATCTTGAGTTGATGTCAATTTGCAAAATCAGGAGAAAGAATAGACAGTAACTTATCCAATTAAATTCTCTGGTTGTTACACATGGAGTGTATTTTTTTTACATTACAAAGAATAATGTTAAATGTGAAAGATTTACTAATGTAGATAGCGATATAATTCATTGGAGTCTTTTCAGCCCTTAATGGTGGCTACCCAAGAAACTAGACTAATTTTCATGTAAGGTTTCAAATTAGGACATTATCCTGCTCTAGCAGCTGCTAGATGCATCAAAATATTTCGAGTCAACAATACTATAATGCGAACTTTCCAATTCTGCTTCAATAGATTTAGGTTCGTAAATATGGATACCAATAATAAACTTCGAGAAAGGCCTCAGCCTGTTTTTAATGACATGGCACTATCAGCAGCATTGGCCAACGACCTTAAAAAAGAGCTTTGGACTTCAAAGCCGACCATATAATATCCCTTCTAAGAAATAGTAAATGTTGAAAGTTTGGAAAATAGGTTTTACATGAGATGCTCAGTGATAGTGCCACACTCCGTGCCTCCCAACTGATTGTGTCTAAGCCTAGAGAATCAGGATCTAAATTCTTGTAGCATCCAATATAATTACCTTCCATTTCTCCTATAGAAACATTTAAACTTATCCGTAATGAAAAATCAATGATACGGGAGTACATAATTTGTGCTATCATTGGATTTGAAACCAAAATAACCCAAAGAATATTATTGAGATACTGGCATATAACAACCATGGAATCGTTGAGAAAAGACGTTTTCATTTTCAAATTGGCCATAATTTGAATGAATATTTATCGTTTTTGTTGTTTATATCGTCCTTCCTTCGCTTCACTGTCTAAAAGTGATGTTTCGAATCCCGAGACGAAATTCTACGGAAGGAAAATCACGGAAGAAAAGTCAATAATTTAAAAAAATCTCAGGGAGAAAAGATACAGAAAAAAAGTCAACATGGATCCGAGAGTAAGAGAGAGTACCATGCACACACACACATACACAAATATGCATATATATATGCACATATATATATATGCACACACACACACACACACACACACACACACACACATATATATATATACAACCTACTAATGCAATCTACATACTTCAACATACACACAACACACTTGTGCGCGTGCACACACACACACGCATACATATACATATATATATATATGTATATATATCAAGTTTTACGTGGTATATCACACACATACACATATATATATACATGTGTGTGTATGAGTGTGTGTATGAGCGTGTGAGTAACATTTTGTGAGGATTCTATTTCTTATCATTTATCTAAAAATCTTTATTTCTTTTCCATTTCAAATACTCATTATCGATATTCACGAAACCAAGTACAGCGCAAGAACAAATGTGTCGGTTGAAGGAAGATTGTATTGCGCCTATCCTCCAAGGGAGGAGTATAACGCTTGCTTATCTTGAAACTCGACATTCGAAATCCTGGCTTCAAACTGGGCTTGAACACCGCCAGCTGGAAATAAGCAGCCAACTCAGCCACCAGGCAAGCCATTCGTTGATTATACATGTCATACAAGATCCTCATCATCATCATCATCAAGAACAACCTTTTAAAGTTCGGTGTTGGACATAGCACCCCCTTCTCTCAGGCTGCCGTTTTTTTTGTTTTTTTTTTGGTTTTGTTTTTTGTTTTTTGTTTTTGTTTTTGTTTTTCACTTTTGATTGTCACGGTGTCAAAACATTCAGAACTTGTCCAGATACTGTTATACAATTTATTCAAGATTTCTTCGTTGTTCGATGTGTTTACCTTCTTTGTTCCTCCATGTTTCTGGGAAGTATTGATTGAGTTCCGGTGATTAAACATGGGTTCATGTATGCTCGTGTGGAGTGCGTTCACTATTCTTTGGAAAAATTCCTAATTTTGCAATTCTTTGGCAAATATATACAGGTACAAATACAGTAGTCCAACATCCCGTAGTTTGACCTTCTTTTGTGCCGAACAAAATTCGATCGAAAGGTGTGATTCCCATTTACTGTTTGTTTGCGTTTCTATTAATCCAATAAATATATGAAGCCTCGTTGCCTTAATTTCAATCAAACTACAATCTTTTTCAAGTGTGCAAACTGTTTGTTATAGGTAAAACCCTGTAGTCCGAACTTATTTCAATCCGACCGAAATTTGATCGAGGCTTTTATTCATATATACTGTTTGTTTGTAGTTCTATTGATCCACATTACTTAAAGGACATGATAGGCGTAAAAGAATTGGTTCAAGAGCGTTTTGCTGAGTTACAGCATAATCTAATGTCCTCCTTGCTTTTTCATTTTTGATTGTCATTTGTAATTCGAGGAATGACGTAAAGCATTGTTCTTTTTTTGACCCTGATAACAACCACTTAATAGATGTATAATTTTTCTGTATATTTATTTTTTGTTTGTTTGTTTACGCTCAAATAGGATGATCTCGTCGATTGATTTACTTTCCTAGATGACCTAACAATAAACATAGCATCATAGAATCTTTTGTGACTAAATGTCAGGTCATCACACATTGAAACAGCTTGAGATGAGTTAAGATTTTGAAAAAAACTTATAATTAGGATATTTGAATCATCGAAAACAAATTACCTAATATAATAACTTTAGACTCCTTAGTGCCGATCCAAACATAAATAACTCCATCATTTTTCATGGGTCTATTCTAGATAATAAATAAACTAATAAAGATCGGAAGATATTGCAAATTTCGCTTTCCTGATAATTTACATAGATTTCATACAAGTTTTTAAAGAATTGTCTTATATGCTTATTTTGAATGATCAGATGGAAATGATACTCATGTAATATCGATTGACTTGGATTTTTCTTTGCCTATGTTATGGATGTTTACTAAGTCTACCTGTTATGGATATTTACTAAGTCTAGTAAAGTCGGATACAGGGCCACAAGTGTGAGACATTCAATAAGATCGGACTCTCTAGAGCCGTAATAGTCTATGAGACTGGCTACACAGCTAGGCGTTCATATAACTACCAAGCAAAGCTTGGTTTGTCATTAGTCCATAAGTGTATGGCACCCAATGAGGATCAATCTCACTACAATAGTAATGGATTATATCACTGGCTCAATAACCATTGCTCCATGGCAAGATGAAAGGTATTTGTCGAACCTAACTCAATCAGACACAAGGGCAGTTGTGTGGGAAAATCTATGAAGTTCAAACTCACAGAAGTTCTGAGACTTACTTGCTAACCATTGCTTCTCAGCAACGTGTATTTGGTATAGGTTATGTCTAAGAAAAATGAATATCGTTGCTTGCATGGGGCATCCAGTTACGATAATAATTTATTAGCCCTTTCGATGAAAAAATCGACTTCAGCATTTTAATCTTGTCCAGCTTTTATCTATAAATGTTTTTTTTTATTATAACCAATTGTCATATCACAGCCTGGCAGAGAATAAAAGACGTAAAATAATAGAGACAAGATAAATTACTGAACTTGCAAGACCCAAGATAAATTTTATGTAGCCATCATTGAAGATACGATTATTGACAAATTGCCATGAAGTTTAAATAGAGATTGCGTGGGCCCTTCCCACGAATTAGGAGAGACAAAAATTCAATACATAGCAATCTACGGAATGAAGTGTTGAGATTACGAAAGATGTTGCCTACCGACCAAAACGTAAGGATTATGAAAGATGTCATCCTCTGACCGCAGCCTTACAACTATACAAGATGTCACCTATTGACCGAAATATTAGGATTATTAAAGAAGCCACCTGCTGTCCGAAACGTCGGAATTATAAAAAATAAAAAAAAATGTCACCAACAGAACAAAATGTTCAGATTATAGAATATGTCACTCACTGACCAAAAGCTCAGGATTATAAGAGATGTCGCCTACTGTCCGACATTTTTGGACGATAAAAAAATGTCGCCTCCTGACGGTAATGTCAGAATTATAAAAGATGTCACCGACATAGGAAGATGCATCAAATCTTCTGTTCTGAATGAGAGAAAAAAGACATATATTGATCTGCGTACACTTGTTTTGGAATATTAGTTGCGTTTGCAGTGAGTTTACTTGTTATAGCCAATCGCGAGTGTAGAGAATTCTCCCCTGACACAATTATCTACTACCATATTGAGAATGCAATATCTTAGCTTTTCGCAACGTGACGCTGCATGTGGGAAACAGTTTTCTTAGCTCCTAAATAGAATAATTTTATTTCCATTCAATTTTTTTTTAAATGAAAAAGGGCACATTCTTTAAATGATCCGTTTTTTTTTTTTTTTTTTTTTTTTTGTTTTTGTTTTTTGCAAGGTTGAGACTAATCGCCGAAAGGAGAGGTTTTGCCGAACGGGGCCGAAAGAGTCGAAGTGAGCCAGATGGAGATGTATAATGTACAACAACGAATCTCACCAAGGGTTTCTGATTAGAATTACCATTTTTTTTTATAAATACATTCTTCTTTTTTAGTAGGCTTTCGTGAGTTTTATCAGCATTATCTTGTGATTTACCGAGTGTTGAAAAATACCGATGAGAGTCTTATTTGGAGTTTGTGATTAAAATCACACATTTTAAAAGATATATTCTTTTATTTTAGTTTAGCGAGTTTTATCAGCCTGTGCTGCAATTTATCGTGCCGATAGGATTTGCGAGATAGAGACGAGCGAAAGTGAGACTAATAACCGAAAGGAGAGGATTTGCCGAACGGAAATACAAAAGGTATCGGTGGGCGTCTTATTATGGTTTCTGATCAAAATTACGCCTTTTTAAAGATATATTCCTCAATTTTAGTTACTTTACATTGGATTTTGTGAATTTTATCGATATTTGGTATTACTTGATTTGCTGAGTGTTGATACTATGTATCAACATACAATGTACCAACACGCATTTTATCAACACTCCTTGAATCACAATTGTCAAATTATCTGACAATAGGACTGAGGACAAGGAAAGTGAATTCATGCCTTTTCCGCAAGCATTAGTCTGAAGTGAATGTAAACAGACTCAGCAGGATTTCGAATACGTATCGCCGATTCCGTTTTCCGGGGCAACCCACAACTCATTGATATCAGCATAAACCCACGTTAAATAGCCGCTACAAATAAAGAGAAACATTTATAAAGATTGGTTTAAACGCAACGTGCTTACTATTTGAACAACGCAGGTATCCTGTCAACAACAGCGCTATCTGAATAGCCTAAACAAAGACGGGGGACTTTCCCTAGCAACAAGTGAAATTTCTTTAAAAAAAGAAAAAAGAAAGAAAAACTATTCACTTTCGTGATCCCTGAAATGAAACACGCAATTTATTCATTTGTTTTTCCCATTTCGATTTCATATTTCTGTTCGTATCTGTCCATTACGATCGGTTCGTATTCGCCCCAGTTTGCTCGTATCTCGACAAATTTTATGCACACTTACTTTAACTTCGCGTGTTATAACTGATCTAAAACCATAAACGTATGAAATTGCGATAAAAAATAATTTGAGTTACTTCCCTTTATATTCTCCATAAGACATTAAACTTCAGTTATTGATTTATTGTTTAACGAGATTTTCTTCTACC
The DNA here is from genome assembly GCA_963457665.1 of Thysanoteuthis rhombus. Lineage (NCBI taxonomy): Eukaryota > Metazoa > Mollusca > Cephalopoda > Oegopsida > Thysanoteuthidae > Thysanoteuthis > Thysanoteuthis major. The sequence continues at coordinate 40,624,248 of OY735206.1, forward strand.
TTATTGTCCCCGGTGGAAAAAAAAACCGGGACCAGGATTCACTGTGTCGTCTGTCGTAGTTTTTGTCATCGTCGTCGTTGTGTCATTTTCTCAATTGGATAACTTTTCCATTCCTTGAAATATTTCAATGAAATTTGGTACGTAAGCTTGTGAAGAGATTCTAACAGGTGGATGGTGAGTTGTGGCCGATCTGATTGCAATTCATAAGCAAAAACGTTTTTATTTACGTTTGGGAAGATTTCTCAAATCTTAACCAACTTTGCTGAAATTTTGCTCAAATATTGATAAAATGTCAAGAATTGGAAATAGTGAGTTACGATTGATCCTATTGTTTGTGAACATTGTATTTGCAAATAACCGTATGTCAGCATGACCATTATATTGAACTTTGGAGCTGCCAAACCGACTAGAATGAATATTGTTGTACAGGTTCCAAAGCAGCTAATTCCTGAAAATATATGCATTTAAGAACTTTATGGCTCGAATAAAAAAAAATCGGATATCTCAGAGTTAACTGTCCTATTGAACAACTAATTGCAACTCTCCCTTTTTCTGCGGGGGACCTCTATACTTCTAAGATTCTTTCAACTTCTGAATCTCAATGAAGATAAGACGTAGTTACCGATCAAAAAAGTAATCAAAAATTATTAATGGCAATGGTTCATCAAATAGATTTGAATAATCGCAAAAACTGATTTATTTACGAATTTTAGAGAGATTTAAGTCATCCGTATAGTATAAAATTATTTTTGAAATATCTTCTGATCCATACTGCTGAATGAACAGTTATAGAATGCTGGAAAACGACATGAGTGTTACGATAAAAAGCAACAAAAAAAATGAAAGAAAAACCAAAAAAAAAGGTTTGGAGCCAATTATTCATATAAAAAATTCCAACATTTTAAAAATTCATCAGTTATCGTATGCTAAATTCCAATCCGTCTTGAAGATTAGTTACAACCAAATTTAGCGTGTCTACTCAATGGATCTGGGGTGGTTTTAAAACAAAGACCTTATAGAAGCATATTCTAAGGGGTTCAAAAAGGGGTTTTTATTTACAATGTAATCATACTGCCAAAGTAGAACTCACTTTTCGCCCATATACACATCTTATTTAGTATGTTTAAATATAATTCTTTAATGAGAAACCCATCCTTCAAGAGATAAAAAGTGAAGGAGAATTTCTTGAATTAAAGAGTTTTGAGACATTTTAGAGGGAGACTCTAAACCATAATGCAAAACTGGACCCTTATTTTCTGTAAAAATGCGTTATCTATTATTTGAAACTCTATTTGAAATGACATCTCGTTTTTACTCTAGATTTCATTTCAAATGATAAATAATTAATTCATAATCATTCCATCGGATCATATACCCATTTCTTTACAACATATATATATATATATATGTTTATCATATCATTTAAACAACCAGAAAGTGTGCCAAACAGCCCCAGTGAGGATAGCTGGTTAAACCTGATTGGGCAAGTTGGTTCTCTTGCTAGTAGGTACATATGTAATTAATATAGTGTTATAATTGAGGAATATGAAAAGTTAAACCAGACAGAATAATGTATTTGAGTTAAAAAAAAAAAAAAGGTAAGATTCTGGGAATATATTGACCACCTGGAAGGACGTGGAGTCACATGAGAGTGAACCTCAATAATGCATTGTAATAATGTGGAAGACGGAACAATAAGAAAAGAATAACGACACCGATGACTTGTTTGAAATTTGTTTTGTTATTTTGCAGGCTTTATGTTTTTCCTTTACCTCGATTGCCTACGATCCATCATCATCAGTCTTTTATCGTCCGTCGTTGGACATAGACCTTCCCCGAGATTCACAATAGCTCTATATCGTATGCGTTGCGGTGCCAATACTTTCAGAATTCGTCTAGTTTGTCTCGCTATTTTGTATTTAGCCGGCCTCAGTTGCGCATGTAATCTCTGGGGACCCATGTTGTGAGTCGTGATGCTATTCTTGCAGCATGATCAGCCCTCTGCCATTTGAGCTTTTTTTGTGGATTCTAGGAATTCTCCCAGATATACTGTGCTGTCTGTTGTGATCTCCCCATGTGATGTTGAGCATGATTCTCTCATGTGAACGTTGCATACCTCTCAGTTTGCAGGTCAGTCTCTTGGTTAAGTTCCATGTTCCAGCTCCATGTATACCCTTCTTTTGAGGATTAATGGAATCGTCTTGTATTTGAAGGTTGAGCTTGCTCTGTCGAGGGCTTGCCATCCTAGAATGATTCTTCGTTTGGTTTCTTCTTTTACGGAGATTCGTTGTCCAAGCTAGATGTAGTGGTCTACTTTCCCCAGTTTTTCGTCTTCGATTTTTATCGCTGTGTTCTCGTTTCCGACATGATTGCTGCACACGGCCTTTGTTTTCCGAAGTTCATGTGTAGGCCATCTTTCTTGCTTTCTTCATTTAGTTCATCTATTTAGGGTCATGTAGGTTTTCTGGGAAAAGGGCAATGTTATCTGCAAATCTGAGGTTGTTCAGATATTCACCTTCTATTTTGATTCCTTTATTCTCTTAGTCTAAGTCTCTAAAGATTATCTTGAGGCAGGCTGTGAAGAGTTTGAGTGAGCTGGGATCACCTTGTCTTACCCGTTTTCGGAGCTTCAGAGTCTTTATGTATCCTGATAAAGGAGCTGTTCTGGTTGTATATATGTTGCAGTACTCTGATGTATACTGGGTCGACATCTTGTAGAGTGATTGCCTTCAGTCGAAGGCTTCCTAGAAGTTTATAAATGCTACAGCAAGTGGTATTTTATATTCTGCTGCTTTTTCTTTCAGCTGATTTATCGAATGGATTGACTGTATACCCTTCTTTGAAGGATTAATGGAATCGTCTTGTTTTTGAAGGTTGAGCTTGCTTGGTTAGTAATTTATTCTAAACCCAGCCTGTTCCCGTGGTTGGTTTTTATCTAGTATTCTAGTGATCTAGTTGGTGATGATTTTTGTGAAAATTTGTAAATGCAGTTAAGAAGGCTTATTGTTCTGAAGCTGTTGTTGGAGGTCTCCCAGATTTCTTTTTTTCAGACCAGCTTAAGTAATACCAACCAGTCCCAAACACATGGCTTTCTGTACATTCTATTGCAAGAAAATATTCTGACAGAATCTGCTTGGAATGTAGTATATATACTGTTAATTGCCACTTCTCAAGAAAATAGATTACGCTATCATTAACCCCACGATACAATATGAACTTGGCGCTCGTTTGTCATAGTGAAAGTGCTACTTACCAGGCTGGAAAAAAAACGTTTTTCGAGCAAAACTTTTTGGGCTTACAACACATACGGCTCAAACTTGGTTACGAAAGGACAGGATTTTTCTGCTCAAAATAAGGCAAACAGTAGCGCCATTAAATGGTGGAAACAAAATTGAAGCAAGTGATTCAACCTGTCCCTGTGTCCAACTAGCCCTGGTAAGGACATAAATCACAATCTGATTGCTAAGGCACATTCGGATCAAAATAGCCAGAAAATTCCTCGAAAACGTTACTTTTTTTTTCAAGTTGGAAAAATATTGTTGCATTCAATTTTCATTTTAGTTTTTCAAATTCTAAAAGATATAAATGCCTATTTTTGAAAAAAATAAAAGGGGATTTTGTGAATAAAACTATCTGATTATGACCTTAACTTATAAACAGGCAACAATCTCAGCCCCTGAATTTGCAATACCATGTGCTTATATGGAATAACTTATTGTTCATTATTCAGTCTCGGGCGAAAATTTACGCCTCTATTACACAATAGCAATAGAATTTTCTTTACTAAATTATAGCAGACAATTCCAAAGTTCCAGTTCAGTCATACATATGCACTAGCACAGAACTTTCTTTCTCTTATAAAAGTTACTTTTTATCAAAAAAAAAAAAAAATGAAAGTCATATTCACTTGAAGGAATTCATACAACTTTACTGCATAGGAAAATATTTTTCATAACGTTTTACGTAAGTTCACTCGTACTAATCTTGGCGGACATAATATTTGCAATGAACAGATTTTATCAGATATTTCCAAAATCCGGTGATGAGAGGTCTGGATTATGTATATATATGTATAAAATACATTATTTGGAATTTTAAAAAAATACATGTAGTATGACATAAGATATATATTAAAATCATAGTTGAAGGAGAGGTGGTATTAGATCAACGCTGCTGTCATATTAAAGTCATGTTAATTTAACTGTTTTATTTTAAATCCCTTGAACAGTTATACGATGAACAACTGTTGATCCCATCAAAAAAAAATTCACACATGTGTAGAACATGAAAAACACTGAAGAAAATTAAATGAACAGATATTAAGAAATGACTGACTGAAGTTATAAATTTTTTTTCATATATTCAGTGTTTACAGCTGTAAAGCTCGCTAGATCACACACGCACACACACACACACACATATATATATAACAATGATACGATAAATGAAAAGTGTGTGTATATGTATTAATGTATCAAGTTGATCTTATTTCAAAAAATGTTCCATTTCATCAGTAGAGTGATTACAAGATGAGTAAAGATTTTTCCAATGGTTCATTACAGATTGTACATTTGAAAATTTTTTTAGACGTAACAAAATAGACAATCTGTAATGAACTATTGGAAAAAAAATCTCTGCTCATATGATGTATAAAACTTTCTTATGTTTAATGTATAGAACGACCTAGGTATTACAATAAAAACAAGAAAAAGTGATAATAATGACAGTTCTTTATCTGATGAATTCGGAATATTTCCATTGTTTTTATGTGACGTGAGTTCAAAGGACATTTATGAGATTCTCCAAGAGGGCAAAGTTCAGTTTTAACGTGTGGACCCACCACAGTTCCATGTAAGCTGGACGCGTACACACGTTTTGAAACCAGCACACAAAGGAAATTAATGTGCGTAGTAAAGTTCTTCAAATTCTGTGATTAGCCTACTGAGTTTTCAGTGAAAAAATATTGATTCCCTACGCCAAATTCAAAAGTGTACATATATGGGACGGGATAAAGATTTTTGCGCAGATTTATTACAAAAAAATAGAGAGAAATAAGTCCTACATGCATACATTTGTACCAAAATTGTCCAATCCTCGCGACCAGTGTCAAAGGAGGACGCTAGGATTATTCCTGATCTTCTCCTTATAGTGAAATTGGAAGATGCTGCTGGGGTTAGAATCCCCATGACCAGGCTTGCCCCGTTTATACTGAAAACACGAGGGGCATTGGATATTCCTGCCTGAAAGCCGGGTTGGATTGTGATTTCGAAGAGTGAAATAAATAGACCATTGCGCATACACACGCACATATTAGTATTATGCTTCAAAACTTTCACATTTGTAAGAGACTACCCTGAAAACTTCCTTAAAAGACACGAAGATGATGTTCCTTAAGAGAAACTTGTGGCTTTTAACACAAACAGAACTGCATAGAAGCACGCCCGTCACTCCTCTGGCTTTATTGATCCTTTTCAAAGTCAAAATCCGCCTTGAAAGTGATCGACTATTGTGGCAGGAAATATCGCTGGAGCGAGAGACAAGTGCTAAGTGAAAGATAAGGACCGAAGCCGGGACACTCAGAGAGTCAGGCACGACGCAAAAGGCACAAACAAAAGTGAGGGAAGAAAAAAAAAGGGGGGGAATAGCGACGTCAATATTGAAATCAAATAGAGCTCTCTACAAACTTAGAGACCACAAAAGCAACGGTAAAGGTAGCAACACATAATTACGTAAATATCATGTGAGCAAACAAAAAGAATATAATAAATCTGCACACACTCGCGCACATATAACTATGTATAGAGAAGTGTATGCCACTTCATTTCAAGTGAATAAAATTCTCCATAATAGCTGAGAATCCATTGAATCGCTAAAGGGTGGAAGTAGCCTCTGTTTCCAGCCAACGATAGTCGATGCAACTGGAGACGAGGATCTTTTGAGGAGAGTCTTTGTATCTCTTCCGTGGCATTACTCTGTTGCACCAGTCAGTGAACAGTTCACGGAAAAGTGAGATCTATCTATCCATCTATCAATAATAATAATAAAAACGAAAGCACAGTGAACAATGATGGTGTTACAGATATTGACTTTTCACTGTTATTCAATTTAGATGGAAAAAAAAACTTTCAAATATTAGTCTCCATTGCGTTGGTATTATGACTAAGGGGCTATCTACCGAAGCTTGATAAGGACAGTTATAGGTTTTGGATAGGTTGCAATGATCAGTAGTCTTCTAATTATCTTAGTAAGCAATTTGTCTTTTAGTCTTACCTATACGGTACTCCAGTTATAGATATTTTGTAATCTTTAAATAAGGCAACTTGAGAGGCAACATATGATTTTTAAAGCCAACGAAGAACAATATATATAAAGGGATGGTAGGGTTTGGAGATCATTTCTATGATCTCATCTATAAAAGCATCTTCGTCCTCAACATTACCCCCCCCCCCGCTAACTCTCTTTCTCTCTGACTCTGACAGAAAGTTATTCACTTGCCTTGTCTCGTTGATCATTGCTCTAATCCGGTACATATGGCTGACTACAAATATGAGCCCTCTCATCGCAACCACAACGAATATGATTTGTAAATTCAAACACTCCATTTGCCATTTGTACGTTCTAATTAGATGAAGTGTTTGGAAAGCAAAACACACATCGGCCACTTGGTTGTTGCCTCAACCTCAGCCGTCGCCTCCATCGCCGCCACCTCCTGCGGTGGATTTGATGAAACAATCTGTTCGACCGAGCCCCTTTCTTCAAGCGGCTTGGCCATTGTTCATACCGAGACCCCGCTCGTCCGTCATCCAAACCGAGGCAGTAGCTTAGCAATAAGCGAGTGGCGTCACCTGGTCTTCAATTTTTGCCTGGCTCCCTTCCTTCTTTCACTCCCTACCAACGCGCCCAGTTTGGCCGCACACCAGACGACAGCGATCAATGGAGCACGACCATCATATCGGGCGCCATCTTGCCGGGCGAGCAGGCTGTCGACAAGCAAGGAAGGGTGCTCGTTCAGTCAGCATGTGGGGTGTGTCTTCTGTGCATGCTCTTATGACAAGGCAAGAAATGAAAGAAAACTTGAAGCTAGAATTATAAACAACAGCAAAACAAAATTCAAGAAGAAACTCAGCGTGATGGCCGCCAATGTGGAGACAGGTCGACTTTGACAAAGGTGCTGTGCAGTCAAGAACTCAAGATTGTTTATCATTTCATATATATTTTTGACTATCGTCTTTATCTTTGGTATTTTCAACGCAATGTTTCGGTCGATAGATTCTACAGTCTTCCTCAGGTTTTTTTTTATTATTTTCGGTCTTTGATATTTGCTGAGTACTCTTTCTTTTCAAGCATCTTTTTATCTCAACAAGAACACAAAAATCCCACTAATAGGCTCCTCGCTGTGGTTAATAAGCTAGTTTCGCTGACCATTATTATTTTGAGTTCGATCCTCACCAATGCCCACATTTTCGAACTTATACCCATCTAACCTAAGTGGTTTTGTTGGGAGTCAAATCTTATTTCCGTTTTCGATTTTTTGGCTCCAGTGGTCTAAATGTTTATCGACCGGAAGTGGTGAGATGAAAAAACAACAACAAAAATATTAAGTAAAACTACTACTACTACTACTACAAATAATAATAATAATAATAATAATTGCCTACCAGCCTAGAAAGGATACAAATACAGACATGACAGGGTAGCAACAGTGATGCACTGGGAACAGAGCAAACGAATGGGATTCGACCTTGCGGACAAATGGTATCAGCACAAACCGGGACAGCCCTGAAAAATAGAAGCCACAAATTACTCTAGGAAATTTAAACTGACCACCCCATCCAAGTGAAAAGACCAGGCCTGGTAATTGTGGACAAGGGGAGGAGAACCTGCTAAAATATTAGATGAGACTGTGCCTGCGGATCACAGAGTAAACAGGAAAGAGAGTGAAAAACTAGAGAAATACTAGTACCTGGCAAGAGAACTGAAGAAGGCGTGGAACATGAGAGTCAAAGTAGTACCAATAATCATAGGCACACTTGGAAAGACACTGAAAATTGGAGGAATTGGAGAAAAGATAAAGGGTTGAGATTATACAGATCACTGAATAACTGAGGAGTTTACTAGAAATATGAGATCTACGAGCCCCAGCTGTTGGCAACGGTAAAGAAAATGGCACGGTGGGGACAGTACAAACCACAGCACAGCTGTGATAGGTGAAGACGATAGGAGAGTTGGGCTGGAAACCTGAGGAGACTCGCTGTCACTCAACCTTCAAAGATAACCACCAGACAATTGGTGTGGAACTGTAGTCTGCAGTATTGCTGTGGACAGTGAGAGTGCGAAGAGGAGGACTGGAGACTTGAGGAGACTTGAGGAGACTTGCTGTCACTCATTCTCCAGCAGTGATCACCGGGCAATTTGTGTAAAAATGCCTATGATAACAGTAATAGTGAGAATGTTTCACCTACAAAAATTGAAAAATAAATAACTGTACAGTTTGAAAACAGTAAAGCGAAAATATGGGAATCGGAGAGGATGGGCTTTCAGGATGAATACAGATCTGTGCTCTACTTAATCTTCTGTCATGACCCTTCTGTAACCAAAGAGGCTAAGATGATGTCTATGTATATAAAAATAATATGAGCAGATCTGGTTAGTAATTCAACTGAAACTGTCATGTCAGTACGTCTTTTGGTAGCATGTCATGTTGGGAAGATCAATTAAAAAAATGAGGGAAAATGGGTGATCAATGTTACTTATCTCACCATTTGTTCGGGAGTTTAAATTTCAAAAGAACAAGCGCGAATGCAACTGGACACTAACCAAGTGATCAATTTAGCATAAACTTACATTGCAAATCGAACCTCTACATAGAACTTATTTAGTGAATTTTTGAAAACACGTTCTCGTAGACACAATATGGAGTAAATGCTTAAATTTTCAACCCTCTTGCTCCATTGGTGCGTCAAAGACCTGTGATACAAACATACATAGTTAGCCAGCCAGCTTGCAAGACCAGCTTAATAACTGAAGAAACCTATGTTGACAGTTTTTATGACAGGTTTGTGAAAGAGGAGAAAAAACCTGCGTCAGATGGAGGATCCCAATGTTCCGCCAGACCACGTGTGAAGCTGAAAGAAAGTGAAAAGCTGTCACTTGATCTCCAGTGAAAGCCATCAGTCACCACTGGTGTGGAAACTCAATGAGTACAAATAATAATAATAATAATAATAATAATAATAATAATAATAATAATAATAATAATAATAGTTTTATGTGTTTTATTGGAAATCTATACAATTATAACTTAGCTTGGGCGTCGGAGCAAAAGACTGAAGCACCTAATTACCAGAATCCCTATAAAATTACGCAAATACCTTACACGCATACTCAATCGTGCATATACCACATATACATACTCACAAATGTGCACACACACACACACATACACACACACACACACACACACACACATTTGTGCGTTTGTGTGTATGTTCATTCTTCTCACCGGCCTCTAGGATGCATGTTTTACAAAGACATTTTGGAAATCTCTCATCGCATTTCATTCCGCTCTTCCATCTTAGCTTTGAGTGATAAACCTCTTATGAACCTCAGTTTACTCTATTCATCTGTCATCTCTCTTTTAAGTTAATTTCATACAAAAACATTCATTTTTCAACATAATCTCATTCCTTGTCGATGCATTTGACCCAGTGTTTATCCATTGGTCACATGAATCATACATTATACAGTGAAAATTTTAGATCAAAATTCGTATATATGTGTGTGTGTGTGTGTGAGAGAGAAAGAGAGATGGGGGGTAAGACTGGCTCAGTTTGATCTGATATTGTGGTAATCGGAATTTCACACCGTTGCTCTCAAATATCAAATAATAAAAACAAGCCTCAAGCCTCAAATATGACCAAAATAGGCTCCTCGGAATTTTGGCTCAAAATCTCTTTCAGAATTCAAAACTGGTTACGTGACTGCTCAGAATATTTTGCGACCAATCTGAGATACAGTTTAACATTTTTGTGAGAGTCTCGTTTTCTACTTAAAAAGCATTCACTAAGTCATTGCACCAATGAATATCTGCCCTTCATTGAGGGCAGACTGTCGATCACAACACCGTATTATATCTGTTTTCTTTTCTGCTGCGCGCGCGTACGCACATACACACGTACCCTGAACTTTTTCAATGAAACAAATACAACTGCCTTTTTATACATCGCACGAAAACTTTGTGCTAACGACAATTTCAGTTACTGGACAATTACAATGAACATTACTAATGCTGACAAACAGGAATGATCGAATAGTGTGCAAAGAGTTTGGAAAACCCTTTGTAGGGCAATTTTCACCGTGCTTTCATCAGCTAATTGAGTACACCCTAAGCTCAGATTCAGAGTAATTTGATTTCATCTGCCACTCTTTCGCTCTCTCTCTCTCACACTCACACACACACATATTTGTGTATATATATATGTATATATATATATATATATATATATATATATATATATATATATATATATATATATGTTTTGTTGTTAGCTAAATATCGCTTGAAGAGTCAGATATTGAAAAATTAAGGGATAATTCCGCTACAACATATTCGTAGCTTTGGATGTATTTTTACAGATGCTTCAATATTTTTGTATCCATAAACGAAAGTTTTTTTTTAAAAGTCGGTTAATAAATCGCTGTATCAGTACTTTATTAGCTACATACTATTTTCTATGCAGTTTTATTATTGCTTTTCGCAATTATCATTGTCCAAACATTGCCAAATCCCATAGGGACACGCGTAATGGCAGGGGCTGCTACTGCGCATGTCTTTTCTTGCTTCTACGCTAAGTTGGCTCCAATGAAACATGCAACATGCAATTTACCCGTCTGCTATTTCATATCGTTACGTTCTCGGATATGTGTCTTTTTCAACCTGTTAACTTGCTTTTCTGCCATATTAGATTGTCGGGGGGCCCATACTAACAATTTTTTGTAAATACATCTCATAAATGCATTGTGGATAATTTTCATTTGTACGTAAAAGTCCATTTTTTACACAACCCTACGAAAATTTGTACATGAGAGAATAGTTAGATTTTTCATACAGGATGTTTGTTTTTTTCGGTGATACTGGCATGGGAGTCATTTTCTGAATAAATTGGATGTTGTGGTGAACGGATCAACGAAGAATGTACACATCAGTAAATGTGATTCATTAAGTTAAAGTCAGGATAGTGATGCTCAACACCTTCTCCATCCCAATTTATTGGCCTTGTGCCACATCTTTCCTACTTATTTTCAACACGGGAATAAATACCGTTGATGTATGCTGTGAATCTCTCAGTGTATACGTAACGTATGGAGAAACGAGAGAGAGAGAGAGAGAGAGAGAGAGAGAGAGAAAGACAAAGAGAGACTAAGAGAGAAATCATCATATTTCTTTTATTAGAGAAATTTGCGGATTGTGAATGCTGGGCGTTTAAGAATGTTATGTGGGACACTCCATAAATTCAAGCTAATATTTTATGGCGCGCACTAAAAAAAATCCGTCTGTAGATAGTTCTCTTTGTGCACGTATTCAAATGTTTAGACACAGATCCCCAGCGTGCAGATATGCATATTACAGTTAATATCAAGCACGTTTGTCAGTCGTGTTTTTTTTAGCATCAGAAAGCAATATTCCAAGTCACTGATTTATATAAAACATTATATGCGTTTGAGCATGCGCAATTTTTCCATGTCGTTTTTGCCGTGTATTTTTGTATTTGTTTGCCGACTGGTTTTTCATTACAGGAAATAAGACGAACGCCGTTTTTGGTGTATCAGATGAAGAGGAAAGTATGGCATGATTAAACAATGTTGCTCTGGAGAGACCAAAACGAAATTAAAGGCGGCAACAGATTGTTTGCTATTTCTTTTTCTCCAGATTCTTCCCCCGCAATCTTTGAAGAAAAAAAAAAAAAGAATCATCTTCTTTCCTCTTCATTCCTGATTTCATTCCCTCATATTCTTCAAGAACAGTCTCTCTTCTATGTATAGCTGTTGTCGATAAGGGTCACTACTTAAGCCCTTCGTCGGAGAGCAATGGTTAGCAAGTTAGCCGAGTATACCACTCGTGGCCTTGTGCCTGACTAAGCTTAGCTCGGTAAATACCTATGGAACGGCTACCGTAGTGCGAGGCTACTTCACTGAGTACAGTGAGTTCGAACTCACTAGGTGCACTTCTGGTGTTGCCTTGTGCCAGGTTAACTTGAGCTTAGAAAATGGCCCTTGGGTAGAGCAATGTTTAGCAAGTTAGTCTTGATAGACGAGTCACTGCTGAAGGGAGTTTCTCGCCAGCCATAAAAGCCACGATTCCGAACACATATTTTCAGGACAGGCAGCATCTCCCTTTTTGAAAGGTTAGCACTACACAATCTTCAATTCTCTCTGTATTTGACTGGTTTTTCCCGTTATCCGAAAGTAAAAGATTCTATGAAAGTTCTTGAAAATCGAACTGGAGTAAAGCGGAGACGCCGTTAACATTTATTCGTATGGGGAACTTTTGTCTGCGTCTCCAGTAACAAAATAACGTTCAATGTTTACCATTTTCACGTACGAGCTCTCTTCTTCACTTTTTCGTTACCTCAGGACACATCTTGCAAACGGATGCCAAAAATGAATCGAAAAAAATACAAAGATTCTCACAGACACAGTCCAAAGCCACGGCTGGTGTAGGTCTTTCTTATAAGCGAAGTGGTGTAAAGCAAGCTTCCGTGAAGCGGGGGATACTTTTATCAATTAAAGATTATGACTAGATTCATGACAAACTACTTGGAATTTACCGATAAAAATATTCTTCTCTGTACCTGTTGAGATTCAAATGAAAATACATATTAAGAATTGTTTGATTCTATACAAACTGTTGCTGTGCAAACTCACTGCGAGTAAGTGGCTCATTTGAACGATGCATTGGGATAGAGCTGATGTTCTCCGTCCAGTTACAATTGAGTAGCAGCAACTAACTTTGGAGCATGCGTATCTAAGACACTGAAAATTAAATTGGATGAACTTGGGATAAGAAGAAGGATTGAGACTATACAGACCACAACACTATGTCAAATTGCTAAGAAAAGGGTATTGTGGAGACGTTACAAATCATAGCACTGCTGTGACAGATGAGAACGATATGAGAGGAGGAGGGTTGGAAACCTGAGGAAACTTACTGTCACTCAGCCTCCAGCGATAACCACCCAGCAACTGGTATGACAATTAATAATAATAATAATAATAATAATAATAATAATAATAATCAGGGACTGAGAGGTTAAAATGGATCATCCAATTTAGGCCGAAAGATTAGATCTTGTGGTAGTGAATAAAAAATAAGAATAAAAAAAACAAGTAAAATAGTTGATTTCGCTCTTCCAGTGGACCACAGGGTGAAGCTGAGAGGGGATGAAAGGTTGAATATCTGGACCTTGCCAGAAAGCTGGGAAAGTTGTCGAACATGGGGTTGACCGTAGTACCAATACTGGTCGGAGTCCCGGGAACAGACCCCACCCCAGGAACCTAGTGAGAAAAAAAAACTGGAGGAACTGGGAATCCAGGAAAGAACCTAGACTATCCAAATGACAGCACTACTAAAGTCGGCCAGGATACTGAGGAGAGTCTTGGAGAGGCTTGCTGTCATTTGATCCCCAGTGAAAACCACCAGTTGCTGTTGATGTAAGAACTGAAATAATAGTAAATCTAAAAATTGAAACCATCCAAACAATAGCATTACCAAAATCGGCTGGAAAACCCTAAAGGAAAGCTGGGGTGTAGCTGTCATTTAGGGACTGCCGCTGATTTGCAGTCACTTGACAACAAATCTTGAAACCCGCGAAAGAGGAAGAGATCAAGCGAAGAATCACCCCAGGATGGCAAGCCTTTGGCAGAGCAAGCTCGACCTTAAAAAAAAAGTCGATCCCAGTAATCCTAAAAAAAAAAAGAGTATACTACCAATGCATCCTCCCAATAGTCACTTATGGAGCTGAAACATGAAACCTAACCAAGAGACAAACCTGCAAACTAAGAAGCATGCTCAATCTCATATTACAATATAGTACATTATATAAGGAAGAAAACGGGAGTCAGAGACATCATAGAATCTATTAGAAAACTTAAATGGCGATGGGCAGGCCATGTTGCAAGAATGACAGACAACTGATGGACATCACGACTAGCAACATGGATCCCCAGACATGCGAAACTGAGGCCGACAAAATACAAGATGGAGAGGTGAACTAGACAAATTTAGAAAATAATGGCTTCGCAACGCCAAAAATAGAGAAGTGTGGCGAATCCTGGGGAAGGAACATGTCCAACGATGGACGTTAAAAGACTGATGATGATGATGATCCCCGGCGAGAACCACCAAATATAACTGATGTGGAATTTCGATGGAAATATTAGTAGGAGACAATACACAATGAATAAATTCATATTTAGAAATAAGAAGCCATAGTTAGCCCGCAGATGTCCTCGTCGTTGATGTTAATTAATGTTTTTCTTGTGGTCGGCCGTGACAAGCCTGGATGCCAACACGACTCACAGCAGTTGCAGAGACGCCAACAGCGGATAGCCGGAATGTTTGAAGATATTTATTGGTGAACTTTATCAATATTCAAGAACAGTTCCAAACACACGACTTTTCGTTGTTACTGAACGAATGATCACTGAGTGTGTGTATTTGTTTAGCGTAAACATAAGTAGATAATTAACTTAGTAAAGATTGACCTATTGAAATCGAACTGAAAAATTACATTCGGCACTATCCACATTCTAAAAGGGGTTTGTCTTGCGCTGATAGAAATAACTGTTTGATTTGGCAAAATACATTTTCTTTTGTGGATTACAGAGTGAGGCGATAGTTTTATGAATATTAGGAACTCAGGAAAATGATGACAGAATTGGAATATCAACATGATACGCCAAACTGACAAGTCATACATATGTACGAAAATCTACGTTAGAAATACGGAAGGGTTCATTTCATTCTAATAAATGAACACATTTATACTAAAATATATACTTTCATATAATTTTTATTCATTATGTATACAATACAAGAGGTGTAGCAATCATCCTCAGTCGGGATAGAATTTAGAATGCAGTTTGGCTCAGCTGCTGCCCAGCTTGTTTCTTCTGTTTTCTTTATACCACGGTGCTTTTTATCCGCGTTTTCAGTTACCGAAGTCAAATCCAGGAATAAATAATTTTTACTCAATAATGACCCCAAAGTGCAACAATCGCATGCTGAGTTTGCCAAGATTAACAGTAAAAGTGAGCCACACATGACTTTTATTACAGTACATTGTTATAATTGTTCTGTTTTATTATTGGTTATTCTTGTTAATCTCTTATTGAGCTTGATTTATAAGTTAAATTTTTATCATAGGTACGTATGTAAGGGAAAACCTAGTACATATACGGTTCAGTACTATGTGTGGTTCCAGGCATCAGCCAAGGAACTTGAAACATATCTCCCGCGGATTGAGGAGGACTACTGTATTTTGGCATTGTTCATATTTTGATGAAGAAATATTCTATATACCATATTAACAAGCTGGTAAGACGCTACAAATGGTAAGACGCACCCTACAATCAGCTTGGTATTTTTCGGATTAAATTGTTTACCCTACCACTAAGTCCAACACGCCAACTCTACGGTGTCATTTTCCTTCCTGTCACAGCTAATGATCATATTTGTCTAAAATGTGATAAGCTGTGATGGAAAGAAAAAATATCAATTTTTGCAAGAAAAAAACACTGTGTCTAGGCTGACGCGACGTCCACTCAAAAACCAATAATACTTCTGCGTTAATAACAATTAATTTTTATTTTTTGCCTCTTAAAGTCTGAGAAACAAGGGAACATTTATCCCTTTCGTCTTAGTGTAGTTCAATTACTGATCCAGAAACCAAACGTTGCGATGAATTTTCCTGCGACGGATTTTTTGCGACAAATTTTCCGCTACAAATTTTTCTACCACAATGTTTCCAAGAACCTTTCCTTCTTCGTTTCTAAAAAAAAGCTCAGCGCAAAAAGTCTTGTTTCAGTGTCTCATTGTTAATGATTGCTATGATAGCTTTCGGATACCTTTTTGCCATGATGACGCCTGACATGCCATTATAGTTTTAGGGATGTTTGCAAAGATGCTGGCTACGACAAACGTCATTTCTGAAGAAGAGTATTGTGCACAAGTGAAGCACTTACCTGACCCACTTGATCAAACTAACAGAGTATCGATGCGATAACCTGCCATTTGAGAAAAGTGTCAAGATTTAAACCCATTCTCTTGGATCTGGAAGATCGGTTTTTCAAAGTTCAAAACGTTCATGTCGAACGTTCATTTACAGTTTTAGCCACTAATTTCTTTGACATCGAGAGGCTGATTTTTAACAACTTTTCTCTTACGTAAAATATGAATACAGATAGAATGCAAAAAAAAAAAATTACGTTTAATTTCAAAATTTAAAAACAACTTTAAAACTATTTTGGTTGATTCTCATTCAAGACGATACAGACATTCCTATTAATATCTTGGATGTATTTGCTCTCATTTGTACTGTGCGTTTTGTCTTGTGTAGTCGTAAAAATGGCTGGATGGTTTACGTATAGGTAAGCACTTATGTTTGTGATCTGAATGAAATGTCTAGAATCAAAGTGTTTACCCTCGTCCCTCGGGCTAAAATCATAGCAGTCGTAGTAAGATTAACAGAAATTAATAGAGTCCAGTTGAAAGTGTCTTAGATAATTTGGAGTCATGAGAATGCGGATGTAAACGGCTGACTAGATGCATATTTTGAATGGTATTATTCAAACTGGACATGACATCAATGCGAGTAAGTCGGACGCATTTGTTTGAACGATTTACTCACTGAAGTTTTTCATGAGAATTTTGAATATATACGCGTTGGTTTGATGGTGTCCACCAAAGAAGGGTTTGGATGTGCTCTCCGTTGATTGGATAATCATATCTCTTTTAATTGGTTAGATGAGATGAAGGTTGATTTTCAAATGTGCTTATATCATTATCGTCTTTTTACACTGATTTTATTCCTGGGCTAAAAAAAAATAGCAAAAAGCTGTCCTATTCGGACTTACTGGCTCTTGTTACGGTTGACAATAGGCACAACAGCAATTTACTGTTGCTACTATCTGGGGATTTTTTTGAGTTAGTTTGTCTGGAAGCTAACTCGCCTATTCTCAACCATTGCGTCATGTCAGCAACGAGACATTTTTTGTAAAGATTTCTTGCAATCGTGCAGAACGCAGGGAGAAGATGATTCATGCCTTTCGGTGCGTACTGAATGCAAGCAGCCACAACCAGATATTGAACTTGGTTTGCCGATTCCACTTTCTGTATTGGATACTCAATCTGTCCCAAACTTGTGCATGTTCTGTCTCTTGCAATGGCCACTTCCCCTTCTTTGTTTCCTAATTCCCAATTTGATATACACGATACGATAACCTTTTTCTTCTAATGTTTTCAAACGTTTCATGTCTTTTTCCCCCCTTTCTCCATCTTTTTGACGGGTAAATTACACTGTTTGTCCGAATCGGATAACACAAGAATTTTGTCCCTCTCATCCTCATATTGCAGAGCCTAATATCCAAAATGCAAATATTACATGATTTTCTCCGGAAATGTTTTACCTCGTTTGTCTACAACTCTACGTCCTGAGTCAGAATGAGAGTGAGAGAGAGAGGGGGCTGGCAGAGAGATGCTTTAATGTTTCAATGTTTCAACTTGCTTGACAAATGAATGTATCATTCATTTGTCAGGCATCGTTTTTCATTCTTTCATGTCTCCGTGTACTTCCTTCTTCTTTTTCTAAAAAAAAAAAAGGGAAAAAAAAAATTCCGTTCTCTCTTCTCGATTTTCGCCATTATTTCCGCTGCTTCGTCAGTGCTGACTCCTCGCCAGGACAGCTGCCCATATACCTGACGTGCAAAAACCAGACCGACTGGCAACAAGCGAGTGGAGTTCATTTCGCTGTTGTGTTACCAGAACACTTAGCCTGTGTCGTTCGTTCGGTGTGGGTAGCGGGATAGAGACGATATGACAAGCAGAGAAAAACACACATACACGGAGACAAGAGTTTCACGATATGCCCAGAGGAAATGGCATCAAACAGAAAGGATAAAACGATTGAGGAAGACAGGAAACAGACAAGTATTTTAAAAAGAATCGGAAGAAGAAAAAAAGGGAAAACAGTAAGCGATAGGGAAGGAAAACAAGAGGAAAATGGCTATTGGATGAGATGATATAAGGTTGTTACACATTAGAGTCGTTTTTATGATAATACGAGGTTGTTACACAATAAATGTCATTTTATGATAATATGAAGTTGTTACATATTAAATGTCATTTTTATGATAAAATTGGGTTGTTACAGATTATATGTAGTTTTTTTTAATGATGACATGAAGTTATACTTTGAAAGTCGTTTTTATAATACGAAGTTGTTACACATTGAATGTCACTTTTATGATACTATTAGGATCTAACACATTAAATGTCGTTTTTATGATATGTGGTTGTTACACTTAAAATGTCGCTTTTGTGATAACATGAGGTTGTTACCCTATTCATGTAATTTTATGATAATATGGAGTTGTTATACTTTAAATGTCGTTTTTATATTAATATGAGGTTGTTAGACATTAGATGTAGTTTTTATTATAATATGTGGTATTTACACATTAAATGTCGTTTTTATGATGATATGAGGTTGTTACACATTAAATGTTGTTTTTATGATAATATGAGGTTGTTACACTTTGAATGCCGAGTTTCATGATAATATGACATTGTTACACATTAAATGATATCTTATGATAGTATGAGGTTTTTACATATTAGATTTTTTTTTCATGATAATTGGAGGTTGTTACACTTCAAATGTTGTTTTTCATGATAATCTGAGGTTGTTATACTTTAAATGCCGTTTTTTTCAATGATAATATGACCCTGTTACAAATTAAGACATTTTACGATAACATGAGGTTGTTACACTTTATATGTCATTTTTACGATAATATGAGGTTGATATACATTAACTGTTACTGTTTTGATATGAATTTGTTACACTTTAAATGTTGTTTTAATGATGATACGAGGTTGCTACACATTGAAGGTCGTTTTTATGATATGAAGTTGTTACATACTAAATGTCATTTTATGATGATATTATATTGTTACCCTTTGAATGTCATTTTTATGATACAATTAAGTTATTACACATCACAAGTCATTTCTTGATAACATGAGGGTTTCACACATCAAATGTCCAATATGATAATATGAAGACGTTACACATCCCATTATTCCTAAGAGAAGGGTATATAACCAATGCATCCTTCCAATAGTCACTTATTGAGCTGAAACATGGAACCTAACCAAGAGACAGACCCGTAAATTGAGAACCATGCAACGTGCACATGAAAGAATTATGCTGGGCCTCACGGGGAGAGATCACAAGACAGCACAGTACATCCGAGAAAAGACAAGAGTCAGGGACACCATAGAATCCATTAAAAATCTCAAATGGCGGTGGGCTGGCCATGTTGCAAGAATGGCAGACAACAGATGGACATCACGACTCACGACATGGATCTTCTGAGATCACATGCGCAACCGAGGCCAGCAGAATATTAGATGGAGAGACGAGCTAGACAAGTTCAGGAAGTACTGGCTCCGCGACGCCCAAGATAGAGAATTGTGGCAAATCCTGGGGAAGGTCTATGTCCAACGACAGACGTTAAAGGACTGATGATGATGATGATGATGATGATAGAAAAATCAACTAATGTGATTGCATTTTTTTGTAGATTCAATCCAATTAGAAGTATAATTTGTTGAACAGTTAATTTTGAGCCCTCGGCACCAAAGGTGTTTACCCCAAAAGTTAAACACAACTTCAAGTATGGTTACAAATTAGGACATGATACTTTTCAAGCTGCTGATAAGATTGAGCTACAGACCATCTTAGAAAAGATACATAAAGTATTGACATCGTCAGTTTTCCATCTTATTTGCTGTTGCTACCAATTAGTAGTGATATATGCAATAGTGTGAAATTATCATTATTATCAATGTTTTGATATTTATCCGTTTATCGTATTTTTTTTTTTTTTTTGTTCTTTGTCGCAACGCTCCGGTCGTATTTAAAAAGGTAACGAAATAAGATAAAAGAGAAACTATAAAATTACTACTACTACTACATCTAATAATAATAATAATAATAATAATAATGAGCACCTCAGTAGGGAGTAAAAGGTAGTAAGCTCGTCTCTCAGACCATTGTTATTGCAATGTCTGATCCTCATTTGATGCCTCTTCCTGGTAGCTTTGTATCAAACTAGACTAAGTTTAGCGAATAACTAATTCGACGCCCCGGCGTGCAGTGCACGCTAGCAATCTAATCCTGCAGCCTGCATTCACTGTAGTGAGTTCGATCTCACTGGGTGCACCACGCTTGCATCCCTCGTACTAGACTGAGCCAAGCCTAGTAAATACCTATAATCATAATTCCAACCACAAAAAAAAAAAATTTGAAGAGTTTCTATCAGACCTTTCCAAAACACTGGCATCCCCATATTTTTTCAATCTTTAATAAATAATGATGGATGCTGAGAAGGTGAAACAAGATCTTCATGATTCTCTTCTCCTCCCCGCTCCACTTCTGTTGAGCTGATCACCCGAGTTCTATCTCTCTTTGTCACCCTATCTTAAATCGGAAAACTCAGGTTCAAGATGCGATTAACTTATTCCCGCATTTGCTACCAATTATTTGTAGTTCTGACATATGGTGGCCTAAAGACAACAACAAAAAGGCATTGCTCAATTCATCATTATTGCATTGTCATGTTTTCAATTTTCTTTTTGCAGTATCTAAGAATTTATCCCTTTTTTCATTGCCTTTCTCGTGAATCTTCTGCCCTCATCCACACACACACACACACACACACACACACACACACACACACACACATATATATAAGAAAAACAGACGACTTTTTTTATTTGAATTTAATTGTTTTTTTCTTGTAATTTTTATGATTAAAATGCCATAACACTCACCTACAGACTGAATACACTGTTTATTCTGTTGACTTCCGTTCTTTCTTAATATTTACCAAGTACGACACAAAATATTATCTTTCGCGTGCAGATTGCCTGTCTACACGGAAAAATTAACATTCGATGCCCAAGATTTTTACTGGGTTTGAACACCGACTAATGGCGACGATGGGAATTATGCAGCTACTTCAGCCACCAAAACGTTACACTTGCCTTATCTTCTTGATTCTAGCATGTGATTCTTTCTTAAATGTATGAAAATTACAAAAGAGGATTGGGTATTTTTTTTATTTTTGACTGTGAACGTGGCAGTTGATTCGTCAGTACAGAGGAAGCTGTTTAATATAATCATGGTTACTGTTATCAAAATCAGTCAGCCCAAAACACTTTATTCAAAATGAATTTTTAAAAAAGATTAAAAACAAAAAAAAATTCATGTTAATTTTTTATGATGTAAAGTTGTTTATAACAATGAGTTGAAAACATAACCATTGATTTATAACAATGAACGTAAATTGTAAAACTTGCTTATTATCATCAATAGGGCTGGTCCAAGGTACCGGCAATATGGGCAGTCACCAAGGACTCCCATTGCTGGGAGACACCAGTCATGATAAAAAGGGACTTTCTAAATGCAGATTCGAAAACGGAGATATTAATAAATTTGACAGAATAGAAACAGTCAAAATGAGATCTGAGAATCTGATGCTGTGTTGGAACTGGTTTCTCTTACCTGATTATTAAAATAACCTTTTTATTTAGATGTATTTATTTTTCCCGTTGTTAAACATAAAAAAATAATACAATGCTTTGAAGGGCACCAGGGACCCTAGAACCTGCCCTGGTTATCAGTCGGTTATTGTTATTTTAAGATCATGTCTCAAATGGATCATATTAAGTGACTTCCTCTGCATATAGTTAAAAAAATGAAATAAACACAGAGCAAGTAATAAGTAATCTCAGCTAGACGAAGATAGAAAAAGAAAGTAGATTTCAGTTTATATTGAGGAAGTATGGAAGCAAAGTATTCAAAATTGCATTTAAAATGGATACATATAGATCAATGTATATAAAACTCATATGCTTTTTAGTAGAAATATTCTAAATTTTCAAAGGCCAGAGTAGGGAGAATTTGAAAAAATAAGATCTTGTCATTATGACTGGAGTTCTTTTTCAAATACTGAAATTTTCGTCATACAACCATCGTTTACAGTATTTTAAAATTTTCAAAGCCGCTAGAAGCAAAAAAAAAAAAATAATTAAAAATCGATTGAATGTAAGAGCCTAATTTCATCTTGGTAAATTAAAGCCGAATATTCAACTGATATGGAACTGGTGTTTTTTGGAAGAGATTTGAATTTCTTTTTAATTCAAAATGAATTTCGGGTCTTTTTTATCTCCAATTTGCGTATCAGGTTTTTCCAATGCCTGGTCATATTTGATACTCCATTATTAGTCTATGACTGCACGAATTTATAACCATGATTTTCCTCGCTGTGGAAACTGGAACTTGGCTATAAATAAGATATCTCCTAGTGTTTCTTTCTTATGATTAAATTCTTTCCAAAATGTTTCTTGGTTTAGTTGTAAACTATTTATCAAATAAGTTCGGCAATTCTTCCAAAGACTGATGTCAGTCAGCATTTTTCAATCTTATTGAAAATTTAGCAGTATAGAAAAAATCCTTAATTTCATTCATTTAACAATTTAATCATATTTTTTAAAATATTTTGTAGAAATTCAGCATTCAGGACCACAGAATACGAGTAAATGCTTGCCTTGGTGTACTGATTGCAATACAATTAGGTTCATCTAGCGTGAAGTTCCAGTTTTTCATTCCCCAAACAAAGCCATAAAAGCAATATGTATGTTCGTTCAAATACTTATTAGCAGTTTTGAGTATTTATGTATGGATAAACATTGCATTTCATAAATGTAGAATAATTTTACTTCAAGAGTTTTACTTCATAAATATCGAAGTTGTTCCATAAATGAAGCATAAGGCTTTCACCATTGAACAATGCTTTTCTGTACAAAGACCGCCGGGAGGAAGGTCATAAACCAGAGAAACAAGAACCATAAGTTCTACAATGCGTCCACCATCTGTGACAGTAGTTGCAGAAGTAAGAGGAAGATGAGCTGTTAGTCTTTCTTTGAGTCTATTAATTCTTGTAAAATATTGCGATCTGGAAATATTCCAAGAGTATTATTCCCAATAGAAATCGCTAATGGACATTTTTGCGTTTTGGACCACTTTTAGTTTTTTCCAAATACAAAAAAAGCCGAAGTTGTACATTCATCATAGCAGTTTGCGTCTTAATGACGTCACACCTTTATTGACATCACACCTTGTCCTTCCTTTCTTCCTATTTCTGTTGTTCAACGTAAATGGGACCAACCGATCAAAAAGCGTCTTAATGAGATGTGTAGACACATCTAAAATATTCAGTTCAGAAAAGGATGATCGATCATTTTCTGTCCACATGGCGTATATAATAAGATGCCAATATTAACAACGAAGTATAGAATTCAAAATTGCTTCAAGAAATTTACATTTACATAAACCTTATCAATCTTTGCTTTGTCTTTTCCACATAATAATATGGGTTTTCATTACAACTTGTGTGACCGAAAAAAGCAAAAAGCAAAAACAATATGATGTGGAGATTTGGAATGAGTAGATGGTTATCTGATTTTAGATTCAAGCGCTGTTTAGCCAATGTCTTCTGTGACCTGATTAGTTAAGGCATCGTCCATGAAATACGAGCTATTGGGATATTAGATACAAGTTCAAGTATCGTCGGAAGCTATTTCTTTATTCTTACTTCGTTGTACTTACTGTAATGGCCTAAAGCTGCTACAATATCACATAAGTATATTTGGACCCTTCACAATCAGTTGAAAAAGGTGCTACTTCCTTTATTTGTGAGAATGACTTATATGACGAATAAAGGTCGAGAACTAAATTAACACTCGAATTATAGAAGTTAATTTATGTGCAAGCATACACGGAATTTGTTTTACCTCATTTATTATGAGTTTTTGGTTTATTGTTTTCCACAATTTTATTAGACACACGCTTCTTTTACAACTAATCGGATACACATTCTACCTTGTACAACAAAAATACTAAGAGAATAACAAAGTGTTTCTTGCTTTTCTGTAATTTTTGATGACTTATCAAAGGGAGACAAATCTGTCTCTTCCTCGTGAATGACATTTACGAGAAACGCAAACCAAAAAATAAAAAATAAAAAGGAAGAAAGAAAGAAAAGGAAAATTAAATTAATTCAGTCTTTCTTCGATTTATCGCTCCGTTTCTATATCCTTTAGTTGATGTTTTGATAAAACATCATTCGCGATTCACAGCCATAAAATACATACCCAACCACCCCCAATACAACCCAGGCGAGTCACGAAAAAGTAAAAGCAAAAACAAAAACAAAAAAAATGAATGAAGAGAAAATAGTTCTTCGACCAATATCGTTCCGTTTTCATTCTCATTCGGTCCACATCACCATAAAATAACAGCGGTAGAAGTGGCACAACCATTACCCCACTATCATTTTTGGAAGGGGGGTTGGACTTAACCCCATTTCATTTTCTCATTAACTGGCTCACACCATCGCCATCGTGATCTTCATCACCTTGCACCCCCTACCTTCCCCCCCACACATCTTGCCGGACAATAACGGTCGTCAGCTGGTCAGGCTATTGCTCGGCGGCTGCACTAATGTCAACATGTAAAACCCATCACTTTGACTGGCGAGACCCTTCATCCATATCGCATGCTACGTTCACTGTCGACAGATGTCTCAATCCTGGTTGGCGGCATCTGTTTTGCGGGTTCGGTTTAATAAGAATTCTTTCAATTGATAGGAAATCGACGAAAACAATTTCGGCAAGTCACAGCAGAGTATGGCTAAGAGAAAGTGAGGGAACGTTGGGCTGTCTGATCTCGGGTTGGGATGAGGTAGCTTCACTTTACACTCGCGAACATTTTTGAAATTTAACCAATTTGAAACAAGTATTTTGACATACATAGGAATACTTCGAATAGTGTGGTTTTGATAAGAACAGCTTTTGATGTAGTATGGTTAATGCATTGCTGTACAAATTGAGATTGAATTGAATATAAGCAGGAAAAAAACATTAGATTATAAAAAGACGATGAATTAGTGCAGTTTTGAATAGTACAGAAACATTTGAAAGTATTGATCTTACTTACCCTGGTATATCTATTCTGATATTTTAATTTTTTTATCGAATCGTT
Source organism: Thysanoteuthis rhombus (assembly GCA_963457665.1). Classification (NCBI taxonomy): domain Eukaryota; kingdom Metazoa; phylum Mollusca; class Cephalopoda; order Oegopsida; family Thysanoteuthidae; genus Thysanoteuthis; species Thysanoteuthis major. The sequence goes on from OY735206.1 coordinate 40,649,636, forward strand.
CTAAAGGAGAATCTTAGTTGTATATAGATAGTGAGGGAAAGCTATCCCTCTTCCCTCTGAAAATGAGGGGATACTGTTCTCACGCGTTCCCATTGCACTATACCACTTCGTACGTGTATACTTGTGCAATTTGCTGATTATCTGATGCACCCCAAGAAAAAATACAAATGCCTTCGCTTTTCGAAAGTTTGCTTTCCGCCCCTTTGCTTTTACGAATGACCAGGATTGGTTCGGATTTCCCCGATTCCATAAATCTATTGCACTTATTTTTTACCGTTCCCAGGCTTGGAAAATCATCACCTGTGTCTGCAGTGTCAAAAGTGGAAGGTTTGCAACACGACAGTATGCTTAGCCTAACGCAGTTTAATATCATAAGTTCTTGGTAGACTCTCAAAAGATCCTGCAAAACTGCTTAAACCTACGCAACCTTGTAAGATTGAAAGTTGGACTCTTCTGCAATCATCGCAGAATTGTCAATTCTCACACAGAATTATTTTTAGGTCTAGGAACGCATAGATAAAGGGTGACCTTTCCGTTGCTTTATGCCATTTAGAATTTTAAAATTATATATATATATATATATATATATATATATATATATATATATATATATATATAATGCAACCGATTGGGTAACCGCCCCAATGCAGCTTTGCTCCTACCATTGTGCATTACCAGCGGCTGTTCAGTTCTATGCTTAGAGCAACGCTACCTTGTAGCAGCTACCCTATCTTAGCATACATTCTCAATAACCTTTTCTCATTTATACCTTGTTCTCGCATTGAGTTGGAGACTGATGCATGCTCTATTTGATCAAAAGCTTTTCCAATCGACATAGACTAAACAAAAGTGGTTTGTTGTATCCTGATGACTTCTCGACCAACAGGTTTATTGGGTGTAGATGGTCTATTGTCAAATAGCCTAAAACATGCTTGTTTGCGCGCTTGTTTTCCATATAAAGAATTTGTTGATTGTTGAAATGTGGCCAAACAAAACAATATTTTACCTTATTTTGGAGTTTTAAATTTTCAAATTTAGGACATAGTTTCGATCTAAGCTGGGTTTTTTTCCGCAAAAGAAAATAGTTAAAATGCAAAAAAAAAAAAAAAAAAGATTCTCCCAGTAATAATCTTTTAAAACAAAACTTATAAATGGCTAATTACTGAGATTACATAAAGGGAGGGTATTTACATTAGCAGAGACATTTTTTGCTAATTCTAACGAGGGTTTCTTTTAATATATAAATTCAGTCAAGAATGCAATAAGTACAAAAAAGTTTCATTAAATTTCAATAATTATATGAATTTGAGCTGAAGAGAATTAACGTTCGATTACAAGAAATATATCAGTTGATGTTTTTAACAAGAGTTTATTTTAATATGTAAATTCAGTCAAGGATGCAATAAGAACAAAAAGTTTTATCAAATTTCATTTTTTGAATTTGAGTCGAAGAGAATTAACGTTCAATTTCAGGAATTACGTCAGTTGATATAAACGCCTACAATATTTGTTCTTTGCTATGAACGGTTTTTAATAATTACAGCCAATATTAAAAACAGATTTTATATGATTTTTAGCAGACACCATATATATATATATATATACATACATATATATACATATATATGTATATATATATATATATATATATATACATATATATATATATATATATATATATATATATATATATATATATATACATATATATATATATATATATATATATATATATATATATATATATATATATATATGTATGTATATGTATAGGTTTACCTCGATTAGTGCAGCTAGTTTATTTCAGAAATTTCTACACTGTTCAAAACTGCATTGTTCAAGGTCTTATAATGCAGCGTGTTTATTCCAGCCTATATTTTATTTCATCAATTTGTACAGCAATTCCATAATTGTACTACATCAAAACACGCACGAATCAAAACTGCACAATTCAAAGTATTATTGTACATACATTAAGAAATTAGTAGCCTAAGCATTTTATTTTGTACAGCTAATAGTTATTTTTCAACATAATCTCTCTTCTTATCAATGTACTTGACCCAGCCCTTCCCCTTAGAACATATAGATTGAATATTATATGGTGAAAATTTCAGCCAATAACTGCGTCAAGATACGGATTTAGTGACTCACTATCGTATATATATATATATATATATATATATATATATATATATATATATATATCTATAAATATGTATATATATATATATGTATGTATATATATATATATATATATGTATATATATATATATGTGTGTGTGTGTGTGTGTGATACGACAATGATTGTAAATAGCGTTATATCATAATGAAACTCTTTTAGGAATGATCTCCCGTTATTACCCGGTGAATATATCATTTGTCCAAGACAACGTAAAAACAATTGGCCCGCAGCAGGAATCGACCCTGCGACTGATAGGATAGCCGCTTCAACACAGCGTTGCCTTTACCATTAACCTAAACAGCTGCCCAAATAACTGCGTCTACTAAAAATTCTCAATTTTACTTATTCACAGTATATATCTGCTCTATTTGTTTCTTTCAACGCGACTTTAAGTGACACAAAAAGTTTTTAAAGCTGTAAAGCTTTCTAGACTATATATATATATATATATATGTATATATATATATATATATATATATATATATATATATATATATATATATATATGTAGATATCTGTTGTAGAATTTATATGTATATTCGGAAGCAAAACCCGTTTTCTGTCCCGAAAAGAATCGTTTGTGATTATTGAAAAAATGAATCAGTATTTAGACAAAAACAATGATTGCAAGGGAAAAAAAAAAAATTGGGGTTAGTATGGGGTCCTCTTCCTTACTGTTTTGTAGGGGACAAGACAATGTGTTTTTTTCCTTCCTCTCTTTTTTAAAGAATTGTACCGGAAAGTATGAGTCGTTTTCCACTGCAATAGAAATCACGTGAACACTGATTAAATGGCAGCAGTACCAAAAGAGTTTGTAAGGACAAAACCTTCAATTTTGATTGTATATATGTAATTTGATTGTAATATACCATTAAACCTAAATTTGACTAAATATATAAGCCCTTCTGCCACCAGGGGGGTGGTTAGAGCTGGCCATAAAAACAAATCACTGGCACATAAAAGTAATAAATTCTTACTGCTCTCAGGACGCCAGTCGAAGGGGTCGAATCTAAACTTATTTTTTTTTCAACAATATGAAAAGACAGTTTCTCCCTTCAAGCAGGCTGTCTAGACATAATAAGAAGTAAATATTTACATTTCCAGTCCGCTAGCTCCACCGGTGCGGCCTGTACGTGCGACCCATACATGGATAGCCAGTCAGCCATACCAACTTGAAGATGACAGTTTTAGTTGACGGTTTCTTAAACAAAAACTAACTAGCGATGGAGAAACAGGAAGGATCGAAATCGTCTATTGAATAGAACGGAATAATCAGAGTTTAGCTTAGTACTGCACAAAACCACAAGAGAGGAGCACCCAGAGAAGATGGTCTATTTTTGTTCTGCACGAAGCAAAGCTCGGCAAATATCAAGTACGTACCGGGCGTAGAGCAGTGTATTAGAGAAAAGACAGGAGTGCGAGATATCATAGAAACATTTAGACAACTCAAAAGGCAATGGGCTGGACATCTTGCAAGAACGTCAGACAATCGCTAGACATCACCACTTACATCGTGGATTTCCAGAGATCGTATGCGATATTGTGATCGACAGAAAGTGAGATAGAGTGACGAGCTAGATAAATTCAGGAAATACTGGCCCCGCGATGCCCATGACAGAGAGGTCAGGTGAATCTTTGGGAAAGTCTATGTCCGACAATGGACACTAAGAGGCTGCTGCTGCTGCTGCTGCTGCTGATGATGATGATGATGATGATGATGATGATGATGATATACTTAACTTAGCATGTGTGTGTCTGCACTCGTGTGAGTGAGGGTTTCTGAGCATTTGCGTATGAGTGCACAGTGTGAGTGCGTTTTTGTTCTTGCACACGCATCTATGCCTGGGTGTATCGGTGTGTGTGCGTGTGTGTGTGTGAGTGTGTGAGTGTGCACGTTCTAGTATATATGGACGGGTGTGTGTATGCTTGTTTGTATGCCTGAACATGTGTGTATGCGTGCACATGTGTGTGCACATTTGTATGTGTATGTTAATGTGTGCATGCATGTAGGCGTATGTGTGTTTCTGTTTTTTTATGTACCTGATTACGCGTGTGTGTGCGCTTGAGCATGTGTATGCACGCATGCCTGTATGTAAGTGTGCACGTGCCTGTTAATGTGTGATTATTTGTGTTTTCATGTGTAATAAAATGAACAAACCACCAAGAGGAATTACTACTGCTTGGTTAACCTTTAGCAGAAACCAATATAAAATATTTTGTAGTACATATCGAATACTTATTATTCCTTTTAATGCTTTTCAATTCAATACTGCCGTTCAGTTTTCAATGTACATATATATGTTATATATATATATATATATATATATATATATATATATATATATATATATATATATATATATAGTTATTATTATCATTTTCATATTTCAATATTTTCCGTCACTTTCAAATCCCATTTTTTCGTAGATTACTCCTGGAAGTAAATGCATGCATCGATATTAATGGAACATCAACTAAATTCACCCACAAGGGCAAATGGAGATAAGAAAGATTGTGTGGCGCCAATTTCTCAAATGGAAATCACCTGCATGTTTTAAGAATCAGCGATTGAAATTCAATATTTTGTAGTGATTCGATTTTTCCCCCTAAAAAAAACCTGCACGAGATGAAAAGAATGACCTGCTCAGTCATTGTGGATGCAAAGGTCACACAGTACACAAACTCACTCAATGGCATTTCGCTGCTGAATTAGTAAACTCATAGGAAAATGTCTATCCATGCATGTGCTGCAACGTCCTCTCTGATTTGTGCCAAGTTTCATCAAGATAGCGCTAGCAGTTCTCGCAATATTCTATTTGGCTGAACAGAATCCGTAGTTTGTAGAGTTTTTATTAAGTTAGTAATCAACGACAAATCGAGATATTGCTGTTTTTTCTGTTACATCTTTGTGACGCTTGGAACATTCTATAAAGGACATATTTTCCTCGCTTGTTTGATGTCAGGCTCATTTCAGTTAAGATGAGAGAGAGAGAGAGAGAGAGAGAGAGAGAGGAGCGAATTTAACAGATCAATTCCCAAAGTGTAAAATGATACACTTAGCCCATCTATTTCTTGAAACTTTCAAGTTAAAGTACTTAATAAAGAATGAAGGTACTTGTAAATCTGAATTAAGGATCATATATTGTGAATGAAGGCCCATACGTTTTTACTAAAGATACTCATACTTTGAATAAAGGTAAATACTTATTAATTTGAATAATCCTGTATTTTGTTATTCAAATATGGGCCTTTTCCCAAGCATATCTAAATGTGAGGGAAGCAATTTGAAAAATACGCCATGTAAGTTGAAAAATACGCCGTGCATATTTAAGGATACAGCAACCAAATTTTAAAATACGGAAAGCGAATTGCAAAAATATGCCCATTAAATTAAAAAAATAAACGAACTTGATCTATGACCAGGAGACTTACATATATGCAGTTACTGTTACAGTTGCCTCAAATGTTAGTTTTTTTAAGTAAGCCCCACCCCAATCAAATTGCATTTCTTCACGCCAAAATGCCGGGTCTCCATCGGAAGTCCTCACGACGGAAACAAAAGCGCTACTCCTAACTCTAACCCCTTACCTGGAGAGGAAGTGGGGACTGACGAGATAAACTTTCGATATTTCGATGCCCATTGGTTATGAAATTTTCGGTCTGTTGGGGACTAACGATAAAGCCCCGAAATTTATTTCTATCATTATTCGGACTATCCTCATCTTGGTTGTTTTTCATACGAAGTTCCGGCCGTTGCACTCTACGGACTTCATCAGGTATCATCTGGTAGGCGTGGGGAAGTAACGGGTTCGGTTCTTTACTTCCCCACACCTACCAGATGATACCTGATGAAGGCTGTGGAGTACAACGACCGAAACTTTGTATGAAACACAACCAAGATGAGAATAGTCCAAATAATAATAGAAATAATAATAATACCTCATCTCAAAAATTCAGAGATCAACTAAGCACCGAAATGCTGACCAAAACTATCATCACAAATGTTATCATAACTGTCAATATTTGTTTCTTCAGTTTTTAAGTCCTGCTGGTTAAGTATGTATGTATGCAGGTATCACGCGTATAGACAGTATCAATGAAGCTAGTGGGCTGAAAATTACACATTTACAATAGAATATTTACATTTATGTTTACCCCTTATTATATCTAGAAAAAACGATTTCTTCTTGTTTCTGTTTTTTGAAAATACCCCCTTAAATTTTTTTTTTTAAAAATTTGTGGGAAGTTCAATTTGAAATGTAAGTTTAAGATATATTGATCCTATAGCTTGTGTCCAATTGCATTCACCCTTTTTTTTCTAATTAAGTCACGCTTTCAAAAGACGTTGGTCACGTGACGGTTTCTATGGAGTGTTTTTATTTTTTAATCATTTCAAACTTTTAACCGCATTAGCCTCTTTGAGCAAAGCTTCAAAAATCTGACAGCTTGACCTATCTGAGACCTAACCAGGAGGATATATCAGACCTTTCTCCTAAACTTTCAGAAACCTATCTGAAAAGATTCGAAAGAACGGTCAGTCTTGTTCATCTTTTTATAAGACTTTCATTAGTCCCTATCAGCCACGCCGAAATTTCAATGGCCGATGGGAATTGATATCTTATATTTATCCCGTTAGTACCAAGGTTAGAGGTTCGAGTTGAGTGTAATGTTGATAAATAACGATAAGGATCCAGCATCATGGGCCTTTTACGGTGAGAAAGAATGCAATTAAGCTTTCTTTGGCAACAGGACGGATGCTTATTTCCAAATTGTTAGATTTTGGAGAGGACTAACATGAAAGACCCACAACTTTTATTGATAGACACGTTTTAATTCACATAAAAAAACATTTGCAGCAACTGTAGCAGTAACTGCATGTATATGTATTTCATGTTCGCCTGTCTTTTTAATTTGCATAGCATTTATATTTTATCTTGTTTGGTGTATTTTTTAATTTGCCTGACTTACTTTAAAATTCGTCTTGGGAAAAATTTCAAATACTAAAGTATCGAATACTATAGACAAGAATTCCAATGATGATCAAATCAAGGGAGTGTCCGTTGAATGAGGATTTTATTGAGATTTTTCTTTTGCCGTGTTTTCCAAAATTAGATATAGTTTTATTGTTCTTTTATATGATATTTGATATTCATAACAAAAAGACAAATATTTTTTGGATAATGGTATTTGGCATCAAATAAATGTGCTTATGTTTTGAATTAAGGTACATATGTTTTGAATAGAATAGAAATAATTTGAATAACTCTCAATTTGAATGTAATGATACATCGCAAAAGTAAAAGGCAAGAAGGCAAAGAGTCGATGAGAGAGGGGGGATAGAGAGGTGAAATGGAAGGTATAAATTATATAGAAAAGAATGAAATAGTCAATGGTCAATACCAAACATGAACTAATGGAATCATCAACAACCCACCGAAGATCAAATGTGACGTCATAGGGCAGGCGTGACTTGTACAGCTTGCCTCTTTGGTGTTGGTGCTCCAGTGCTTGTTGATTTGTTGTTAATAGAATCGCGAAAATAGGCTCGAGGTGCGTTCTTCTCGTAGTCTGTTGTCATCTGAGTCATAGCATGAGAGTTCAGTTCTGACAATCAGATAACTGACTCCAAAGTTCTCTCGAATTCTAGTGGAAAATGTGCGCAAAAGTCTTTTTTTTGCCACTGACAAAAGTATGTGCACAGTTTTGAATTTGACATAGTTAATCAATATTTAAAAAAAAAAACAATAAAAAACAGTAAGCTATCTACATAATTTGAAATCTTTTTGTGTGCATATTATTTTCCTTTGTGTGTTGATTGTAAAACGCGTAATCACGCAGACTGGTGCAGCTTAGAGGAAACAATGTTGGTAAAAATTTTGAAAAGAAAAGGTAAAGCAGTACGATTCCATTCTGGTCTCCCTCTTTCGATTTGGAATTTCAAAAAGCAACCAATACTGACATCTCAATACTTATTTTCTGTGTCAATCATCAAATCGAAATCTTTTTGTTGGGTATCAGGTAGATCTAAATGGATTTTTTATGGTAAATTAATTTACGATGCATTTCTTGCGCTGGTGCAATAATAACAAAAACAATGATATAACTAATCTGAACAATTCGTGGGATGTTGATGACTAACCTTTAACTTACAGATGGTAGCCTTAGAATAGATCGACCGAACTGTCGGGTAACAACTAAAGCAGAAACAATGTGATCAATAGCTCGATAAACTTTTGGAATTATAATGATTCATCTCAATTTTACCAGAGGCAACCGTAGAACGGATCGGCCGAAACATTGGTGTAACAACAAAATTAGCAAATAATAGTTGGGATCAATAATCCGAAAAAACTCATTGGATGATAGTGACTCATCTCAAAATTCCGTAAAATAGCTTCTGTTCCGTGCTCACATCATTTGTTTGCATGGTGAAAATCTTTTGCACAATTTTCAGTGGGTTGCCATTCCTGCATGTCATTTTTTGTGCATCTCTTGGACTAATTTGCTGTGTTTAATTATTACATGATTGACAGTTTCCCATCTATCATCGTGTATGGAACATTTTCTAATTTGTTTTGTCCTGTCCATCTTGGCTATTATTGTGATAATAATAATAATAATAATAATAATAATAATAATAATAATAATTATTATTATTATTATTATTATTATTATTATTATTGTTGTTGTTGTTGTTGTAAGTCAGTTCGGAGGACGTCCAGATATTGGATGCTCACTTGAAATATCCTCCTTATTTCCAGACACAGAATATGTAAATGTATTTCAATGCTGAGCGAAGATGACACGATCGTTGGGCAGCAAAGCAGAAGAGTGATTCGTTGAATAAAGCGCAAAGCCTAATATCATCAAGCAATGTTTTCTATGAAGGTCTAAGAAGGCCAATACTTATATCCGGCGCTGACAGTGCTGACCCCACCGGAAGTGGACCCGTTCAAGGAAACGTGTTCACCTCTTTCCACCCTGACGCTGCCTGAGCCATATTGATCGAGGTATTGACAACTGGCGCTGGCAGATATAAAGAGACGGAGCTGGGTAGCGATTAGATGAGTGCATTGTTCTTTATCACCCTGGACTCGCCTCGTCAATTTTGGGCCCATGGTAGAAGTATGTCACGCATAATGTGTCTGTGTTGCACGCTCGGCTGGCTTTTTTTTCCGGGTTGCGCGACGCCTCAACGCTTGGCATCGTCTCTAGTGCGGGCCGGGAGCAGACCGTCACTCACCCAAAATGTGTACTAGGGCATAATGGCGTTTACAATGCTCACGCAACTCACTGAAACCGTGCACATGGCAAGTGCAAATTATTAGACCACAATACAAACACTCGATTCCCATTCACTTACAAGTATGAATCCGCGAATAAGTACGCACTTACAGAAACAATTATTCCACCTTATCCTTTAATATTTTGTTAATGCTTCAACCAAGCCTTTGTCAACCTTTTCAGACTGGAGTAACTTTTGAAGTAACTCAAGGAATCCCAGCATAGGAATTAGCGTTATGATATCGTGTCCAGAGCTGACGATACACAAGTGAGAAAAAAATGTACTTGCACTATTATCTGAAAGTAATTATCATTATTGTACAGTGTTCAGGATGATAGTTTGATTTTTTTCACATATTAGCTTATATTGGTTAAGAAAATGACAGTCGCTAGGCCTTTTCGGTTGGTAAAAATTATAATATCAAACGTCATCAAGGCAGAGACTATTAATCATTATATTAAAATAACTCAAATGAAGCAAATAACAGCTGTTTTACGTATTTTCATGATCGTCTGCTTAGTTGATTCTGCAACGTGAAGACAAGCGTTGTTATGTTATGTTATGTTGTTAAGTCACCGGTCGAATTCCCCGCCTAGAAAAACGTCTTTTCTTATATGATGCAGCATTCAAACGTCCCAATTGTTCACAGTAGTGTTGCACAGTAACGGTTTGTCCATTCATCGGTAATTCGTAATGAATAGTTTTATTTCAATGTTACTAAACAGAGAAACTTTTACATCAGTATTCCCTTTAGTTTGAGATGTTGAATGCTGTTCTGGATAAAGCCACATTTCGTTTTGGATGTTTGTTATGAATCTATTTTTCATTTCCAGGGATTATCCTGTCCAAAAATGTTTGTTAAGTGTCAAGCAAGAAAAGAAAGACAAGCGTTTAAACACTGACCGATGTTATTTTCAGTAAATCTTTATGGAAACTATCAAATCATTCAACTTCTTTTTTCCGAAGTCTTGTAAAAGACACGCCAAAGTCGAGTGATTGTACAAACAATAAAGAGTTACAAGATAAAAAAAAAAAAACAAGGAGCATTTTTAAAGAACTGAATAAGAATTTCATCAAATATCTCGGATATATAATGGAATTTACGATGTCTAGTCGATATCTGAAATTATTCAATCTCAATAAATGAACAGAGATTTCCTGCATTATCCTTTGCACAATGTTATGAAAATCGTAGAAATGTATTTGAGGGTTACTCAGTTCATTATTGCTTGTGTTTGCATGATATTCAAGAATCGATCACAAAAAGTGATAACCATGGCTGAATATAAAATGCACATTCGGTTCTATTTACCATTCATGATTAATCTTGGGAGAAAGTGAATCAGCTTGTTTGACTGACGTACCTGAACAAAATTTCCTTGATGGACGATGTAAGGTTATAAAAAGCCATGAAAAATATTTCATAATTAAACGAAAACAAAAACTATGAAAAAATGATCTTGTCAGAAAATACGATGACTGATGCATCAACCTAATATATCAACACACCAGATTTGCTGTGTATTTCAAGAAATAAAAATTATTGCCCCAATGCTTTGTACTCATTTTCATATTTTAACGAATGTTCAGTTTCATTATCTTTACATATTATTCCTTTAAAAACAAGGCTTCTCTACAAAAGTTTCGGAAAGAAGCTATATGATAATGGTCTGTCTGATGTATGAGATATTTGCATATCTTTCAATGGTCAGTTCCTGAGTTCAGGTTAAGAGCCAGGATTTCGTAATACTGATTTTCTTGGTTGAAGAACTGTAGCAAATCATTCTTCCTATCTCACATTCTACTTCATCAGGAAGCTGATATTCTAATTATTCAAATATTCATCATGTCAATGGGCACCTACTGTGGCTTCATGCCAGAGTACGACAAGCTTGGTAAATGATTAGTACGCTATTCAGCAATCTTGTCTGGTGAGTCATTTTGCTAAATTCGATCTTCATTGAGTACTCCAACATTGTGGCCTTGTGCTAATCTAAACCAAAGCCAGTAAATGACTATAATAGGCGCCTAACGTATTACAATGTTTGAAAAGTTCAACTTACAGATCGATTCGCTAATGTAGCGAGTTTGATCCTTACTGAATGCTTCACTTCTGTAGCGTTTTGCCAGGACAAACTAAGTTTGGCAAGTAACCAAATGGGCCCTTACCGTAGCATGGTGGTTAGCAAACCCTTCTCACAAGATGATTAGCTGACATACTGAGTTCGATTCCTATTACCTGGTACCCCGCTACTGAGGCTTTTTGCCAGTATTATCAATCAAACTGTTTGTCATCTGTCTTTATTGTTGGTGTCTATTGCTGACCCCAAACCTCATTCAATCAAAGCTTTCTATGAGATGTAGATATCATAAAAATGACAAAATAACATTCTTAAAAGGAACTAGCATAAACAAGACCACTGCCATGGAGCTTCCAGTGAGGTTATAACTCACTACAATAGCTGCAGTCATTCCAGGAGTTGTTTGAACATTTGAACTCTTTCTTCGTGTTGCTTTTGTCGATACCAAAATGTTCCAACTGATCTATTCTATTCTACACATTTTTCGAAAAAAAGATTTTCCTCTTCTTCCTTTCATACACCTGAAGAAGTCTGTAGAAGGGATCAACCGGAACGATGTGGTAGCAACCAAAAAAAACACACAGAATGAGTTCAAAAGTCTGAACTCTTGGAATGATAATGACTCCTGGAAATTTCGGATGATACTGATTATAATGATTATGGTCTGCAAGATTTGCTTGCTATCACACTACAGCAAGCGTCCAGTTGTTATTCATGTACCGACTATAAAGTATCTCACTATCTGGTTGTACAGATAATCTCACCGATCCTTTCAATACGTGAGCTCTTTTTCCATTAGTCCATTAACGCACATAATTTCAAAGTACGGAATCCAAAAAATGAAAAAAAGGATAGTTGCATTTGCTTTTCTCGTCAAAAAGATACAAATTTTATTCGTTAGTCCCAACCATCAGAACGAAAACCCTGACCCTAAGCTCTAATTCTAACCCTTACGTTGGGGGAAGGGGTACCGAAAGGAACTCAACACATCAATTCAATAGGTTTTTAACAGTTTCGCCTATACGAATGGAAAGGCCCGAAATCATATATCCTATACTGCTTACTTTTTTCAAACCTTTGGCAGCATTCCCCTGCTCTTTGGGCAAAGCTGCAAGAATCTGACAACTTCGCTGATCTGAGACTCATCTATAGAGATATAAAAAAAAAACTGGCTGTTCGGGGGAGAGGTTGAAATGTTTTGTTTCTTCAAGATCAAATTGATGTTAGAATTTGACTTCAAACTAACACCACGAATTGAGTTTCTCATCAATGGGAATAAGAAAATGCAACGCAATCTTTTTTTTTTCTCATCTTTTTAAGACCTCGCAGATTAATATTATGGAAGTTAGTCTTTGGTAGGGACTAACGAAAAAGCCCCGGGTTCTTTCAAGGAAAAATGATGAAAAGTTTTGCCAAAAGTTAGAAAAGAGCATCATTTGTTTCTATAAAGAACTCAGCTATATCATCATTCCTAAACAAGTTATGGTTAACGAGTTCTTCCAACATTAGGGATCGAAATTTTGAGCTCAAGAATCTATAAGCAATGATCAAAATTACATTGAATCAAAATACATACTTTTATGGCAAGGTATATATTTACACTTATATGGGTGATGATAGAATATCCCTTTTTATCATGAGAAAAGAATATATATATATATATATATATATATATATATATATATGTGTGTGTGTGTGTGTGTGTGTGTGTGTGTGTGTGTGTGTGTGTGTGTGTAAAAAATAGATATCTGATTTTAAAGCTAATATATGTCTATGAAAAGAACAGGCACTTGTATAGAAAGTTTTTGTTTTTGCAGTCAGAAAAATTTATGATTTTCATTGATTTTTAAAAAAAAAACACGATAAAAAGCGATCACCAATGTATGGTATTTTGAATATAGCTGAACAATATTCGGAGGTCAAGTTCAGTTGGGTCTTGGAACAATCGATCAGACTGAGGAATAAGGAATGGAAACTGCAATATCAATAAATTGATCATTCAGCATCAACGCCATAAATTTGGTTCACTTGTCAAAGTACCATTTTATCGAAAAACACTTTGTAAAAGCACTAAACTGATATAGACTTTGTTTTTGAGAGATAGATAGATATATAGATAGATAGATAGATAGATAGATAGATAGATAGATAGAGAGAGAGAGAAATTTGACTATGTGTGTCTGAGTATAAGTTGCATGGAATGGTCTTCATGAGTTGTCTGCAGGGAAACCTATAATAGAAACCACTGCAGAATTTTCACCTCTATACGACTAAGATAAAATAATTTTAATATTTTTTCTCTTGCGGTTATTTCAAAATTGAAGCTTTTCAAATCCCAGAAAACAAAGATTGAATATGATTTAAATATCAAATTCAACTTATTTCATAATCGTGTAAATTGCTTTGTAACCTGGAGATCGACGAATCTTGGACTTTTGTTCATCTTGATACTTCAGAGTGGATGAAGAGTTGCTTGATTACCGTCTCCTTTGTCTTATGTATTATATCATAGGTGAGCTCCTGACATAACTGGGTTCTTTCAGCTTTGAGACATGACAGTGACGAGACACTTTGTCAAGATATCTATCGGGCGATAGAAAAGAGCAAAGGGAGAGGTAGATTCATGCCTTTGGTGTAAAGTTAACGCAAGGATTCTCTGTTGGAACTTTTTGCACCCATTCTGCTTTCTGTGTTGATGATCGTTACATCACCTGGCAGATTTGTTTCTACGGAAAAAAAAGATATAAATTCTGCGATTTATGTACCAAAGATCATGAGCTAAGGCCTCTTGCATCTTGGTAGGTGTGAGTGGCCTAACGGTTAACTTCAAAAGGGACAATTTGAGTTCAATTCGCATCAGTGCCCAATAGAAAGGCATGGATCCAATTCTCCCTGACTCTGGGTAAATAGTAGGGCAGTTAAAGCACTTTAGCCCTTTAAGGCAGTCCATCTTGGGCGTAAGACAAGCCATCTGCAATCTGCAATTGCTAAAGAAACAATAAATGGGTCTCCATGGATCATTTCAGAAATGGAGACCGAAATGTATTGATCCATGTGTCGTACGAAACAAGAGTGAATGAGTCTGAATCATGTGTCTTGTATAGCAAGTTCTTGATGCTTGCACTATTACCTTTATAACTATGAGGATATATATAAAGATTTTCCCCACTTCTGAAAATAGCTGTGAAATTAAGATGTGAAACATATGCTGAAAAAGCACAATAATTGAATCAAAAATATTCCACGTATAAAATTCGATAGATTGAATGAGGATCGATGCCTTCGATAGATGAGTCTGGACACGATAGTTCTCCTCTAAGCTGTGTGCGCGCACACACATGTTTTCTAAGCAGCACACAAAGGGAATTAATGTGCGCACAAAATATTTTTAATTCTGTACGTAGCTTACTGAGCTTTTATTGAAGAAAATATATATCTATTCAAAAGTGCACACATACTTTTCTCAGGGGTAAAATTGAACAACATAAGATTTTTGCACCCACTGACTACAAAAAATTAGAAAGAACTTTGTCGGGACACCTTTCTTATTTCCGAATAAAGTATTTTCGAACCAATTAAAGATTTTTTTAACCTTTATTTTGACTTTTTATTCATTATCATTTACGCTCTTCAATATGCAAATATTTCAGAGAGAATTGAATCTTAAAGGATTGGCAAAGTCTTATGCACGTTTTTTTTCGAATAGGAAGTATTCTTGTTCAGACCAACTTTACTGATTACAGAACCAATATCTTGATAAAAAGAATTGCAAAATTGGAAAATTATGCAGTATATAAAATTTAGACAATATTAGGAGAATGATGACTACAATAATGAACCACAGAGAGGGAATATATTTCAGTATTATGCAGTCGTCATTCTAAGTGGAAAGATCACGTATATATTTGAATTTCTATTAGATGGTATCTTAGAAAAAAGAACAATTGAACTGATTTAAATATAGGAGTATGTTGTCTCAAATGCTTGGTAAAATATATTGGATATTTATCACAGCTTTGACTCAGACAATTAATTTCTTGTCGTGCGGTTTGACTGCTATAAAAATTGGAATGAAGGTACAATCTTGTCAGAATTAATGATAAAAATAAAAGATTTGTTTTTTACGAAAATTCATTATCAAATAAAATGTATAATTGTTGAATTTTTAACTATTCCAACTCACTGGTGATTGTTTTAAACACTCGAATTGGATCTATAATACCTTAAGTTTCTTACTACCGGAAAAAATCTTCTTTATGATTTTACAAGAGTTTTTAAACAAACGAATTATTTACGTATAGAATGGCATATTTTTTTTGTTCCTGTGTAGGAAAGAGGCCATTTCAAAAGAAATAGTTATTAGTCTTTTCCAATGAACGCTTACGTCTTGTTTCTTGGTAAAATGAATTCATTTAGAATTAATCCTCGCGTGAACTTTTTCTCCCCAAATTGCATATCAAAATCTAATCACCCCGAAGACGTCAGATTTTTTTATTGCTGGAAAAAAGTAGTAGGAAAAAAATAATTGTTAAAACTTTTCTATTGCTTTTTATCACATCTTTGTTTCTGTAATCATACGGCAGCCATTTCTAATCGCGCTGTTTACTCGTTGTTGTTAAATTTAAAACGATGGTGAAAACTAGTCAAAATTGATAATAAATATACGATTTGGTTTTACGAAGAAGACTTCTTGGAGAGAAAATATTCATAGGAAGGTTCCTTTCAAATAAATATATTTCAGTAAGAAACAGAAGTTCAGATTTTATAGGAAAAATAAACTTATAGTTCCAATCTAGTGTTTTAAAACAATGAGTTGAAATAGTTAAGTTTTTATTTCATTTTATAATTAATTTTTGTAAAAACCATATCGTATTTTTATTTCTGATTTTGACAATTCATTTACCTCCATTTTCAATTTTTCTTCAGTAATCAGCACACCCAGAAAGTAATTATCCAAATCAGATGAGATGAGAAGCAACAAAAAATTCAAGCCAATATGAAAAACTAGTCAAAATTGATTATAAAAAATATTGGTTTACAATACTCCATCCAATATTGAAAAACGTTATTACTTGAAATAAATTGAACAAATCATATTTGATCATATTTGTATAAGGCTGTAATATATTTTCAGCAAAATTGTTACCTTGAAGAGCCCAGTTTTAGTGACAGAGAAAAATACGTAGTTGGTAGATGCCTGAGCTGACCATAAGGTTCTACCGTTTCTTTGAAGGAGCAGAAAAGATAGGGATGGAGAAGGAAAGCAAGGGGGAGCGAAGGAAAGAGACGGAATATATATATATATATATATATATATATATATATATATATATATATATATATATATATATATATATATATATATATATAAGATGTTATTGACTCATTACCTTAGGTTAATGTTATTTCACTCTTTATGAAATTATTCAAATGAATGACGATGTGACAATCCCTTTTTTTACAACTATTAGTGGACTCGTCCAATAGTCTATTTCTAAATTTGACGATTTTTCAGTCTTCCTCGTTATCTCCATTGGTCATTTTTATTCATCCAGTTAGTTTTGTTTTTACCCAGCTAATCCCATTTTGAATCATCTATAATCTGTCAATTCATACAACTTGAATTATTTGTCCTTTCTTTATACATTCAAGAAAAAATCATTATCTTTACATAATTGTTTTACATACTTGTATTGAGGACTGTAAACTAAAACAATTATATTCAAAATATATATCACTGTGATATATGACAGAAAATTGTAGTATTTAAATCAAGTTCATTCTTTCAGCTTTGTCACAGTAGTCAATCTCGTTATTTCAAATTATTAATGTCATGAAATGTGTCGCGTGTGCGCACACGCCAAGTATTTAAAATTACGAAGAATGGATCCAGTTATTATGTATATGTGAGTGCATGTGTGTGTCATTATTTTTTAATTATGGAATTAGAGGGTGTTTAGCCTATTTCAAATTGATTATGTTTATTGATTATCATTTTATGTTGTTTCAAAATTAATTTGGATAGGGGGAGGGATATGTTCACAAATCCTTGTCTTTGTTCAATAGTTCTATACTTGAATATTAATGCAAATCCAATACATCTTGTTATTTTGATAAACTTCATTCAAACACTACTATTTCATGTATTATCCACTTAATGATATTGTCGGGTATCGTATCCACATTCTCCTCATATATATATTTTTATATTGATAGATATTACTTATGGGATCTTCACTATAAATGTATTTGACGATTCCATTTTATCAAGTGAGTCTTAAATAAAAATCAATACAAGATCTCAATAACAATCAATATATAATCATATAATATCCCAATATATATATACAGATAGATAGATAGATAGATATATGGCATGCTGTCGATAAGACTAGAGATATGAGCAACGTCATCCAGAAGAAACCTAGTCGAGGCAGAGTCAACAAGAAACGATATCATGACTTCATTAATACCCTCAAGACCAAAATTGTAAAGGAGCCAACATGCATGAGTAAGATCCTGAGAGGACTCAAGACCGTCACAACGCCTGTGTATGATGACATGGGCCGTAAATCAAACGCCAGGTCGCCAGGACACCTCCTCACAGAGTCAATGATGGCCATGAGGCTGAAAAGATGCTAGAAAGTATTAAGGTCTTTCAAGAATCATTGGTCCTTTGCTAAAATGTTCTCTGAAGTGAAAATCTTCCGCGTGGACGTTGTTTTGAACCTCCAAAACGACCGATACATCGCAGAGGAAACAGTTGATCTCAAGGACATCTCCAGGACCAAACATCCAGCCCAGATCATTGTCTTGGGTGTCGTGGCCTTCAACGAGAAAATATACCCCATTTTTCTTCAAAGTTGGAGGAAAGGTGAGTACTGATGCTTACTACAAGGTCTTGAGGTACCATGGCTTGCCATGGTTCAAGGCCAACTACTCAAAGGACAACAATATGTGGACTGTTTTTCCTGCCACTCAGTCAAGAGGGTGCAGAAGTCTTGAAAAGCTAACTTTGCTGATTTCTAGCCAGCGGGCGTATGACCCTCCTCCATTCCGAACCTGAACCCGCTAGACTACGCCGTGTGGAGTGTTATGGAACAGGCCACCAACAAGATCTATCACCTCAACATCCATATCCTGAAGGCTGCCATCAAAGTGAGAGGTGGATCAAGATGTCTAGGAACTTCGTAATCAAGAGTTACACAGCTTCTCGAGGTCGTATTGAGGCTATAATTGAAAATAATGGAAACATTGAATGAATTATTTGTTTCGATATTATCCATTAGTTTTATTATTTTGTATTATAAGGCATATTTATGCATGTATCGAAGGTCGCAGTCTTTGTTTGTGGTCTTTGTTCAATTGTATTAATATTGAAGTAGATTCCATACATCGTGTCAGAATGATAAACTTCATTTAAATACAATCATTTCATGTTTCTGCAATTCTCTCCTTATGAAACTTCATTTGTGGATCTTCCAGTCTTCCTACTTAGCTCTTTTCAAGAAATCATTCTTTTATTTTCTTATGATGTTTCTTTGCACACACATTCGCACGCACAAAGCATGCACACATACACACATATACACACACATACACATACTTACATACATATGTATGTGTGTGTGTACATGCATAAATATGTGTGTGTGTGTGATATGTGTGTGGGCGAAAGATAAGTTTGCTCGAGAGAAAAAGTTAATGTATGAGAAAATTTGTGAGCGTGTGAGGGAAAAAATGAGTATTTCAAAGCGAAAGTTCATGTGCGTTAGAGAGAGAGAGAGAGAGAGAGAGAGAGAGAGGAAGAGAAAGAGTGTGTGTGTGTGTGTGTGTGCGAAAAAGAAAAAAGTGTATGCGTATGGGAAAAAAGAAAATTTTTGTGTGTGTTTCAGTGAGATAGAAGGTTTATGCGTGTGTGTGTGTGAATTTATGTGTATATTCGAGAGAAGGGGAAAGAAAGGAAGTTTATGTGAGTGAGTTTTCGTATGGAAAGACAAGTGAGAGAGAAAAGGTTTGTGTGTGTTTGAAAGAGATAGATTTTACGCGAACTTGTATGTGTATGTGTGAGAGAAAGAGGCAGAGAGAGAGAGAGAGAGAGAGAAAGAGATAAGGTTTATCACATGTGCGTATTAGAGAGAAAATCACGTATGTATATGTGCACACAAAGGCTTGATATTAATATATCAGTTTTATTTTCTATCATGGAAGTCTTCAATTCAATTTCAGGTAGTATTCATAGTTGCTATTAAACAAAATGTGTACTCTCTTTCAAACACGATAGATAGATAAGACCATATTGAAGAAGTAATAGAAAGAGATAAACATACTGAAATTGATAGATAGATTGATATAGGGGGAAAACGGGAGAGAGAGAAGTGTGTGTGTGTGTGTGTGTGTGTGTGTGTGTGTGTGTGTGTGTGAAAGAGAGAGAGAGAGAGAAAGTATTTACGGTGTCTCCAAAATATCCACATACTTTGCTAAGACAAGATAAATAATAGTTATTGCCAAGAAGATATTCCAACATTTATGAAAAGAAAATATTGATAAACTAACTTACTCACATATGATTATAATGTTTGATATACCATTTATCATCTATCATAAAAATGTTCCTATAACTTTCAAGTAAAAAGTTGTTGTGTATATTTTTGTGCATTTATTTGCATAAAATATACATATTCTCTATTTTGAAAGTAATGAATTCACTTGCTGGTTGTAAACATAGCTCATATTTGCAAAGCATAAATAATCTTTTTGAACATTGATACTACACACATACACACACACACACACACACACACACACATATATATATATATATATATATATATATGTGTGTGTGTGTGTGTGTGTGTGTGTATTGTACTGATAGAAATTCACAAAAGATCTGTTTCACGATCTTTCGCTCTTCAGGTGGGATTGTTTTTGTTTAGAAAAAAAAAAAAAGACAATCCCACCTGAAGAGCGTTATATTTTTGTTTCACTTTGTTAGTTTCATTTATGTTATTTTCATAGTGTTTTTGTTTCATTTGTTCTATTTATATAATTTGAATTCGAATTATCTCCCTTCCCTGCTACTTGAATTTTAAAAATATTTTCATATGATATCTTGCATTTTACATTTGACGCGGATAAATTCAATACAGGATCTTCAGCCACAAGTTTCAAGATCAGATTCAGCAACCATAAAAATCATTCATCAATGAAAGGTATTAAAATGACACCTTCTTGTCCAAATATATATATATACAGATTAAAAAAATAAACAACCGTGATAAAATAGGAATTTTTAAACTCAACGCCAATACGCAAAAACAATCCCCAAAATGCATCTTATATCTAGAAAAAAATTACACAGAATGGACCTCATAAAAAAATCATCATTTAAAAAAAACAAAAAAAATCCATCCTTATAGATAAAAATATAGAGAAATCAAAACAATAACAATTAAAAGTGATGACGAAATGTAACAATTTTGATTCTAAACAATTTCATAAAAAGATTAAAAATGAAAAAAAATAAAAATTAACGACAAAGGGTTTCTATCAGTAAAAAATGTAATGCTTGCTCTATCGAAAAAAATATCGATAACCTTTTAAAAACAACTCATTACTTATTGTATATATATATATATATATATATATATATATATATATATATATATATATATATATATATATATATAATGCTCTTCCAACATGAAATGGAGTACTCTGGTGAATGAGGAATAAATGCTTTATATGAATATATTGCTTAAATTCAACGTTACTGCCCGTCCAGTTCCGTGGAGTAGAGGGAGGTTACTAGCCTCCAGTTCTGAAGCTAAGGTTTCAATCCTACCTCATGGAACTGGATGGGATAATGGATAGTCTATAGCTACACCAAAGAGTTGTAATACAACGAAACAGTTGTCTGCGGATGACACAATTATATCTATCTAACTATCTATCTCTCTCGATATATATATACATACTGGAAGCCCTACTACTTGTGGTAAAAATATCGATCTATGTTTTTTGAGGTGCTGTAGCGGTTTCTCCACATTCTTTTACTTCAAAGAGTTCACTACTAAGCTGTTAATAGTGTAAATATATGTATATATCTAGTGTATTTAATATATGTGTGTGCTTTTGTGTGTGTGTGTCTCTCTCAATCTCTCTCGCTCTCTCTCTCTCTCTCTCTCTCTCTCTCTCTTTGTTGTGTTTTGTATGTATGTATGTGGAATGCGTTCCTATCATCATATTCTCTGAGAAACCATCGCTACCTAAAATACCCACAAGGGCCCACTTTAACAGTTTACCATACAGACAATGGAGAAGCCCTGTGTCATTATTATAAACACAGCTTCAAAACCGAAATGGCGCTTCCAAATGCATTATGTACCAGATTCATCGGTAAAACCGCCATCTTCATCCCCATCGTCGTCACAATCACCTACACCTGAACCACCACCAACAACAACAACAACAGCAACAACAACAACAACAACAACACCGCCACTAACACCACCAACACCACTGCCACCAACACCACCAACACCACTGCCACCATCGCCATCGTAACCAAGGATCACCCAAGAATCATCACTACCACCCTGCCTCCCGCTACAACCATCACCACCAGGCCCTATACTGGTCCCCTGC
This sequence comes from Thysanoteuthis rhombus, assembly GCA_963457665.1. Taxonomy (NCBI): domain Eukaryota; kingdom Metazoa; phylum Mollusca; class Cephalopoda; order Oegopsida; family Thysanoteuthidae; genus Thysanoteuthis; species Thysanoteuthis major. The sequence goes on from OY735206.1 coordinate 40,671,831, forward strand.
TACATTTGTGATGAGATTCACCACATCCTACGTCCATCCTCGATCTTTCTTTCAATTACTCCTTCTTTTGCATCCTCTTTCCGACAATATTTCACACTGTGAAGGATATTAAGAAATGAAATGCTGCCTTAAATGTTTGCATTCACCACTTCGTTTTGTTCAGCCGTGCGCCCAGCGGAGATGCAGTCCGGTTTTGGTGGATGTGGGCGTCAGGGTTTTTTTGAAGGAGGAGGGAGGCTATGAGCCGAAAGGGGGCGACGGGCAACGGAAGGATGGTAAGACTGAGAGAGAAAAAGAGAGAGAGGGAGAGAGAAAGAGAGAGATGGGTGGGGACGCAAAAAGACTTTTCTTAAAAAGGAAAGAAATCTTTATTTGATGGTATATAGGACGCATTGGCAAAAAATGCGCTTTCCTTTCACTCAGGAAATACTGGCTGTCTACGGTAGTAAAGACTAAATATTGGCTCAAGGAAGAGCCCCATCGTCAAATTGGAAGATTTTTTTTTCAGTCATTTTGTTAATGGGGAAAGGGAGGTGCGTCCTATATGCCGTCAAAGACGTCAATAAACCGAATGGAAGAATGAAACGGTGTAGACGGACTATTTGTTTTTGAGCCCCAATCCCTGTGGACTCTGCACAAGTAGGATGGTTACATCTGATTTAACACATTTCTTCCGCCTCTTTTGTCTAACTTTCCTGAGAGACATTTTTATCCTCTGTAGTCTCTTAATATCATTCTCTCTTCTTCCACATCTTCCATGTCAAGATATTTTGTGTACCGTTTTTACAGGCGAAGTGATTTTTGTTACTGTCATTACTTCTGACAAACAAAAGCCTGAAAGCAGACGATATCTTGAGAAGTAAAACAAGCCATCTTTTTATGTATCTGTCTTCACAAATGCACCGAATCACTTGCTCTAATGAGTAAGCCTACCTATGGTCGAAGTGTTTCAGAAAGAAAAAAAAACTCCTGCTTGGTCATTGAAGCAAAATAGTAGTTCCCACCTTTTCCACGGTTTCACTTTCCGCGGTTTCAGTTATCTGTAGTCAACCCAATAAATAAAGAGTTAATACGTTTTACTTTATAATGATCGCAAAGCTGACGAGGAGAGATGCTGGAAATCAAGATATGTCAAAGAGAAGCTGTACTGTGCTTCTTTACCCTACTGTCAATCCTTGTACAAAATTTAATTGAAATTGAATGAATATTTTGGCGATATCCTGTACACAGACAGACGGAAAGACAGACGGAAAGACAGATGGAAAGACGGACGCAGAAACGGAAAAACGGACACGAATATATATATATATATATATATATATATATATATATATATATATATGTATATATATATATATACCTCTTCAACTTCCTTGGCAAAGATTTGAGATAGAAGTATTCACTTAAAGATCGTAGTACTTACAGCCAGAAGGTCCGATGTGAAATAACTGTAATGGTTTCACTTTAATCAAACATAAAACTGGCATGTTTTGAGTACAGAAGTAATGACAAATTTCTTACCGGTGGAAGCGGCCAATGTTCAGGTGAAAAACTAGAATTTTGAAGGCTGATTTTTAAAGCAAGCGTGCTCTCTCTGCTTGGAAGACTAGAGAAACACAATCATCCTGGTCCTAACTAAATGATTCTAAACTGAACTTTGTATATATATATATATATATATATATATATATATATATAATGTGTACTGTAGAGAGTGAGAGAAACTCGGGGGGGTGAGGTGTTTGGAGGTAAGGTTTATTAATCCTTATAAGTAAATTGTCCATACATGTTTCGGGATTTTTCCCATCATCAGTGGTGTGTGCTGTGTGAGTGTGTATTAAAATTTCCCATGTGGAACCAGAGTCTACTATCAGGAGCTATGCATTGTGGGTAAATTGTGTAGTCAGGGCTGCTGGGGGCCTCCTGCTGAGTGGGAGAATGTCCAGTAAGGTATCAGTAGCAGTTGGTCTTGGAGAGTGATGTGGAGTTAGATTTTTTGGTATGTTAGGGGTAGTTTAAATGGAGGGGTGGTGAGGTCAAGGAGCTACATAGGTATCAACCTTAAAAGTTATTGAAAATGTGTTGGCTATGATTTAGACAGGGGTTGTAACTGGCTAAGGTGAAATTTCTCCTATGGGTCTGGGTGACTTTGAAGCTTCCATTATCGAATGTGTCTTAGATGTGGGTGTGAGGATATCAATGGTAGGAGTTTTGTGTATTAGGGTTCTGTGTGATGAGGGTTATTCAGTTTAGTGTTTACTCCATTAGGATATAGGGTTTTAAGTTTGTTGATCCACATATCTTCGTGTTTCTCTAGAACTTTAGTGTAGTTTTTCTATTTTTTCTATGATGTGGCAAAATTGTGGTCAAGTGTGCGAAAGTGTAGTTCTACGGGAAGTGGGCTACGATTGTTTTTTGATTTAATCCTATGTCTATAATTGTTGAGTCTAAAATTAAATTGCCACTCGGACTTGCCTATGTACTGTAACTTACATCTATTGCACTCTAGAAGGTGTATAATGTTCTTACTACAGCAGTTGGTATTGTGATATATGTGGTAACTCTCTTTTGTGGTAGTGCTTGTGAATGTGTTGGTGTACTTGAGGTGGTTGCAACATAGACTGTTTCTCATGTTGCAAGGTGTGCAGGATTTAATGGTTCTAGGTGTATTTTTGTGTACGACTTTATTGTTAACGATATTATAGCTTCTAATAATGTCTCTGATGTTTGGGGGTCTGCGGTAGGCGATGACACATGGGTCTGTGAATGTTTTTCTCAGATCTGCTTTAATCGTGACAATGTTCCATCTCTTATTGATGATGTGTGCTAAGGGTGGGAGTGTGTTGTTGAAGGTTGTTATAAGGGGTATGCGGTTAGGTTTGTTATTGTGGGACAGTATAAGGGTTTCATCTCTGGGTATTCCAGTTGCTTTTTTTATTTGGTTTTTAGTGTCATCTAGCGGATAACCTCGTTGAGTGAAGTATTGCATTAGGTTATGTTTGTGTCTGTTAAGTTCACTATTAGTAGAGCAGATTCTTCTAATTCTAAGGGCTTGTGAAAATGGTAGGCTTCTTTTTAAATGTTGGGGATAGGCTGATTTAGAGTGGAGGTAATTGTGGGTGTCCATGGGTTTAGTGTAGAGGGTAGTTTGGAGGTTTCTGTTGTCATCTATGTATATGCGGGTGTCTAAGAAGGCTATGGAGCCAGTGGATATCGTGAAGTCAAACTTAATATATATATATATGTATAAAAGAATAGTCTTGGATTTCAGTAGACAAACTGTTCCCTATTCTAGTTCATCTCTGAGTTAATGGCTACGTAACTGATTTTTCAATGGAAATATAAATCTAGATTTATCCCTGTGTCTACTGCTAGAGCTGATCTTATAAAGGACTTGGTGAGTATTGTCTGAAATCCCTAAAATCATTATTATTATTCCCCGATAAATATTCAATTTAGTATTCTCATCCTTGTTGGCTGTATCATCATTAAGCTTTCGTTAACAAACACGTTGGTATCAAAGACACAACGATCGGAATCGAAAAGGCAAAGCTGGAGAAAGTAGACCACTACATATACCTAGGACAGCAAGTCTCCATTAAGTCATATAAATAAGAGGAAATCAAGCGAAGAATTACACCAGGTCGGTAAGCTTTCGGTAGAGCAAGCTCGATTTTCAAGAAGAAAATCTCATTGATTCGAAGAAATAGGGTATACAACTGATGTATCCAACCTATGGCCATATATGAAGCCGAAACATGGAACCTAACCAAAAAATTAACCCTCAAACTGAGAACCATGCAACATGTACATGAGAGAATCATGCTTAACATCACACAGAGAGGTCATAAGACAGCATAGTATATTAGAGAAAAGGCAGGAGTTTGAGACATCATAAAAAACTGTTAGAAAACTCAAATGGCAATGGGCTGGACATGTTTCAGGAATGGCAGATAACGGCTGGACATCACGTCTCACAACGTGGATCTCCAGAGATCAGGTGCGTGGCTGTGGCCGACAAAAAGTGAGATGGCACGGCGAGCTAGATAAATTTACTGAAAATACTGGTTCAGCAATATCCAGGATAGATAGGTCAGGCAAATCTTCGGGAAAGTCTATGTCCAACGACGAACGCTAATAGGCTGATGATGAAGGTATAAATTCTTAGATGAGTCATTATCATAAGTTGACTAAATGGCGGTGTGAATTGCCGTCCGAAAAAGACAGGGAAAGATAGATAAACAGAAATGAAATAGCGTTTAGTTCGAATCTATTTCAAAAATTGATTTAATACTACTTTTAAACTGTTAGAAAAGGGGTGTAGAAGAATTGGAGTGCTAACGTGAAAAGGTGGTTAATATTCAAAAAAAAGGGGGGGGGGCCATGGAGGCAAGGTAAAAAATAGGCGTTAATGTTAGAGAAAAGTAAAGCTAATCTCCAAAAGGGGGTAACAGATGTGAGAAAAAGAGAGATCTGATGTGAGAAAATAGTAGAAAGTTCTAAAGGAGAGGTGTAATGTTAAGAAGAAAGAGGAGTATTGTTAAAAAAAAAGGAGGGTAATGCTAGATAGTGGGGAGGACAATGTTTAAAATTTGGGCAAACAGTAAAAAAAAAAATTCGGGAAAAAAGTCTTCCCTTGATTTTGACCCCTAAAATTTAAAAAAAAAAAAAAAAAAAGCATTTGCCCCATTTCGACCCCTGATAGTAAAAACCATATTCCCCTTCAATTTCGACCCCTGAAAATAAAAAATGAAAGTCCCCCTTTAATGTTTCGCCCAAAAATAGGAAAAAAATCTTCCCCACATTTTGTCCCCTAAAATTAAATGAAACCTGAAAAATAGAAAAAAATCTTCCCCACCATTTTGATCCCTAAATGTAAATGGATCCCTTTGATTTCGACTCCTAAAAGTGAGGGAAAAAATCTTCCTACTAATTTTGACCCCTGAGGGTGAAAAAATCTCCCTCGATCAATTTTGACCCTTAAAAGTAAGAAATTCACCTTGATTTGACCCCTAGAAGTAGAAAAAACTTCTCATTTTCATTCTGAGCCTTAAAGGTTAAAAAAAAAAAAAAATCCTTTGGATTTTTACCTCTAGAAGTTGAAAGAAATATTCCCCTCGATTTTAACCCCTAAAAGTGAAGAAAAATCTCCGCCCTCGACTTCGACCCCAAAAGGTAAAAAAATTCCCTTTTTGATTTCGACCTGGAAGAGAGAAAAAATTCCCTTGCATTTTGATCCCAAAAAGTCAAGGAAAATACCTCTCAATTTGGACCTCTAAAAGTGAAGGGCAATTCTGCCTCCATTTTCACTCTTAAAAGTGGAAAGAAGGAATTCCCCTTTGGTTTTGAACCTTAAAAGTCGAAAGAAATAAGTCCCCTTCGATTTTGACCGATGTAAGTGGAAAATAGTGATTGCAAAAATTAAATAGTAATACGTTTAATAAATGATATAATTATCTCTCGTGATTGGTCAACTGAACAACCCACTTGAACAAATGATTGATTCAAATTCATCATTATAAGCGACATTTTTTGATGACTCGAGAATTATAATCTACATCTGTGGCTCTGCCCCCCTCCCTAAATTTTGTGCTTTGGAAAAATGTATCTTTACCATACTACATAAAAACATGCACTAATGAAAATGTAACTACTGAAGGTCTCCCTGTACAAATAATAAACATCGGGATATGGGATATGTTCAAAAAATGTTTCTTTCTTCATAAAGAACGCAGTCTAAGTCACATTTTTATCTCCGAGAATTGAGTTGAGAAGAGAGAATAAAAGATATCTTTTTTTATTACATCATTATTACCATTGACGAATAATCATATTAATAGACCTCCCCCCAACCTGATTTGAACCCCCTCGAACATATTTTGGGTGTGATTTAAAGAAAAACTAATTTACTAAAAACACTTCCCAAGGATCAAATCCGTAACTACAGAAAATTTTATGGATTTTATGGATATATCAAGTAGTTTTTGTGGTAGGCTAGAATAGACACACAGACTGATTTCTGATGAATTATATTGAGATTCTGGGAGTTGTTCGAACTAATAGTCTGTTTCTTGTTCGTTTTATCATTATGTTTTAGTCGATGTGTTCTTCAGACCCACACATCGAAATTATGTTACGAGTCATCACCACAAATGGTTGGAATCCCGCTGCACAGGCAAGATTTTCAGTTAGTTACTGCAGAAGGCTTAAATGGGGCCTTTGGCCTCAATAAAAAAACATGGATTTGAGCTGTGAATTTATCGAATCATACTTTATTTGAAAATCATCACCATCTTGGACCACAATTAATATCTGGTGGATTTCACAAAAGATAGGTGAATCATAGTAAGATAGATGGGTAGATAGATAGATAGACGAAGAGAAGTGGAAAAAAAGGTCATAACTATAAGTATAATTCCGAATGCACAACCCCACAACATGTTAGGGGAAGATTTCGAAAACCAACTTGCTAAGATATGCCCGGAGGTCCCATCAGTACATACATAAAATTTCATGGTGATATGTTGTTTGGCTCCCTAGTTACATTGTCATATGTGTACAGTCAGATATTTAGTGGATTATAGAATGATTTCACGAGTTATCCACATCCTTGAAGTGATATTATCAACTTGAATAATATAAGTCCAATCAACTCGCTGAATATTCAAACGAGACTGAGATAAACTTTTGAATACCTAAAATTCATAAACGTTCTTTAGCCACGCCATCTTTCTTTCTTGCTGTATATATCCAAATATCAGGCATATCGGTGTTCATGATCATTGTACGTGGCTCGTCCGGGTTAATTTCCTCGTTTCCTTTTGTTTGTCTTTTTCAGTTCGGACAAACTATTTTCAAAGATTAGAACAACCGTCTAACGAAATTCAGATAAAAAATATCGCTGATTATGTCGGCTTTCAAAGGATCTAACTTTTGATGTTTTTATTACATATTGTTATACAGCTATTTTTACTTCTATTGCCACTGTTATGCTTTCTTAATTTAAAAATGATAATGAGGAGTCTCTCAAATGTGATTTTTTCAACATTGATATATAGTATAGGTCTACATTATAAGCAGAAAAAAGATTTCTTCCGAACTGGATTTCTAAGATGAGGAATTATCATTATTATTCACTGACTTATTCGAACCTATTCCCAAGATTAGTTTCAGTCGTTTCCTCTGTGGCCTCCTTCTGATTCCTGAAGTATTTGGTAAACTTCTGGAAATTTTGAACCAAATCCGGTCTATGCCCGGAGATATTCCGTATTGGTCAATTCCTTTAGCATGGAGAGTGTAATGGGAACGATATACGCCTTTGGATTGGAAAAAGAATTCAGTTTGAAATCCCAAGATGGTCGCTAGCGTATCTTTAAATCAATAATTGAAAAAAAAAACAGAGCTGAACGTAGTGCAATTACCGTAGCACGATGGTTATTTAACTTGTCTTAAAGACCATTTCACTTTTGGTGGGTTAGATCATTACAGGATGCCCCACTACTGTGATCCTGTGCTCAAACTAAACTTAAAATGTACTTTGCATTTATTCTTAGCTCATTGCCCAACTGAAGAAGACTGTAGAATGGATCGGCCATAACATTTCGGTAATAAAAAAAAGAAGGAATGAATGTGTCTAACCCCCCACCCCCAGAATCGAAAATGACTCTCCTCGAAATTACAAAAAGTAAAATAAGTTTAGTAAGTGTCAAAGTGTTGTTTTTTCTGTATACAGGTACCCTCCACTTTTCGAAAGTTCCCTTTATGCCTCTTTTTTTGCATTTATGTAATGAAGTATTTTTATCCAGTTATAGAGGCAGCACATCCACTTTCTCCACCTCTCTCTTATATCCCAGTTTCCTGTACCTCCTACCATCCCCATACATTTATCAAAACTTACTGTCATCACCATTTTAGGGGTCTGAGGATGCCCAACAAATTTTCTAATATGAATATCATGGAAACTGCTTCTTCGCTTTACGCTAATTGATTCAGCGAAAGATTTTCATGGGAACCCTCTACTTTTAGAACATGTATTAGCTTTTCTGACTAATTAATGCCTTTCTTTTCCTTTGAAAAAATGACCTGACAAAGAAAAAGTCTACTTGAATATTTGATTAACTCAGTTGGAATTTCCCAAGTCTTTTTAACTTTCTACTAATTTTCTCCTTTACTTTCTTTGTTATAATGTGTCATTTTGTAAGACCTCAAAGCAAAGTTATTTTATTTGTATTAGCCTGCAGATTACAGTTAATAAAAAAAAAACACAAGTAAACTACAAATACGCGTGATGACATTTCAAGACCGGTTGGATCAGACTGAACTTGATAGCAAGTCAATGCCATCTGCTGTATGAAGGTCAATAGTGGCAAGCTATTGAGCAGTTGTTTGGATCAAAGCTTGTTATACATTTTATAGTAGATGCATCTATGGTAACAGAAGCACTAAGATTGTAAAGTACACCTGTAAAGTAGTTTAATGATGCTTGCAACGATTTATCTACCAAGAGAATAGATTCCTCTTAAAACCTGACGATATTCATAATATACATATATAGATGTACATTGTTGCATATAGATAAGTTCATGTGTGTGTGTGTGTTATATCTGAGTGTGTGTATTATATATATATATATATATATATATATATATATATATATATATATATATGTGTGTGTGTGTGTGTGTGTGTGCGTGCGCGTTGTGTGTGTGTGTGTGTGTGTGCGTGTGCGTGCGTGTGTTTGTTACTTTTCGGACTACTATATGTATAATGTACATGCACTGTTAATGACATTATTAAAGCATTGCAAATAATTATATTTAAGAATACAATGTAAGTGATGCGACTAAAGAAGAGTATTGAACATCAGGAAGGAAGGATTTTCAGCAATTAGGTATCAAGGCAAAGATTACTGACAAAATAGGGCTTTTATATGTATAATTGTAACCCACAAATTAGATACCGAAGAAAAAAATATCGTCTGAGTTATCGTATCAAAAACTTTTTCTGTTGCCATTAATTGATGAGTTTTTTGTGACAGAATCAATCCTGGACCTGAATAAACAATGTTTATTCAATGACTTGCGTGCAGAAATCAAAGTCTAGGCTGAAAAATTATTAGATTATATGAATTTTGAAATCTAATAAATTCCTAATATAATTTAAGAATGTCTTTAAGAAAATTCTTTTATGGACTACAAAAAAATAATTACAGAGTTTAAGTACATCTCTGCAAACACGGCGAATTATTTTTTCCTTACTCAATGTGAAATGTAAATGTTTGGAAGAAGCTCATTATTATAGTCTTACAAAATAAATTGCATCATATAATGGATTATAATACAACTGATCCGAATGTGTATTCTAGATGTTTAATGATTGTCAAATTGCAAATGTAAACACGGCATTCCAAGATGTGAGGTATAATTTTTAATCTTCTACAAGTAATCGATGTGTTATGGGAAGTAAGGTAGATTGGTTTCCCACTTGAAAAAAAAGGGCAACTTTGGACAAGTTTTAAATAGTCGGGGTTTAAATGATGAAAACTGAGACAAACACCAAGATTCCTATTCTTAGCATCATTTGAGGAAACATATTCGAATATTGCTTTCTTTATTTAGTTCATCTGGCAGTAGTTGGAGGTTATGTAGGTTCTCTGCGAAAAGGACGATGTCGTCTGCAAATCTGAGGTTGCTCAGATATTCGCCATCTATTTTGATTCCTCTATTTTCCCAGTCCAGGTTTCGGAAGATCATCTCGAGGCAGGCTGTGAAGAGTTTGGGTGAGCTGGTATCACCTTGTCTTACTCCTTTTCAGAGTCTCATATGGAGAGATCACAAGATAGCACAGTATATAAGGAAGAAAACGGGAGTCATAGACATTATAGAATCTATAAAAAAGAAATTAAATGGCAATGGGCAGACCATGTTGCAAGAATGACAGACAACCGATGGATATCACGACTCATAACATGGATCCCCAGGGATCACATGCAAAGCCGAGACCGACAAAATACAAGATTGAGAGATGAACTGAACAAATTTAGAAAATACTGGCTCCGCTACGCCCATGATAGAGAATAGTGGCGAATCCTGGTGAAGGTTTATGTCCAACGACGAACGTTAAAAGACTGATGATGATGATGACGATGACGACGATGATGATGATGATTCGAGTATTTCACTATCTTTGGTAGTTTCTCCAAATGACGGTAAAAGCTAGGAATTAAATACTTTTTTTATTGTATCAAGTCGATCTAAGCTTTCTGATGACCACGGTTCCAAAATCGACCCCTGTCCATCGGGAAGGTTGAGTCAGTAGTCGTGTTATTCCTTCCGTCGTTTTTTTTTTCCAAGTATATAGTACCCTTTGGCTGGCTACGGCTTTAGCCATCTCTGTCTTGGTTCCACATATCACAAGTTTTTCTTTCTCGGCTTCGGTTTTTGTGACAAGCACCTGAAGTATTGTCAATCCCTTCACCTTGCACTATTTAACCCATAGCTGGAGATGGGGGCATGAATTCATGCTTTTCTCAAGGGCATTTGTGCAAAGTGAACTCAAAATGTCTCTGTCGATTGCCTGTAACATCAACCACTTGGACACTCTTCACCTTCTCGTCTGTTTTTTTTTCTCCTTTATTTTACTCGAGCAATTCATCATAACCCACTTCCAGCTTGCTTCGCCCGTTAACCGATCATTCTTCGGAAAGTCGTTTGCCAGCCTTTCGATGAGTTGGAATCACTGGTTTGTTATAAGAGTCGTCCGCCCCATTTCCCAGTTTCGAATCAGTTTTCCGTCCCCTAGACTGGTTGCCAACCAAGGCTAAAGAGTCCAGTCTTCCCTGTCATTTATGCATAAAAGAAGAGATTGATTCGTGCAAGGCCATTAGTGCAAAGTGAGCGCAAACTGTCTCAGTCAGGATTTGGACTCTGATCACTATCCCAATTTTCCGTGCCGTTAAAAAACAGAAATATATACTATATTATACATTTACTCTTTCTCTGATACTTTACCAAGAAGAAACGTGTACCATTCTGTTCATGAACTAATTTCATAGTGTATTTTCAATTCAAGCAAGTTGATTCCGTTGATGCAATAGTTCGGCTACCCTGAAAATCCAAGTTGACGCACACACGTACTTATTTTGCGAAGGACGATGCGTGATATCCCAACATATTTCCATCCCATTTAGTTCATAGTTTAGTTTCAATTCGCCATACTTACGATTCGTCGTCTCACTAGGGGAAACGGGCCATCTGCCTGTGCCTTCCTTGACCAAACCTCTTTCCTTGATTCAGCGTTTGTAAAACTGAAGAGAATGGCAGTGGTTGTGGTATGGGAGGTGAGAAAGCAGCTTGCTTGCGTCCCCTGCGTCTCTTTCCCAACTCAACTTGAGTACGTAGGACTAACTTTGAGGTGAATAAATCAACAGAAAACTGCTTCATTCATTTGTTTTTCATTATCTTTGTTGACTCTGACAACACTGGCAAATTATAGCGCAGCCGATTAATTTCATTTGTCTTCATCTGGCATCGAACAAAATTAAACCCATTGCATGCCTCATCAAACCATTTAGAAATCCATCTTCAGCATTCTAATCTTTTATGTCACTAGGTATTCCCAAATCATCTACAACAGCGAATTACGTTTCTCGTCTCACTTAACGATGAATGTATTCGATAAAAAGATGTTTGAACTGATTCCGAAAAATAGTGAGTTACAAGCCTTTCCGCTGCAGGGGTAAACTATACTCCTACTTTCATTCCAACCGGAGATTATCACAGCAACTTTTGTATGGTATATATAATAAGTAATTAATAAATATTTTTTCAATATATAAGACCAGTCAGCTTAGCAATCACTATGCAGTGATTTCAAATCACGGTGGGAAATTGTATATATCTGTTTGACGCGACGGAATAGACAATGAAGAGAGAACCTGGATTCGTCGGATCATTTTTGCTAAGGAGGAAAAATAAAGTTGCATTGGAGCTTGGCAAAAGTGAATAAACCTGTATTCTCCCTTAAGAGAATTGCTGGGCGCCTATGTTCTCATATCACGAGTTGTTTGAATTGATATTCCTATCCTTGGTTTTATGACAATGTTTCGACCTATGAATTTTTTGTCTTCCTCATTGCCTGGAATTCTGAGATGAATCATAATCATCATTCTTGCTGCTTTTAGCCCCATGTTCAGGCTGATACATTTTTTTTTTTTTTGCCCTCTTCATTATCTGAAATTCTGAAATCAATCCCTGAGTCAATGGCACTAATATTCTTATCTTTGTTTTATATATATATATATATATATATATATATATATATATATATATATATATATATATATATATATATATATCATTACATTTCGGTCGGTGTATCTTCAGTCTTCCTCGATGTCTACAGTTCTAAATTGAGTCGTTATCATCTTTCCACAAGTTGATGGGACTAAAACTCCCATCCCATTAGTTTTCGCTTAGTTTCTGTCAATGCATTCTTCTGCCCTCCCCAGTCGAAAAGGAGAGAGAGACAGAGAGAGAGAGAGAGCGAGAAAGAGAGAGAGAGAGAGAGAGGGAGAGAGAGAGATGTGGTTCTGTCACTCTATATATCTTCTGTCGTCTCTTGGCTGGTATGCCCAAATAAATAATGTTCCACTTTCCTTTATCCTGTTAGTCTTGATCCGGTGTTCCAGATCACCAGAGGCCATGACGATAAGACAATCGCGCTCCCTGCACGTGGATCGAAGCTTTATCGTTCCATCCGTCTTATCTTATCTCACTATAAAGATGAGGATAGTAGTTCAACTCAGAATTTCAGATAATACTTAGGTTCCCTTCTTTTTTTTTTTTTGTCTGAAGTTTTTTTTTCACACGTAATGTTATAATCATTGTATGTTGGAGCATTCAGTCTGATTTCCCCAGCTTTATTGTTGAGTTTTTTTTTTTATTACAACCTCTTGGCATCTTTATCTTCCAGCTTACCACGGAATGTCTGTCGTATTTACAAGTGTCGAACCTTGATCTAAGGAGGGTCGTTCATATACTTTTTGTGAGATCTTGGGACTGCTCTCCTCACACCTTCTATATATCCCCCAAAAGAGTCACTGAACCCGTGACCAAATTACAATACTTGACATCTTTTGAACAATTATTCAACATTTTATGTTATGATATTAAAACAATAATCTATGTTTCCTACATCCCTAATGTTTTTTCAAAGATAAATTTGACATGAGATTACAAATAAGTTAATTTCAGGATGAAAGACGTAAATTAAAGCCAGGAGAAACGAATTCAATTCTCTATTGTTGATACACTCAAACTTTTGAACTTGATATACTCAATCTTTTCAACTTATAAGATATTTCATTAGTTAATGTCTTATTTTCAGTCACTTGTAGCTATTAATGAAATAATGCAATTGAAGTGTATCGTTGGAAAACAGAGTTCATGAGATATCAAAGCTGCAAATGCCATCCTCGATATCTGCAGCTGATTTGTCGGCACTGAGACGGGGTTCATCATCATCATCATCATTATCATCATCATCAGTCTTTTGACATCCGTCTCTGGACATAGACCTTCCCAAGGATTCGCCACATTTCTCCATCATGAGCGTCGCAGAGCCAGTAATTTCTGAATTTGTCTAGTTTATCTATCCATCTTGTATTCTATCGGTTTCGCTTGTGGGATCCATGTTGTGAGTATTGATGTCCATCAGTTGTCTGTCATTCTTGCAACAAGACCTGCCCATTGCAATTTAAGTTTTCTAATAGATTCTATGATGTTCCCGGACTCCTGTTTTCTCCCTGATATACTGTGCTGTCTTGTGATCTTTCCACGTCAAGTTGAGCATGATTCTCTCATGCACGCGTTGAATGCTTCTCAGTTTGCGAGTTTGTCTCTTGGTTAGGTTCCATGCAGAAACATGGAACCTAACCAACTTAAAAGGATGGGGTTACACTGCAATTTTTAGGCTTGAATGAAGATTTTAAAAATGTAGGAAATGTCATGAAAATGAGATGCGTGTTGTGATCACCAAAGGGCGGCCAGATGAAAGTAAATCGATTTTAACGACCTGGACGTGAATATCAGTATGTCTTCTTGCAGTTTTTATGTTTTCTGCTGGAGCCGTCAATGAAATATTTGGAAAAACGATTTCAATACCAACTGCGATCCTTATATCAGGAACGCATGTTTCTGTTTCGTTGTCAGATCTGCTGAACTTCTGAAACTTCCGTATGAGCGTTCACACGTTAAATGAAATCCTTGGTTCTACACCTCCGACGAACTGAATCAGTTACCTGTCTTATAGACGTATTGGCTCAAAGAGGGACGCATATCAAGCTAAAACTAGTATTATGATATGCTTAGTAACCATTACAGCACACTGATGGATCTTTTTTTATTTTCGTTTTTTTATCATCATTATAGTCTGGTATAAGGCTGCGATTGTGAGGCACCTAATACTCGGTGGTAATTTTGAACTCAGCGGCAGGGTGTTCTTTGGCTTTTACCAAAGCTTAGACTGACACAAGGCCACAATTGAGAGGCACTTGGCGAATTGGTCGGCGAGACGAGTTTGCTAACCATTGCACTACGGTTAGCGCTCTTGCTTGTGCCATCATAGTTGAAAGGAGGAATCTAAACAATGTTGATATTAATTACATAGAGAATAAATTGTCCACTACCATTTAGTATTACCCACAAAAGGTTTCGCTAAATTAAGGCAGAACAAATTTGAAAAAAAAAGAACTCATTTTCCTACTTGGAAACCGACGGAATATGATTATGTAATATCGAATTAATGTGCAACGTAATGGCATTTGATATTAATAAGACTGTCGACTGTTGTTAGAATGGTGGTAGTCGTAGACACTCTCCTGTTCGGAAATTATCAGGTAGTAATTTTGTGGGTTGTCAATTCGGGCCATACGCGAGAATCGTAATTGCTGAGATCATGGTTCAGCACATTATCTCATCCTTATAGTTTTATGCCATTTTATGCTCCTCATCAAAATGGTGACAGCGAAGGCGACATTTTAAGAGTGTAATCAATTGTTGGTGATTCACATTGGCCATTGTCGGATGAATGACACTGAACAGGAGGAGTTCGAGCCTTGCCTATCACTAAAGCTACTGACGCGAGCAAACACACGCAAGAAAAATAAACTTTAACTTGGACGTCTTGCCGTGAAGAAATGATTACGAGCAAGTCAAGCTCATCATCACTACTGTAGTGAGTTTGATCCTCACTAATTTTGACAAACAAGTGACCTTTAGCTGTGCTTACCAAAGCCTTGTAAACACTGAGGCTGCCTTGACATGGATCAATTGGTAATGAGCAAATTTAACACGTGATGTAGTGAGTTTGATCCTTACTAAGAGTGCAACTCTCGTGCCTTTTGGTGTACTCACCAATATCGAATTCTAGAAGCCGCTACTATTTTACCAATGAGTTTCTACACTCATGTCTATTTGCTGTACTGACCATTCATAAGAATATATATATATATATATATATATATATATATATCAACAGCAGCCATTTCAAGTCTACTGCTGGACAAAGAATTTTCCCATCGCCTACTACGGCGACCACGACTGTGCTACTCTTTGCCATGTTTCGCCAGAAATATTTTTTTTTGTCGTCTATCTATCTTGTGTCTGTTCTTTTCCTGCTGCGTTTACTGTCCCATGAGCACCAATCAGCTGAGCTTGACTGTTGTCATTTCTTCTGGGTAAGTGTCCAGCCCAACTCCATTTTTGTTGCTTAATCATTTGCGTGATATCCATCACCCTCTCCTCCCCCAGATTTGTTTCTATCTCTTTCGTTATTCCTAGCATTGCTCTTTCCATGGCTCTTGGTACGGCCCTAGGATGGTTCTCTATTCGCTTTGTTAATTTGCATGTAAGTCTTAGCTGGTATTGTGCATTCGCTGTATACTTTACACTTTAAGCTCATTAGCAAAGTTTTCTTCATTACGTCGTATTCATATTCATGCCAAATGCTTTCCAGCTAAACATACATCGTTTTATTTCGCTTTCATAGACTTTTTCTAACTTTATTAGCTGACCTAGGTAAACGTATTCGCCATTCATCCCTACTAGAGCCTCACCCAGTAATCTAATGAGAATTTTATACCAGTCATTCAAAAGCATCTGTGAATGTCGAGGCTGCCTTGCTGTGAAGCAATAGTTAATGAGCTAGTCTAGCACATTACATTTACTGTAGTGAGTGAGATTCCTACAATGCGCCCCACACTCTTGGCCTTGTAATGTATTAACCAAAGCTTTATAAGAATTGAGGGCGCCTGGTCGTGGAGCAATAGTTAATTGGCGACTATAGTAGTCCATTACTACTGTATAGAATTCGATCCCTACAGTGTTAGCTTTGTAAGCATCAAGAGGGTATCGGTGTGGTGCAATTGTTGGAAAGCAAGTCTATAGAAGATCATTACTAATGTAATGATTTCGATCCTTACAAGATGTTCTACAGTGGTGCAGATCATTACTAATGTGATGATTTTGGTCATTACTAGTTGTCCTATAGTGATGTAGATCATTACTAATGTAATGATTTCGATCCTTACAAGATGTCCCAAAGTGGTGGCCTAGATCATACTAAGCTAAGAATGGTGAATAATTGGGCCCCTCGCTGTTGAGTTATGGTCAGCAAACTACTACACTGATGATTACAACGATTGAGTATTCATTTTTTTAAGACGAGAAGATATTTAAAACAATCGTCGTGAAATAGCATGTATTCCATGTTTAAACGACAATACTATGGCTGCAATCCTAGCAACCTGAAACTCAAATATATCATTTACTACCAGGTATTCTCCCGATGGGTATACTCCCAGGAGCAAATACTGAAATCAACATGGCAGACCAAAAATCGATTGTAAGGGCTTGTATGGGTTTTAACTCGGAGCAATAGCAGCAGAACAGCCTATAGAATATTACCAAAGTTAGGGAGGGTTAATTTGTGATTGTATTGCTGTAAAGTGGTTCCACGTTTTCGTTTCATTCTTACTTATGTACAAAATATCGTTAATTCATCAACTTCAAAGCCAATCTTAAAATGTGTCTTAAAACTGATAGACTGATTACCACATCTTGTTTTGCAGTGTCGTTTGGTCGGACCAATTAGACCTTAGTCTGACACGTAATCATAACCCGAATTTCATTTGAAACTTTCATTGTTCAAAGTTCCATCTCAGTGAAAAATCTTGACCACTGAATTAGGTCATTGACAGGGAATATTACTATCTTAAAAATACTTGTTCTGTAGAAAAAAAATGCATTTTTATCATTGGTCTACGAACTACGTACCTGCATATGTATAATTATAAACTATCACGGAAAATAGCAGGGCCGAAATATTGACGGAGAAAAAAAACTGCAAAATTTTCACGCAAGGAAAAATGGATTCTTCAGAATATATTACTAATCATCGGCATCATAAGTGGGTTGCATTATCCAAATATACGTGGAGCGTACCCTCTTCGTCTCACTAGTACATCTCAGTCTCATGTTTCATCATCATCAGTCTTTCAACATCCGTCGTTGAACATAGACCTTCTCCAGGATTCGCCACAATTCTCTATCATGGGCGTTGCGGAGCCAGTGCTTATTGAATTTGTCTACATCGTCTCTCAATCTAATAATCTGCCGGCCTCGGTTTCGGATGTGATCTCGGGGGATCCATGTCGTGAGTCTCGATGTCCATCGGCTGTCCGCCATTCTTGCAACATGGTCAGCCCACTGCTATTTGGGATTTTTAATGGATTCTATGATGTCCCTGACTCTTTTCTCGGGTGCACTGTGCTGCCTTGTGGTCTCTCCATGTGAGGCCCAGCATAATTTTTTCTTGTGCACGTTGCATAGTTCTCAATTTGCAGATCTGTTTCTTGGTTAGGTTCCATGTTTTAGCTCCATAAGTGACTATTGGGCGGATGCATCATGCTCAACCTTAAAAAATAAGAAGATCCCGTTAATCCTAAAAAGTCTCATGTATCGCCAACCACCGAAACCTCCGACAACTCAATTTAACATACCATCATCACCATTTTAGAATCTGTGTACGCTCAAAAAGTCTTCCCATATAAATTAATGGTAATTACTTCTTTGCTTTACGCTATTTCAGCACACAGAAGGTTTTAATATGAATGCTCTACTTTCGCATTACGAAAGGAATCTGTTGTACTCATATGTTTGAATTCATGATATACACTAAGACTAGTCTGACATTGAGATACGACATAGAGGATCGAACTCACTAGCAATGGCATTTGAGGCTTATTACTTTTCTACGGTGGGCGCTCAGTGCTTAATGTTGATCCCCAGAGATCATATGCGAAATTGTAGCCGTCGGAAAATACCGAAAAGACGATTTAGACAGGTTCAGAAGATATAGGTGCTGCGACGATCGGGCAAATATAGGGGAAGATTCATGTTCAACGTTGAAAAGATGATGATGATGATGATGATGATGATGATGATGATGATGATGATGATGATGATGATGATGATGATGATTCAATTCTTTTAATTATAATCTTCATCGCCAATGGCAAAATTTGATGAGGAAATAATTCATTGCTTTTTTTTTTTTTTTTACTTTCGAATATTTTGAACATTTGAATTTCATACAAAAATGCTAAAACTTGAATTGCAATGCATCGATTTCAGTGTCAGTTTTTAATAATAAAACCTTTCCTTAAAAAAAATTCTTAACAATGGCGGTACGTTGCTGATATTGTGCATTTTGTTCTGTACACATGTCCAGCAAATTGTTATATGCCTCATTAAAGATAATTATAAAAGGTATCATATAAAAATAAGCTCTATTGGAAACAATTTTTTTTTTCTTACAGAAATTGAAAGAGAAAAAAAATGTGATCTTTTGCGGAAGCGCATTTTATAGACTTTCATTCTCTGCAGTAATTGCGATGGTACAGTATTTGACTGCCATTCTTATTCGATATTAACAGAGTTTTTCACCTCAGGATGGAAATGAGTTGCGAAAATCCTTTACTGAACGAAATTAAGTGACTTTTGAGGATCAGGAAGAAAGAGGAAAGATGAGCTGTAAGAGGAGCGGTAGGAGAAAATGAACAGGCATAGGAGGGTGTGAAAGAGATAAAGAAGGGGGAGAGATAGATATAAGATAGAATAGAGGTTTTTGCGTGTGCACTTGTGTGCGTTATAAAGAGAGAGTTAAAGAGAAATAAAGAGACTGGTATTAGAAGTAATTGGAACCAAATGCTGATAAGAAAGGAGGAAGGAGGAGAGAAGAAATACTGAGAAATATAGAGATAATTAGAAAGAAGGAAGAAAAAAGGAAAGAAAGACATACTGAGAAATATAGAGATACTGAGAAAGAAAAAAAGAAATAAGAAGGGGAGAAATGTAGTGAAAGAAAGAACTGCTAAGACTTGAAGGAAGAAATATTGAGAAAGAAATGAAGAACTATAAAGAAAGAAATTCTGAGAAAGAAATACTAAAAAATAAAAAAATAAATGAAAGAACTACCGAAAAGAAAAGAAAAGAAAGGGTGAAAGAATTGCTGAGAAAGAGAGGGATAGCGAGATGGAGATAAGATATGAAAAACCTACAAATGGAGGTGCTTTTAAATTGGAGTCGATTTTCTCCGGCAGGGACGCTGTGTGTTGGTTTGAAAGGGGGAGACGAATATTCGGTACTTAACGCGAGTTCCTATGCCCGTAGGCTGTTAGCAAGAATGCATATGATTCGGCAAACTCGCAAACTGGAGGAAAGACGCTAGTGAGCGGCTCAACCTTGACTTTCAACTCTGCAAAAGACACATTGGTTGCAATCGTAATTTCAGGAAAACGGAAACCTCGCCATCGGAGCTCATGTTGTCGCTATTACTTGCTGAGGCTTTCTTGCATTGCAGGTTTCTTTTCTCCACAAAATGCTTAGTCTACGCTGTCTTTTCCTTCAGGAATATGCTTCATTTTGCATTTAGGAAATAAAAAAAATATTTGAATCACATTTTCAGTTTGTGAAAATGACCATTTCTTTTACCTTTTCGATAACAGCTTTTCTTCTGGCTGCTAGTTTCCAATGAAGAGCAAAATACATAGTCTACGTTTCACTCTAAGAATAATCTGCATTTTGCGTTCAGACAATGAAAAATTATTTGAATCACATTTTCTGTACGTAAAAATTGCTAAATTATCGAATTTCAACGCTGAGTAATTTTATTAATGTCTCCAATTCTCAGAGTGTGGTTTAGCATGATTTTTTCTTTTTTTTTAATCCAACTTTCATTCCTAAGTTTCAAACTACGAGATGCCAATCAAGAGTAGGGTTGTACCGAAGGTAAATAAACTTTTTTTTTCAAATTTCCAAAATTATATAGGATTTCCCATACTTGGCTATACATATGTAGGTACATAAGTCCGTATCCCAATGATGGAAAAACATTTATTGCATACGACAAATATTCGTTTTTCAACTTGATCGCCCTTCTTGTCAATGTACTTACTTCAGGGGTAAACATCAAATTTGAAAAAAACAAACAAAAAAAAACAATTGAGAGCGCTGCCGGGCAGAAACTAAGGGACCAATTTTGAATTTGACCCCCACTTTTTAGAAGAAGAGTTTTTTCTAGTCAAAATAAATAATATATGTCTAAATTTTACGCCCTCTAGCTCTATTGGCACAGCGTGTACGTGCGACACTTGCATAGATAGCCAGCCAGCCTGACAAGCGTACTCACTTGGAAACTGAAGAAACTTTTGACAGTTTTTGTGAGAGTTTCGGTCGACAATCTCTAACATGGAGAAAGAGTTGAGACTGTAAACTGCATGATAAGTGAATGCAGGGTATCGACAGTAATACACTGGAAAAGGCATGAATGACTTGTCTTCGACCGTGTAAACAAAAAATATGAGCAAAATCACAGTCTATCCTAGAATAGAAAGAATAAGATATTTTGAGACATTGAGGTCCAGACCGCTTACTCCAATAGCAAATATATATATATATATATATATATATATAAAAAGACCGGATCTAGTTGTCCTGAGGAAGGAAGGTAAGATCTGCAAGATTACAGACGTAGTTGTGCCAGCATAACAAAGGGTGGAGGTGAAAGAAAACTGCCATAGATAAATACCAGGGCCTCATTCAGAAACTTGGCCTATTCAGAATAATACTCAAAAAAACTGAAGGCGATATTTGGGAAAACGGAGGCATGAAAAAGGATTGACATTGACTAGATCACAGTAGTAACTTGCATCTAAAGAGGATACTGGAGAAAATACTGAAGATTTGAAGAGACTTGGTGTCACCCAATCCCAAGCGACAACCACCAGAAACCTAATGTGAAAGTGCTGGAGATTTGAGGAGATGTTGTCACCCATTCCTCAGTGACAACCGTCAGATATCTAGGGTTAAAATGCAAATCTATTAAATAATAATGTTTATGAATGAAAAAGGGAAAGTGAGTTTCGAGACTCGGCCGCTGGTCGTGGAGAAAAAAAAATAGCCCAGCCCAGAAAGATGACAACTGAAGGGGGAAAGTGTTGTAACATGCTGTAAATAAGCGATGGCCTCGAGACAGGGGATTTGGTTCTTGTTCTCCGAAATGTTCTGTTTTCCCCGCGTGTGGTCAGTCGGCACGCCGTCGTCCATCTCGCGCAGTGGCAGCACGAAATGGTGGCTTTATACAAAGTCATCTTAAATAACGTACTTCGTAAACAATCAGGGTTCATTCAGCCAAACGACGACTCTTTGTTTCTTTATTCAATCAAAATGATATGACGGCTCCTGGGTGTGCATGGTTTCGTTTGTATTGATATTTATTAGGCTTAACTTAGTATGACAAAAGGCTAGGTGGTGGGGTGACTGAGTCACAGGAATCTTTAAAATGGGCAGGGACTCTCTGCCTGTCTGCTTCAAATATCAGTATTAGAAACTCTGGCTTCTCACCTTGGTTCGAATACAGATTCCTGCCTTTTTTTTTAAAGATTCAATGCTTCACCAGAGCCTCGTTAACTGTAAATTTCTGGAAAAATATCCCCTACTCAGTCCGTTGCCAGGCTCTTACAACAATTGGCGAAGGGTTGGACTTTCCTGGTTTGATTTCAGAAATGTCCGTCTCTCAAGCAGGTTGCCAA
Source organism: Thysanoteuthis rhombus (assembly GCA_963457665.1). Taxonomy (NCBI): domain Eukaryota; kingdom Metazoa; phylum Mollusca; class Cephalopoda; order Oegopsida; family Thysanoteuthidae; genus Thysanoteuthis; species Thysanoteuthis major. The sequence continues at coordinate 40,693,981 of OY735206.1, forward strand.
ACAAGACTGATCACCAGCACCAATGGGAAATGCATAAGTATCTGAGTCACGAGTCAGGCACAATATTAATTGATTGGTCCCTATCAAGATTGACAACGGGTGTAACAGCATTTTACCGATTGTGGGCAGATAAGGAAGAGTGGTTTGTGGAAATGCCAACTTACCCCTCCTTCTCTATGCAAACTGTCTTTGCATACCAGTGACAAAACTTATCATCAAGATATCTGATAGGCATCAATCCACTCCACCATAAAGTCTGTACTGCTTTATCAAGGCATTGATGCAGAGTGAAAATTAACAGGTTCAATTGTTTTTCCCCGTGGATTTGTACAGTACAAAGGCATAATTGTGGAGCTCCCAGTAAGGATGGAACTTACTCAATCACGAATATTCTGTGAGATCAGCTTGTTAACAATTGTTCAACAACGAAGTGCAAGATTTTTTCGTTTGAATCAGTGAATATGTACAAAGTCTGTTTGATAAATATCTAGCCATTCAATATCAACAAGAAAAATCCAGGGCAATGTTTTTTTATCCTCTTCAAGCTACTCTCCTTGGGACCTCAAGCACTTATCCTAGCCCTTCAAAATATTTTGCTAAATCTTCTTTTGGGATCGTGATTAACTACCTCGTCGTGTTAACCACAATTTGGCTAATACAGTGGAAATAGGACTATATACTTGAATATCATTTGACATAAATTACATCATGATAAATGTAAATGACTTGTGTTTGCATATGCTTTAATTGGTTGTATTGAAATAATTAATAAGATTCAGAAAAATTATCTAGTACATGTATTTCTAATCTTATGCTAAAATAATCTTCGAAAATGGTCGAACTTACAGTTTTTAGATTCAGTTTCAAACTGCGATTGGCATTTTACCCATTCGGTTTATAAACTGCTGAATTACGGTTCAAAACGTGGTTTGGAATCGAATCGAATAAATCTAGCGGCAGATTCACGAACCAGTCGGGGCTGGGCCACTCAGTGATTGAAGACGTGGCACGGTCTATGTATAGAGAAATATACCACAGAATTTGTTTTTTTTTATATAGCAACTGAGTGTATCTGTTTTAATACCAACTGAGACTGTTTCATTTAAATGTCTGATTTTTCCTTCTGTTCCCGTCCACGAACAAAAAGAGGAGAAAAGAAAAATGGACACAGAGTAGAAAATGGCACAAAAGGACAAATGGTCGTTACGTGTTAGCGGGTAAAGGTTAAGTCAGATGTCTGCGTCTATAGAAAGAGTGAGTAGAATCAAGGGAGACAATCGTCACTGTGTGGCTGAGGTGCGGTGAACCCTCAGTAATATAGCTGCCAGAAACAAGAGCCATGGCCGGTCTAAAAATGATGGATTAGACGGTGCAGAGTTTGAATATGGATTTCCATAAGGGTCAGTGGCTATGACAGCGGGCCACGTCTCACGTGACCAGAAAAGACAGTTACTGGTGAGGTAAGGTGTAAAGAAGCAGAGGTTGACAGAAGGGGGAAAAATCAAACTATGAACATTTCTTGTTGCCACAATCAATTGAGACTTTTTACAATTGCATTTTTCTATTAAAAAAAAATCTCAATTAAAAACCAATCTACTTATATAATGATCAGAATGATTTTTTCTGTTTTTCTGTCCGTAACAATGGACTCGTCCTCTCAAAGGTGATAATTTTTCTGATGAAAACATATCCCAACAACCAATTTTTACCTCAACCTTCACTGACTCGAAAAATCTGCTACTTAGACACCTGTCTGGTTCCAAGTTCGCCGATTTGCTAGGTACAACCTGTACCTGTATTGGGGGGAAAGAATCGCAATATTAAGTGTTTAGGAGTTACTTAAAAGATACATTGCGAGCAATGTCTTTTTCCTAGAGAGACTGACAAGATATTTTGCAGGAAAATTCTTTATCTTGAAGTATATTTAGACTATATATTGTCACACATGACCAAATTTTGTAACTATTGGTATTTATTGTCTTTAAACTTGAGAATAGTGATATTTGATTTTTAGTAACAAACCCTACTTTTGCATATTTTTACAAGGTGGCGATCTTTATGCCCAACGCAAGTACGGATAATTCAGACAACCGTTAGTAAACAACTAGTATTTCAAAATGCCGGCGTCTATGAACAAACGTTGTGCATATGCAGAGGAGCGGAAAAGTCGCGAAGAGGTTTGAAACATTCATATCTTTTTAGCTTTAATAATTCTTTCAATTTTCTTTCAATGAATGAAATATAATAGCATGGGGAAAATTAATTAACCTGTGTACGGGTAATTATTGCTTTCAAATGCTCGCCGAATCCTCGCTCTTTCGAAGGTTACTTGCTCCTCCGCACAGAACGTGTACAACTGTCATCATTCCGGACTGAGCGTGGTCTCCCTGTTCATAACCGATCACTAATTGACCCAAACGCACAAAAAAAAAACCCTGAAAAAACATGGACTAAGATGGTGGTGTCCGCACGTTCAAATAATGAGAGTAAGCTCCTTACGTTAACGTTAAAAGTATTCAAAGTGAAATCATTTTATCTTAGTTCGATTGACAGTTGTGTACTTTTCCACGATGAATTTCCAAGGGTTCTGTCATATATCTGAGAAAAGGTAAAACAAAACAAAAGATTAATTACAAAATATTATGATTGTTTTAAATCTCTTCGCGATTTTTGTGCTCCCTTGTACTTCAGAGAATTATTGATATTTCTGCCAGTTTTGTGTCTCCTTAAACTCAAGCGGTGAGTTGGGAAGTGATTCAAGGCTAATCGAACTTCGTGATGTAGTCTGCAATTGCAATTATTGTCCTGAAGCAGCTGGTGAGATAATTTCGCCGATATGACATCACATTGATAGTGATATTATTTGGAACGTGAGCAACATTTTTTTACTTAACAATTTAAAAAGGAAAATACTGAAAGGATAAAAAAAAAAAGTACTACAGCCCGATTTCAATGATTAACCAACATTAGTAATAACAAACTTATTGCAAAACTATGATGAAATGAATGGTCAAGTATTTCTCTATGATCTTTACTGATGGATTTTTATCAATTATAGAATTGAAGTTAGGACAATTTAAAAGTGAACAAGAATTCTATAATGACCCCACCGTGCCCACGCACACAAACACACACGCACACACGCACGCACACACATGCACATGTATATTAGTTCAGATAATTTTGCAAATGCATTGTACTTGAAAAATATCAAAAACACTATGATGCTCTGCATTCCTTCAGTTTATACTCAACCAGAATGGACTATGATTATCATGCATTTGCCAAATAAATGAATAAAGGAGATAATCATATAATTAGCATTTGATATTTATCTCCCTTGACAAATGTAACAGGCGAAAATGTAGCCATACACGTGACGCATAATATATAAGTAGTTATTACATGTCTTTTTTATTGTATTCAGTTCGGTCTTACTACCGTAACAGTGGTGCTGTCTCGGCCACCATAAAACTATTTCTTCTGATTGTCTATCTATTCAAGTTTGTCTGACGGCCTTTGCATCGTTCATTTTAGATATTTATAACTAGCAGCTCTGTGGAAAGGCGCTGTTTGAAGCAGTTGTCTTGCACAGCGACCGCCATCTTCATTCTTCCCCTCTGTGTGACTTGCCATTCAATATTTATCCGGTAGCTGTGAATAGCGACAGTTTGGGGCGAAAAGGAAAAAGATAAGGAATTAGAGAGACGGACAGGCGAAAGAGCCAGGCCAAAAGGTAAGACATTAAACCAATAAGCCGCAACATTGGTATCCTCTCTCTCTCTCTCTCTCTCTCTCTCTCTCTCTCTCTCTCTCTCTCTCTCTGTCTCTCTCTCTCTCTGTCTCTCTCTCTCTCTCTCTCTGTTCTTGTTGGTTTTTTTTTGTTTCTCAGCCAGACGTGATGCAGCAGGGGGCGACAGTGATAGGGGCAGCAGGAAAGGGGGCGACAGTGATAGGGGCTGCAGGGTAACGGGAGTAGGCGATAAAAAAAAGTGGGGATAATCTTCTTTTTTTCGTAAAGAGAAAAGAAAGGCAGTTATGGTAGATAAATAAGTCCCCAGAAGCAGGAGAATGTACTGTAATCGGGAAAGATGAAGAAAAAAAGCAGAAAAAAACGTTGTTTAAGAATTAGAGTGGTCAAACAATGAGAAAGTTACTCAGCCGAAAGAGAACGGTTTGTGAAGAAACGAGAATGAAAAATCGGCCTAAACAGGAGTATTGAAAAAAGATGAAAGAAAGAAAGGAAGAGAGATAACGAGAGAAAAGGATTATAGTTGAACAAATTAGTGATTTGAATATACAACAACAATAACAACAACAACGACAACAACAACAACAACAACAAACATGTTTGCAGACGTAACTTAGCATCTGACGGCAAATATGGTTATCCCGACAACTGACCCCAACAAGGATATTTTTCACCCATTTATAAACGCACCCCTTGTTTCTCCCATTTCCCGCTTCTACACGCAGCCACGCGCACATTCATTGAAACAAGGAAGATTGTGTTGACATGAGCAGTATTCACGTGGTGCTGTCATGGCAACATAGAAGCCTCGTGTACATCGACCATTATTTTGCTGTCTTGTTTTTTTCTCGTCCCTGTCACAGCTACACTCCTGTGCATTGCTTTACTAGTGCCAGAAGCCTGCTTTTCGTTATCTTATAACACTGTCATAGCACAACTAAGACAAATTAATATCAAGTTCCATAAACAAGTAAACAAACTTAACGGTCTGATAGGAAAAAAATGTCCGAAGATTAAAACAAAAACGAAAAAACAAGCCTGGCTGATACAGGGTCAAACTCAACTGCTACTTTTCCAATGGAAGATGATTATTGCAACTTTTGTAATATATATGCAATAGATAAATCCGTAAATATATAAGACTTGTTAGTTTGGCTCAGTTTGTAATAGAACCACCTAGTTCATGTTACAGTGATTATTAAAGTCAACTTCAACTTAGACTAGAGTTTAACAAGAGAGAGAGGGGGGAGAGAGAGAAAGAGAGAGAGAAAGGGAGAGAGAGAGAATCTGGAATCAAGTGGGATGGCCTGATTGGTTACTCTACCTTCCTATTATGACATAACAATGAAAATTACGTCATAGAAACTCCAAGTACTTCATTTTTTATTACACATTAAAACAGCTTGAAAAGAGATCAGACTTGGAAAGCGCTAAAACTTAAACATAAGACACATGAATTATCAAAAATAAACTACAAAATAAAAAAAGTTCAAGTGCCAATAATAAGCTCCTAGGTGCCAATCCATACATAAATAATACCATTTTTTACGTGTATAGGCTATTCTGAACATATGATAAGCATATATGCTAATCTCTTCTCTGTTTGCTTGCCTCACTTTGGACGGTCACTATCATGGCTAAGTTCTTTGTACTTCTTAGTCGTTTTTGAAAACATTTATTTGGGAATAATGAGCATTCAAATATTGTTACATCGTCGATTTACGCTGCAAACATTGATATCATAAAGATTTTTTCACTGTAACCCTGTATAATAATAGATATATCAAGTCAAAATTTATATGTATATAATCAGAAAATATGTATTTACCATGTTGGGGGATTTTCCGTACGAATTGTAGTTACAAGCTAGTCTCCCAGGCGAATACTTCTGAAGGGTGTGCGACCCTCATTGGATGTCCTATAATTGTGGCTTTGTAAGGCAATGATATAAGCATAGTAAATATCAATAAGCGTATAGAGATCAGTCTGGAAATTATACAGCCATTTAATATCGGGATCGCCGCTAGCTGCCTCATCGCGTTCTCCTTAATTTTGTCCACAGCCTGAAATTTCTTTGGGTCACAGACAGCCAAATCTGGGCTGTAAAAGTGTTAACACACCTGAATGACGCAATGTATTTACGAAACATCCAGCACGACACACGAAAAAAAGGCATGTTCGATCATTGTGGATGCTACAGTCATACAGTACACAAGCTCACTCAATGGCGTCTCACTGCCGACTGAATGATCCCTTGCTTTAAAGTCCTTTCTGATATGGTGCCAAGATACATCAGAGCCACAAAAACAGTTCACGAAATATTCAAAATAGTTGGATACTTTCCGGACAGTCTTCGAATTTAGTACAAATGTCTCTTTCAGGGGATTAAAATTCCGTTGGGACTATTATATTTTCCCGGTATTAGACGCCTAACGTAGCACCATGGTTAGCTAGCTCGTCTTGCAGATTAATTCGATGGTGAATCCCCATTTCTGTGACCGTTTGCCTTGCTAAGTTGGCTATCAGAGGTCAAAAACTATGGCAAAAATTTTAGGGATCAAGAGGAGAAACTTTTTATCTTTTATGGTTCAAAATTGAGGGGAAACTTTTTTTCTTTAAGGGATCAAAAGGCAACGAAAACAGATCTCCGTTTTCAGAATTCAGAAATGGGAGGGGGAACTTTTTCTCCTTTTCGGAGATGAAAGGTGGGGTTGGAAGATGAACAGGAAACAACAGCTTAGAAGTATTTCGGTTATGTCCCTTGATATAATTGAAAAATCAAGTTTCTGAGACACGAAATCTGGGGAGGTCTAGTTTTATGCTGGAGTGGATCTCTACTTCCCCACACATCGCACGAAACTACAGCTTTGAAGTATTTCGATTACTTCCCCTTACTTCACGAATCGTTTTTCCAAACATGAATTGAGGAGTGGAGTCTATAGGCGATTTAACCACAGTGCTGCACTAGACCCTTACTTTCTATCTGTCGAACGAAACAAACTATGGAATGATGACATGGAGATGGCTCGGAAAGAGAAGAGAAATTAAGACATATGAGGAAAAGTATAATTGTCTTCAAAACAAGGGAAATAGAGGAGAAGATACACATGGAGAAAAGGCTGAACATCTCCAGAGTGAGAAAATAGTATATAATTTTGTAAATAGGAAATTGATTCACTCTGAGCTTGACGGTACCTTTCAGTGAGTATCCATAACATTTCTTTTACACGGAAGCGATTTATTTTTGTTTCCATGGCGAAAATCAGCATCATAATAACGAATTGAAAATCAAATCTTCGTCATAATCGTTTATTCAATAATGAATCGGCGTCATGATAAATTCTCATGCTCGTGACGTTATCTTTCATTTTTCTTTGTAGTACATGGTTTCGGTTGATCGATTCTCCAACTGCTTTAAGGTGAATATTTTCTTTGACAGTCCTTTTTTTCCTGAGACGATCAAATTGTTCTTTTGATGTGCTTCGTAGATTATAGCTTGGACAACGGAATCTGCGAACCAAGTTCCAATTCCATAATATGCTGTAAAGATTTGTTACTGGCTCGAAAACTGAATAATCAAATTTGATGAAATACAGTTTTCAGTGGTCAGAGTTTTCAACTTTCATTTATTCCTTAATTCGTTTGTAGCATCAGCTGTATAAGTTAACGTTATTTGTTACCTCCCTTCGATATTTTATAATGCAGACCGCTAACTAAAACATTATGAAAAGTGCTGATGTGGCTTTCGTGCTGAGTATTGTATGACATTCATTCTGGTGATGTCTGTAGTTCTGCTGTCATCGATGGTTTTGAACGTGCAGAAGTATAGCTGAGAGGGGGTGGGGGTATTTGGAACCCCCGCTCCTGTGCCACCATTGAAAGCAGGGAGGGGTAAGTATTATGATATACACTTTGCAACTTTTTTCCTCCGTTCCAGGGCAATAAGGGTTATTTTCTGATAGATTGTGTCCAAAAAGTACGGGAAATGGCAGTTATTCCCTCCAAACTTGGCTTTTGTAATATAGATATTTTGTAATTTACCTATTTTGCGCCAGACAGCTTAGGGAATCGCTGTGATAGATTGTTTTGTAAGGCTTAAATTATAGTATGGTCGTGATATCAACACCTCCTAAGGGATAACCAGTGACTCCCACGTGACATTATCCATGGAGAGGAGAATCATGTTAGAGACGATGTTTGCAGAAATGACGTGATTGATAAAACGATAATAATGTCAATACGAGGTACAGGGTGACCCTGAAAGTTTCGTTCTGTCTTTGTCGGTTAACGGCATTGCTTTTGAATTTATCGTGACAGCTCTCGTATCAGCGAATATTTGACAAATCATCATGATGAGCGTATATTGATAATTGATTTTAACATTAAAGATGAAAAAATGTGCAAAACTTTTGGCATATTATGCTTCTTTTTTTTTTCATTTTAAGAATGTTAAATTTCAACTTGAATACAGTAAGGATTTGTGAAGTTTATCAAGAAAATACTGTGAATGGTCGAATATGTTAGAAGAAATACGCAAAGTTTCGTGCTGGAGATATCTCGTCGGACAATGATTGGTTAGACCAATTGAGATTCGAGGCAGTCAAATCAATATATTACTTGAGAATAAACAATGTTATACGGCGTATTCAATAGCCAAATAAAGCGTTTAAGATAATTTGTATGATCTTGGTTATGTTAGTCGCTACCATGTACGGCTTCCACATTGGCGAGATGAAGAAAAAAACTCCTGGGTAGTATTTCAATCGATGGTTCATCACTTAAACGTGAAACAAATATTCTATTTTCGAAACAAATTGAAACTGGCGATGGAAAGTGGATACTTTACAACAACGAACAATGCAAGTAACGGCAGTATAAACAAAGATATCGCACCACTAACGGTATCCACTTATTGTCTCAACCCAAAGATGGTTATACTGAGTACATTATGAAACTGGTGGGGAATCCCCTACAATGGGCTCTTTTCTAGGGAGCAAACAATTGATTCGAACAAGTAATGCTTCCAGTTAGTCAAACTGAAGGCAAGATTCAAGAAAAGGCAACTGTCTGGAATAAGTTTAGAGAAAGTTAATTTTGTAATCGGGCAAAAAACTCTTACGACACGGCTGGGAATTTTCCACTCATCCGACATATTCACTAGATATTGCACCTTTAAACTAACATTCATTTCAGATCTCTACAGAATTCTCCTAAAGGAAAACGTCGTAACTACGTTCTTAATTATAGTTTCTTTATCATTGCAGAATTACCGCACTAGATGTTATCAGCGCCATCTTTGTAACAGTCTAACGCGTAACTTTCACCTGACTGCTGCATCCATAGATAGAAATGTCTAACAATTCAGACAATTCGAGTGACCAGTGGATGGATGGTGAACTGGAGAAGAACGACATTATTGTTTTTATTTTTTTGATTTTCATCATGATAATGGGAATGGTGGGCAACACGTTTGTGTGCTATATCTTCTACTTCAGACTGGATAGGACGGCTATAAACCTGCTTGTAACCGCTCTCGGTATGTGCGATTTCTTCAGCAGCCTCGTGTGCATACCATTGGATATCATCATCCTTTTTTATCCGCAAAGATTCAAGAACGACATCACTTGTCGTATCATCCGCTTTGTTGACATGGACATCAACGTCATCTCGGCTCTTATCGTCTTCGTCATTTCTATTGACCGATTCCAGAAAGTCGTCCGGCCCCTGGGTAAACAGATAGCCCGTCAGCAGGTGGGACTTGTTTGTCTAGTCATTGCATGCTTCTCCACCGGCCTTTCCTTACCCTGTTTATTCTTGGTCATGACAGGCATGCAGTGTACTCTTTCCAATGGGCCCAGGGATAGCATGCTTTATATTATATCACTTGTTGCTTCTTGTACTTTAGTATTTCTTACCTTATGTACAATTTACTGTCTGGTGGGAATCAAGCTTTGTCGTTATGAGATCAAACGGCAGTCACTCTTTAATTCCACAAATTCTCCTTCTTATATCACAAGTTCTACAAAAGAACGATCGGTAGATAATGGGTCCCAATCTTATGTTAAAGAGCAACAACAGTTGGATAAAATGAAGAAAACAAAAGTAACCAAGAACAATGGAGAGATCAATGAAGAGGGGAGCTCGTCAATACTGCTTGAACTGCGAAAGTCTTCGTCCAAAACAAAACTGCCAAGATTAGTGAGCACGACCCGAACAACATTGATAATGTTTCTGGTTAGTTTCACCTGGGTTATTAGTTTTGTACCCCATCTAACAGTGATTGTCCTGCTGGCCCTTAAACCTAACACCCGGACTATCAAAGAAAACCTCATATACAATATTTGCCTACGTTCGTTTTATTTTAACAATATGGCAGATCCATGGATATATGCCATATTCAACTCCCAATTCCGTCGGGAGTTATGTGTTGTACTGCGAGGAGCAACAGGTCAGTAACACGAGCGAAGTAATAAAAGTTTCGTTTCGAAGCTCAATCGATATAAAAACAACAAATGAATCTATCTTTCAACAATCTACGTTGCCTTCGGATTTGAGGCCTCAAATAAATTATATTAACAACGACAATATTATCATTTCGAGGAATATATATATATATATATATATATATATATATATATATATATATATATATATATATATATATATACATGAATTTCGTCTTTGAAAAGGGATAAAACTCACATAAACGCAATCAAAAACAGAAAAGTCAATAAAAAGATTTTTCTTTCAAATTGATACGTTTTTCAATCATTCTGCCCGAAATAATTCAATTTCGTCAGATGACAACAGACTGATAAAGATATGTGGCCATTCATTGATAGAAATTAACGGACTTTCAGTACTGTTTACTCGTCCTGAGACACCTCGTCCTGGTAAGTACACTCATAAATGGTTAAAAATTGAAAAAAATATGAAGAATACATCCATGTATAACACCCAAACACACACACATGCACATACACAAACATACATGCACGCACACATACACACACACACACACACACACATACACATATATACATATATATATATATATATATGTATATATATATATATATATATATATATATATATATATATATATATATACTGAAAAAAAGTACAAGCACACTTATACCAAACCTTTAAGAAAAGTAAAAGAAGTCTCACTCACCATCAACCAAAGCGATTATATAAAAACACACCCACTTCCACCCTTCCCTAAATATACCAACACCTATCCATTTAATACTAGACACCACTTTTCCACCCTATAATAAAAAAAAATCAAAACCCATTCTCCCTGAAAAATTACCATTTTAGCCCCTCACTGACTTTTTATCTAAGACAAGTGAAACACCCACAGAGACAGGAAACAAACATCCCCCTGACTCTACCTCTCACTAACCCATCTCATTTCGAACCAAATGTTACTCTCATCCACACAGATACAAACACCTTCCCCGACCCCTGCTCCTACAAAGCAATAAAACAACAGCAATTTTTTTCTCTGAAAAAGATGGCTGGCCCTTGTCGAAATGCATCGAAATACGCCAAGGGAATAATGAAAATAAAATGTTGGGATGTATGATCTACCTCTAGAGTTTTTCTATTCACCTTCCAATTGTCATTTTCATCTACATTCGGTTGGATCACTTCACATCCACAATGCATATATATATATATATATATATATATATATATATATATATATATATATATATATATATATATATAGTGGTGGTCGAAAGTTATGTATGTATGTGCAAAAGTAACTTAGGAACTCAGTTATTTAATTATTGCATGTATCATGACGCAATGAAACGTGTCCAGTTGCACTGACATCATTTTGGGCCAAACTATCGAACGAAACGTGCACTCATTTTTCCAGGCCAATAATTGCTATAATAAATGCAGTTTGGTAACGATACTATTAGACATTTTTTGTATGTTTGAATGAATGAGTTGTCCACAGCAACAAAGGAGGATAATTCCAAAATGGCTGAATCTGGTTACTCGCCTTCAAATATCGCTCGTATTCTGGATTAAAATCACCTTACTGTCCGCAGATTCATCGCAAAGTATCATGAGACCGGTAAAATACAAAATATAAATCGTTGTTGTCAACCAACGAAGGTTAGCGAATGTCTTGACAGGTAAAGGAATGAAAACAACACTTCCGCCCAACTGATCAAATAAACGGTCCCATTCTAACTTCTGGAAATGTTACCGAACGCTAAAATACCTGAGGAAAGCCATAGAGTACATCAACCAATATGTTGTGTTGAAGACACCGAAGACTTGAAAACTCGTTTGAAGAAATCAATGCATAATAGTAAGAGCATTCCATCTCAGAAATTTAGATGAAACAGTGACAAAATTATCTAGAAGGACAGCAAAAGATAAAAGGACACTGAATGAATCAATTTATTATAGATATAGCTCTTTGTCTCAAAGATCCAGACAGAGAGAAGGGAAGAGTAGCCAAAATGTTGAGATAAAAACAACAACTATGAGGCAATTGGTCAGGAAAATAATCAATGTATAATTGCAACAACACTTCATCTTTAAAAATTCAGATAGAAAGAAGGTCGGAGAACACAGCGATCGAGATGTTGTAAAAAAGACAACAAAGACAAGGAGACTGGTCCGAAAGAAACGTTGTTTTCAGATAATCCATGTCGATTGAACTCTACAAACTTGGACTTAGACTTGAGCTTTTTTGTGCGCTGGGTCCTTTGCAATGTGTCTACGTCTAAAAAAAACTTTAATTCTAATTCGCTTTTTATGGTGGCTGGGGGCAGAACTTAGCTCAACCTAATTTCTGAAAAGCTATCGCAGAAGTTCGCTATGATGGCTACATCAATTGGCCTGCTTAGTGGTTATAATTACATTTCGAGCTCTAACTGTGGCATAAGTGAATAGCATCACTTCGTGCACCAATTCATTAGTAGTGTGGACCACTGTTGTAGCCTTGTTCCAGAGAAATCGAAGCTTGATAAAATAGGCGCCTGTCTTGCAGAAGTTGTTAGCAAACTCATTTTGTAGGCCGATTTGTTAGTGTAATTATCTACATCCTCAGTACGTGCCCCATTACAGTGGCGTTGTGCCAGACAAAGCTAAACCTAGTAAGACTTGCATTTGGCATACAGAAATTGTTAGCAACCTCGTTTTAAAGACCCCATCCTCACTACGTGGGTTGTGGAATGATTTCGATCCTCAATACCTGTCCTACTACTGTAGTGTTTCACCAGATTATGTTAAGCTTCTCAAGCAACCATGAAGGCTATGTCAACAGTCTTTAGTATTTATTAAAAGCGTAATCAGGTAGATAAGGCGACAAGCAAGATGGCTTGTAATATCACAAAGTAGAGCATGACGTATATTATCCGTCAAGGGACGGTAATTCTCGTTGGTCACTAAAGCTGCCGCGAACAACAGCCGAGAACCTCTCCACACGACTTCCCTTCCCCGTTCCGCATACCGTTCCGGTGTGACGCCTCTCACCGGTGCTTGGGACGTCATGCCTCGGCAAGTATATCTAAGCAGGCATTAAGTGTTACCTTATCGTCAAAAATCGCGCAACACCCCGTCAATCATTAAAGAAGAGGTTAAGAGGAAGAAAAAAAAAGAATTAGAACTGGTCTGGTTAGTAACTCAATAGAAACAGTCACGTGACTGACTTTTGGCAGCATGTCGTGTTAAGGGTGATCAATTAAAAAAATTGGGGGGGAAAAGGGGATAATCAATGGATGGGTTACTCCCCTCTCTCTCTCTCTTTCGCCCATTGTCGGACAGTGACCACTGAAAGAAAATCTGAAAACAAAGCTATCAACTTAGCAATAACTTACACTAAGGGCCTATTTAGAGCGGTAAGGGATTTTGAAATAAAAAATCAACTAAAGAAACTGTTTTTCTAGACATAAGAAAAAGTAAACGTTAAAAATGTCATCCCTCTAGCTCTACTGCTGCGGGTCGGACGCATGATATACACATACACAGCCGGCCAGCCTATGTTGACAGTTTTGGTTGACGGTGTCCAACATTGGGATGAACGTTGAAAAAAAAAGTACATTGGAGAAATAAATCCAGTCTTATGAAATAGATACGAATATACGCAATGTTTTAATCAGTGATGTAACTGACATTCCAGCACAGGATTGTTCCAGTGAACATAATAAAACTGTCATTAAAGACTATTTTTATATTTACAAGTACATTTTATTTGTACAGTCATACGTCGACTTACGCCAGACCGGCGAACGGTCTGATCGCATATACGGCACCATAAGAGCTTAAAACCCGTTTGATGACGTGGTGTTCAGTCGTTGCACTTTCTATGGCTCAACAGTGAGTGATGAAAATTTACGTCGCTTTATTGTTAGCTTTTAAAGAGAACGCTGTGTATATGCTTCTTTTTTTCCAAATTCTCGAAACAGCGGAGGCAAGAAGTAGGTGTAAGAATAGACATTTTGCAGGGTTGAGCTGATGACTTCGTGAAAGAAACATAATGGATGACATTTGTTCCTTTCTTTCAAACTTTACTCCCCAGGTCGCACAGTACTCATATTTTCGACGAATACATTTATCTTGGACAGATAATGAAGTTATTGAAAGAATATGAACGCAAAATAAAACAACGCATAACGATCGGCTGGAAATCATTTGGTATGAATAGAGAAATATTGGAAAGCATCTTGCCAATTTACTTTGAGTGTAAAGTATACAATGAATGCATAACTTACGGATGCATAACATGGGAGCTAACAAAATGAATTGAGAACTAACTTAGAATCAGCAAAAGAGCAATGGAAAGAGCAAAGAAAGAGGTAGAGAAAGATCCATATGCGCCAGAGGGAAATCAAAAGTGAAGGCCATTATACAAACAACTAGGCAACAAACATTGGGATGGGCAGGACACTCGGCAAGAAGGAATGACAACGAATGAAGCAAAAAGCAAACTGGTTTGTGTCCATGGGACTGTAAACGCTACAGGAAAAGACCAGACAAAAGATAGAGGGATGAGCTAGAAAGGTTCGTTAATAAGATATGATAAAGTTCAGTGCATTCAGTCTTCATGTAAGGAAATGGAAAGGGAGTTCGTCCATTGATGTAATGATGCTGCTGTTGCTGATGATGATGATGGTCGACTGGTCAAGTTGCTTCCACAATACTCCCCCACTTTACGAAAGTTCTCTTCACATCACGTCGCTTTTATGAAATACCTCAATCTGCCATAGCTTTATACCGTGTCTATAGACAATTACTACTGTGTAGTGAGTTTGACTCTCATTGAGTTCATCGCATGTGTGGATTTGTACCAGACTAAGTGCTATGAATGGTCTCCATTTTCTCTCAACAGAAAATGGAACGTACCTTAAACGGTGTATACCTTGGCCAGGAGTATGGAGATCCTGGGATGCTCAGTCGTCAGAATTGCCATCTTGGCCTCACCGATGCAGTCCAAAAAAAAAGCAGAAAGCGATACATTTGACAGCAGAAGTCGTTGAACAGACGTATAACTGAGTGTCGATCTGTCTTAGAGGGGTTTCTATCCCTTGGTTTGGAATCAGAGTTGTCCTCCTCCTAGGCTGGTTGCCCTCCCGATGTTGGGGAGATATCTTACCCATAGTTGGAAGGAAAAGAGATGGATTCATGCCTTTTCCAAGAGCATAACTGAGAGGTGGACGTGGCTCTGACCAGGGTTAGGAACAAGAGTTGCTGACTCCGTTGTCCGAGCCGTTACCGATACGCAAATCTCACCCTAGACTTCGGACTAGTAAGCCACACCGATAGATATTTAGCAAGCATTGCCGAGTCTGGCACAAGGCCACAACAAGGAGGTAGCAGTGAAGATCTAACTCACTACATTGATCTACCTGAATAGCCTATCAACTATCGCCAAATATCCATGTGGAGATATACGGGGTTTTAAAAATTAAAACTTTCCTGCAATATTTAGAACAATATTTTTCCATAAAAATTCATAGCATTTCTATTCAGTCATTAAAGTATATATCCTGGATTTCTGTGATCTTATGCAACATTTCACCTAAACTGTGTTTTCTGCCATAAACAAATGATTTCAGTTATGATTCTATGCATTCTTTAGGATTTTTTCGTCTTTTATAACTTCTTGGAACCGTTGAGGGATGTTGCATGGGACGAAACAAGTGGCAATTAGGGATACGTTGCATGTGGGGGAATTTTCCATTCCAACCAACAGTTTTGAATAGTTATACAGGTGAATATTAGTTTTCCTAGTCTCCATAATAGCTCTTTTCCTCATTTGACCTTGTATTGTACCAGGCTAATCTCGGTAATTTATGAATGAAGAATCGAAAACTGTTGGCAATACACAATCTGATCAATGCTTTTCAAGACTTTAAATTAATCATGATTACACTAAATAATCTCTGATAGGTTAACACACTGGTATTGGTGACGAGCGTCAAACTAGCTCATGCGTTCATCATCATCATGATTATTTTAGCATGCATCGCTGAACATAGATCGTCCCCAATTTTCGCCACAACTCTATATCATGGTGTCGCAAGGCCAGTACTTTCTACATTTGTCTAGCTCTTCATGCTGTCTTACTTTCTGCCGGCTACAATTTTGCATATGATCTCTGGGGATCTGCGTTGTGATATCCAGCCTCCGTAGGATATTCTTGCAGCATGATCAGCCCATTGCCATTTGAGCTTTCTATTGGTTTCTATGATACCTCAAACTCCTGTCTTTTCCTCAATATATTGCGTTGTCTTATAATCTCTCGAAATGAGGTTGAGCATGACTGTCACACGGGCTCGTTACATGGTTCTCAGTTTGAGGATTGATCCTTCGGTTAGGTTTAGTGTTTCAGCCCCATAGATGACTATTGAGAAGATGCATTGGTTGAATACATTTCTTTTAAGAACTAATGGAATTTTCTTGATCTTTTAAGTCGAGAGATTAGTAAATTTCAATGAAGAATAGCAAACAATTTACAGTATATAATGCTTAGATTTAGCACATAATCTTCCTACAAACCACACTTATTTCTTTTGTTAGAACAAAGACAAGCTTGATAACGTTATTTACTGAGCACAGAGTTTGGTATAAAGCCAAAACATCCGATTCATCTGTGAGTGTCGAAATCACTACACAAGCGAATTGGTCGAATCTGCGAGCTTGCTATTGTGTTATGCAAGTCAGTAAGTACCAATAATCACTACAACTTATGTTTAAGGAATTTTCATTTGGAAACATCCAAATGATTTGTCTTCTTATGATATCGTTTCATTTTTTCCCTTAAATACTCTCGTATATATATATTACGTTTATCATATCTTCTGTGGTACATGTTTGTTGATTTGTATGAAAATATAATTGTTTTGAACATGCAATGGGGACTCTATTTTTGGACATGAAATGAAGACCTTCTATTTTCATAAATGTTTACGATAAAAACCCGGCACTGGAGATACAAAGTTGAAAAAAAATACTTGGCAGCGAGGAGGTTAAAAAAAAAACACAGAAAACAAAACAAAATTCTTTATGGAAAGTCTTGGATTAGCTTTGCATTGTTAATTGTAATTTTCCACAAATATTAGTTTTACATTTACGGTTGAGTTTTTATTTCCTTTACCTGAAAGTGAAGACAGGGTTGGAATGTAACACCAATTTTCTAAATTCAAAGCGAGGTTAAAGGTCAAATGAGTTTTAGGTGCATGAACTTCATTAATTAGTTACAACTGGCTGGAAGTGAATATGAGAAATTGTTCAAATCATTGATCCTTTAATGAAAGACAGTTAACGACAAGTTTTTATGTCCCGTTTTAAATTGAGAATTTTGGTTAATAGCGTCATATGTTATCGTAACAAACGAAATTTGTCCACCTGTTGATATATAAGTGCAAACTCGTGTGTCTGTAAGGCAGCTCTCTCTAATACTAATGATTTTGAGAATCACATCAAAATGAACTCGTGAACGAAATTTGCAGATTTAATGTAAAATCTGGGCTCCTTAATTGATTTAAGTCAAAAGCGCATTTTTTCTGATTAAACTATAATCAAAATTTAGTTTAATTTGATCAAAACACAGATTTTATGCTGAATTCAAGCCCCTTTAATAACATAAAATTACCGGGAAGAAATACTTACGTATTTGGTCTGATTAAATTGAATTGAATCTACATTATGGTGTAATCTGTAAATTTGCGCCTTTGACTTGAATTTTGTAGTCCAGATTCTACATCCGGTCTGGAATCGCAAGTGGAAGATTGTAGTCACCAATCTTTGAATGAGTGCAGACCAAACCGAAAACAATTCACAATGCGTTGCTGTAGTTAAAACTTTTGCAATGCTTTTCTATTATAAAATCACTTACAGCAACACTTGCCTTATTTCCTGACCCCTAACTATTCTTCTATTTGTAATTTTTAGGGCATATCTAGAGTAAAATCATTCATAATGATTTATGGTACTTATACAAGAATGGGATCCATATGACAAAGAAAAAAAGTAATTCTCCCTGAATCTTCTAAAAAAAGATTTCTAAGCCGGGAATACATGAAAACAATTCCTTACGAAAGAGTTCCGGATCTAAGCGATGTAATTGAGCGTCAAAAAAGCTACTTTTCATTTAATCTCATTCGATTAAGTATTTTAAAACATTATCGTTAATCCTTACGACTACTTTTCATCTTAAGCTTAATTGTTTAGTTGCTTTTTCCTTTTTTCTTTTGTACGGCTGGGATAAAAAGATTATTTTCGTGTATGACCAACCTCAAAAATTAAAGAATGATTCAAGAGGTGTAACTTTTTTTGTCTTGGACCCCACTCTTATATCAGTACCGATTTTACAATAGAAAATTATTCGCTGCACTTTGCTATAGTGAAATTATTAGCAATGCATTTCCATTAAACAAATGAAAACCGTATTCTCTGCTATTAAACAAGTCACGATGCATTGGTGTACCAAGCCACGAGTAAAACATAAAGTAAGAGAATGACCTTCAAACTGAGAACCATGCAGACGTGCACATGAGAGAATCATATTCAACATCATATGGAGAGACCACAAGACAGCACAGTATATTAGGGGAAAAACAGAAGTCCGGCAAGATATAAGATGGTTAGATGAAGTGGAAAGGTTCAGAGAATGTTGGCTCCGCAACGCCCATAATGGGGAGGTGTGGCCTATCTTGGGTAAGGTCCCTGTCCAACGACAGGCAATAAAATGATGATGATGATGATGATGATGATGATGATGATGATGATGATGATGATGATGATGATGATGTAAAATATTCGATGTTTAATCATCAAATATTCCCCCATCTACTAGAAATATTTGATTTGTTAGTGCAGAATAGGACTTCAGTGGTTGAAATAAAACCGTGAGTTATGCTTCATTTTAATCGAACCCCTGATTTGCCGAGTCACTTGAAATGTAACTTGAATATACAGGTCAGAAATGATGGGGTCATTTATGTATAGATCGACACCAAGGAGCATAAAGCTTTTTTATTGGGTTATAACGTTAAGCTTTTTTGTTTTTAAATCTCGACTCATCTGGAGCTGTTTCAAAGTTTGATGATTAGACATGTGGTGTAAAGAGTTTCTATGGCGAAATTTTTATTGTTATGTCATCATATAAAGATAAATCAACCAATGAGAGCATCCCATTTGATTGCAAACAAACAAATAAACATAAAAAAATTGCATATAACCTCATTATATGCTCAGATGATGATAAGAATGAACGTTTGATACTCCGAACAACATTTAGCTCATCTTAACCTGGGACGAGGTTAAAAACGTGGAGCATCCCTGAGGATCCGCTAGTCCGTTAGGTATTACCTCTCGATGAAACGCCTATACAGGTGTTTAGTATCCATAAAATTAATGAGATTGGATCAATGAGTCCTTAGTTTACACGTAGCCAAATTTTCATCAGAAATGCTTATTGTATAGTGTTCGATCTATGTGACTAATATTCACCATTTGATCAAGTGCATTTACGAGGGAGGATATTGAAAATTATATATGACTATGTTAAAAATTGAATGTTCTTTGTGTAAAATGGATGTTTCTTCATCGTTAGGCTGCAGACTTATCGATGTACCTACGCTCATAATCAGGAGTGAAAGGTAGTTTTGATTCACTAATCAAATCCTACCGGAGATATTGCAAGTTATGAAGCCTCCTTGTGATATCATGTGTTACATAAAGAACTTGTGCCTAATTATCTTGTGGAATTGGGCGTCTGTTATAAAATATTCAGTACAATAAATACGAAATAGATGTTTTTAAAAACACTACAAAATATTCTTTATACATATTCACTTAAAGGGTGACTTCATTGGTTATGAAGATCGATGTCAAGTCACGTCCCTAGAATCGAATTATTTGCAAAAAGGAAAACTACCCTATAATTGATATTTATCCCCAAAAGGTAGAAAAAAAAGTTCCCCCTCAGTTCTTAGCTATGAAAAAAAAAGTTTCCCCTCAATTTCGACCTCTAAAAGGAAAAATTTGCAAACAGATTACTATGTTAGGTAAAAATTGATGTAAGAAATGTTATAAGAATATAAGATAAGGTAAAAAAAATAAACTTCCAAGAAAAATTCAATTAGAATGCTGCCTCAGGTAAGAACACATTCCCCCCCCCCCAAAAAAAATCAACCAGAATATTAGCTAAAGTGAAAAAGCAACGGAAAAACTACCATCGAAATATGTGGTCAACGTAGAAATGTCGTCGGAATATGAGGTTAGGTGAGAAATCAACTTCCAAAAAAGGTTATCAGAATCTTAGGTTGAGTAAAAAAAAATCAGCGTGAAAATGTTACCAGAATCTGTTGTTAGGTAAAAAAAATCTTAAAAAAAGTGTTATCCGAATATGATATCAAGTGAAAAAAAAAGATGTCATCATAATATGGGGTCAGGTAAAAAAATCAATGCAAAAATGTCATCAGATTAAGAGATTAGATAAAAAAAAAATTCAACCTCCACAAAATGTGCTTGAAATATCAGAATATGAGCTCAGGTAAAAAAAATTCACCCGAAAGTTTTATCACAAAATGTAAAAATATTCATTTTTGACATCATAATTCTGACATGAAATCAGGATCCAGTTCCGTAATTGTATAGTAAATTGAAGCCTCTTTCTAGAAACATGATGTAAGGGGTTAAAGCTTTTGTTAGAGAATCCTGGAGACGCGGGTCTACAATAATTCTACCTACCATATGCTGTTTTGGCTTGGTTACGTCAACATACATATATACAGAAAACCCGTCATTATTATAGAGATAGACTAAAGTTCGACAGGTAAATATCCAGTTCAAAGTAACTAAGTTGACTTCATTTCGTTTCGGGCCAAAGAGGGGGTAGTGTTTCTCTTGAAAATAAACATTTGAAATTCTGGAATTTAACAGGGATTGACCGCATTCGAATTTTAACTAATGTTGTTGTTGTTACTGTTGTTGTTATTGTTCATATATAACGTTTATTTAGGCAGCAATCTTTCGTTAATACATTATTAATATATATTGCTCAAAATCCATAGCCTTTCAGCGAACAAAGAACTTAACGTAACCGAAATTCGCCAAAATCTTATTGAATGGCAAATAATATCAGCCAAAAGTGAAATCGATCTCGATGATAACTCAAAGTTTATCTGAAATATCTCAAACGTATGCGCTCTTTTGTACGTAAACAAAACAGTTAATTTTTTTTTTCAATCTTGTCTATTGTCTTTAACAAGATTAGCTCAATTCGTTACATGGCCTATCAGGGGGAAATGGGTGAAATAGGAAAATAATCCTTCGAAATACTGGATTTTTCCTGAGCATAAACACCGACCAATGACGTTGGCAGTAAGTACTCAAATACCCAGAGCGCAAGAATAGAGCCATCAGTTTCATACAATTCAAAAAAACATCTTTCAAGCATTAGGAATCGACCAGGACACGTTTTTATTGTTGTGTGGTAACTCGGCATAAAATCATTTAAGGTGTAGATAAGATCAGTTTTGCTAACATCCATAAATCTCGCCACAATAGTGACATATTTACCGATACAGAGTTTCTAATAATGCATGATATTGCACAACAATATATCATAATGTATGATCTTGTATGGTAAAGCTTTTCTGGTAATGCATAATAAGAATTATGCATAATAATCTACAATAATCAGCGCTAATGCTCAATAATATATGATAATGTCGGGTACAGCGTTCTTTATAATGCATAATAATGATAGTGTACGATAATGTCAGGTAAAACATTACTTATAATGTATAATCAAAGTAATTCCCAAAAGGTTTGACTGTCAATCCATCTGTCATTGAATAATTCAAGGATGGTCAGAACTATGGCCATCCTTTTTTCTAGTTAATAATGGGACACCGGAGTATGTTTTTTGCCTATTAGTTTCTGAAAATGTCCTCCAATTCTTTTTCGATTTTACTTCAACGATGTCGTTTATCAAGTAGTTCTCCCTTGAAGATAATATGATGATTCTTGAGGGAGATTCCATAAAAGATTACCACAAATTACTTAAATTTCAAGATCTCAATATCCCCACCCACCCCCCCAAAATTTTCTCGATTTCCCCCAAATGTGGATATTTGCCCGTGGAGAATACGTTACTACCTAACCCGACTAAACACAGCTATCTAACTATTCAACCAGGTAAAACATAAATAAAGATTTCAAATACTGATTTTTAAGGCAGACAGACGGATATCCTCCACTTAGAAGATTAGCACAACACAAACTTCCTACATTATTCTGTCATCCATTTGACCTTGTGCCGTACTTAGCTTAGTGAATACACATAAGTAGCCGAAAACTGCTTACAACACACAATCCGATAAATGCATTTTAAGACGTGAAAATAATAATTATGATTAAGCAAATTTTTTATTTCGCATTAATTAATCTCTGATTGGTCCACTTGTTGCTATTAGTGACGAGTGCTTAACTGGCTGTGACCATATTTAATAATGCATATGTGATACAAACAGATCAAGATGAACCTACTGGAGTTAATGGTCTGTGTATTATTGTGTGCAGGTTTGCGTGGGTGCTCTTTCGTGCATGCGGGAGGGTGCAATATGTTGCCTACATGGCCTGAATAGAAAGAAGCTATCCCTACATATGGGGATGGGGCCAAAGGAAATATAAGCAGTGGAAAACAGATCCCTTTCTTATATGTTTCCCAACACCTGTTTGACGTCGATTAGTTCCTTTTGAAGGTAAACAAAGCTAAAAAGACAGCTGCTTGGGTCAATAGTTAAATACAGGAAGTCCCGAGTAACAAACACCCAACATACGAACAACTCGTTTATACGAACGAACTGCCATTAGGAATTTTTTTTTTCTTTTTTTCCAAATTGAGTTGTAGACAGCGGTTCGTAATAGAAAAATCGACTTCAGTAGTGATTTGCGAGAATTTTGGGCAAAAACTTTCTAATGCAAATTCAAATAGAGTTATACGTATATATATGGTATTCAAAACTTGCGCCGGTGAAAAAAGTTACCTGTTCCCATTTTTGAATTCAACGTTTTTTACATACCTGTCTGTATGCCTTTGTCAGTACGTGAAACTAGGCAGGATTTAAAATAGATTATCAGCAAGATTATTCCCTTTAAGTGAGATAGTCCATTGTTACGGGTAGAACAGGAGAGAAGAACAGAAAATATCATACTTTTCAGTATTATAGTAAATAATCCTATTCTGTCTGTAACGTTGACATTAAATCTCACTGATTTTCAATACATTAATATACTAAAATTCTTTCCAATGCATTTTAATGAAATTTCTTGCAATACGTTCTCCTGGTGACTGTATTTACATTCTACACATGATGACATTCTTCTGTCAGTAACACTTGCCTTAATTCTTGACCAATAACATTTTTTCCTAATTTTCTATGTATTTCTATTTCAATGAAATTTTTTATAATCCATCTCTATATCAAATAATTTACCATGCATTTCTATACTAAAACCATTAGCAATTCATTTACTTATTTAGTGTTTAATTTAATTTGTTTTTAAAAGTGATCTTTCTTATATATAAATCGTGAAATAGTGATAAACTGTGATTCTCCCTTTTACTCTCCCCTCCTCTATAGGAACGATACCAAGTCATGAGTCTAATGTGAACAATCATCCTCCCTCTCACTATCTCTTCCACTCTATGAACGATGCAAAGTTTATACTGCTTATTTTCAGCAGCCCCCAGGTTGTTTAACTGAAAAAAGCAAACACAAGAAGGTTCCATTTTAGCTTGAATTCACCTTGTAAATCAAAACCTCTAAAACTAATTTGCTAAAGAACCCTCCCTGGTGTCATATTGGTACTCACAGAAACTTCCACGAGCTTATGAAATATGGTTTCTGTGGTAGGCTGTCACATACAGACGGACAGACCGACTGATTTTTGGTGAATTATAATAAGATTGCAGCTCTATTCAGTCAGTAATGCTTGCATTGATTTCTGGCCACTGACAATAAATTCTTCCTGATTTTCGATGCATATCTATCTAAAATCATTACTAATGGACTGATATTATAGATAAACAAAAGCTCCATTCTGTCAGTAAGGCTTGAAATAGTTTCTAATCTCTGACAATCCATTCTTACTCGATTCGCAATGATTTTCTTTAGCAAAACTATTAGCAATGTATTTTCATTATACAAATACTATTCTGTCAGTAATGTTTGTATTAATTCCTGATTAGTGACAATACCTTTCTTCCTGATTTTCAATGCATATCTGTAAAATTATTTGTACGTTTACGTTATACATAAAAGAGCTCCGTTTTGTCAGAGAGACTTGTCTTAATTTATTACCATTGCCAATCTCTTTCAATCTGGCTTGCACTGTGTTTTTTAGCAAAAATGTTAACATTCCATTTTAATTATACACATAACATTCCTATTCTGTCAGTAAGGCTAATGCATTTACATAGTAAAGACGGAGAATTTATCAATCAAAACGTTCTCTTAAAATAAACAAGGGTGAAGACCAAGGTTCATTTTTGTTCTTACGATCTTCATCCTCATCCACATCAGCAGCAGTAGAAACAGCAGCCTCTTGACGTCTGTCGTTGAACATGATCCCCCTTCAAGATTCGCCAGATCTCTCTGTCGCGGGTGTCAGAGGGCCAATATCTCTGGGGATCCACGTTGTGAGTCGTGATATATGGCTGTTGTCTGACATTGATTATAGACCCCTCTTTCCAGGACTAATGGGATCTTTTTGTCCTCGAATGTTGAGCTTGCTCTGTCGTAAGCTTACCAGCGTAGGTGATTTTTGATTGATCTTTTGTTCTTTTGAGGATTTCGTGGTGATTCTTTGTTTCAGGTAGATGCAGTGACCTACTTTCTTTAGTCTTGCGTTTCATGATTTTGATTGTTATATAGTTGTCCTCAACATGTTTCTTATGCGTGGCATAGGTTTTACTGAAGTTATACGAAGAACTACTTTCTTGCTGTCTTCATTCAATTTGTCTGACATCATTTAGAGTTCATGAATGTCTTCAGAAATCATGGAGATTGTCCTAGGTAGATGTAAGTCTACTTCCTTCGGCCCTGTACT
Organism: Thysanoteuthis rhombus; assembly: GCA_963457665.1. Taxonomy (NCBI): domain Eukaryota; kingdom Metazoa; phylum Mollusca; class Cephalopoda; order Oegopsida; family Thysanoteuthidae; genus Thysanoteuthis; species Thysanoteuthis major. The sequence goes on from OY735206.1 coordinate 40,719,329, forward strand.
TTCAATTTTGATCTAATCCATTAGAAACTGGCATGGACTAGTCACGTTGCTAGAATGTCGGACAACCGCTGGAAATCACGACTCACAAAGTGAATACCTCGAAATCAAAAAGTATGGACTCTGCAACGCCCATGACTGAGATGTCTGAGGAGTACGAAAAAAAAAAAAAAAAACCACTTTACGTGACCTTGGTTAAAAAATATATGTTTGTAGAAAATAATTTTGGTCAATTATTCTTTTTATATTGTAGTGATATTTTGTCGTGTCGAAATAATAGCGCCTAGATGTTCTAAGCGTGACAAGAAGCCAAGCAAAAAATATATATACTCAGATATTTTTTCCAATGGTAACTGCTAATTCTTATACGAAATTTCCATATCAAGTTAGTTTGTTCAAAAGCAACAAAAATAAATGTAAGAGAATAATGGTTAGTGTAACATCTTATTTTGATTTATTAGTTTTGAGATTTTCATAGATGTCTGCTTTTAATATGTTTGCTATAGTCATTTATTGTAAATATTTATCACATCTGATACATACGGATGGAAAAAATCTCCAATACTCACACACCACTCAAAGACGTAACTGGAATACTTATAGCAACTGACAAAAACATTCAACAAATAGCAAACTACAGTTGCTGAAATCAACAGTGAAAACTCTATCATGATACTTTACAATACAACTCAATCCTAATATTGAAAAATTGAAAATGGCAGAGAGCGTAGCCAAAAGCGCTCAATCTTTTGGATAATATCTATACTCATTGGAAACACAAACACAAACAAACGAACACACACACACACAAACACACATACACACACACGTATATATATATATATATATATATATATATATATATATATATATATATATATATATATATATATATATGTATACATATATACATATTGAAGTAATGTACATTAGTTATAAATCATAATTATAAATTCATTTATACATGGTAAATACTGCATGATAAATTATGTTTGATTTTATGATGGCTGTTTTGAGTTATTTCACGGCATTTCGGGGAATATTTTGAGGTATCCCATGACAATTCGTGATTTAATTTAGTATGGTATATCAGAGAAAAGCAGCACCCTTGCCCATGCAGACAAGATAGTTAATAAAGAGTGGTTTTTACCAAAACGCACACCCACCAGCTCTCTTCTCTGCCAACTATCTTGGTAGGCCAGTGACAAGACATTTTCACAATATGTCTGGCTATGGTATATTGTCTTCCTGGATATTTGGTAAACTCATATCTCTTTTCTAACGAGTTGCATATTTTGCAGCAAATATATTGGTTTGGTTAATACGTTTTTATCTTCTTAGTTTTTTTGTTCTTTTTTTTTCATTTTTCTGTCAATGTCTTCAATCATCAATGTCTGCCCAGTCTAACTTTGATCTTATCATCTTTGCTTTTATCGGCAACACTCAGGTCATCTTACATTCCAAAAATGCTGCTTACTTAACGGTCATATAATATGAAACGACTGGGACAAAGCAATAAAAGGCATCACAAATAAGATGAAAGACAAATTAGTACGAATTTGATATTACTAGAAATGATCCATCTAAGAAATTGGAAAACTCCATACCATTACGTCTATAACTATTAGTTGTAAACAAACATTATGGCGTCCAGAAAAGAGGAAAGGTACAGATGTAAGTATATGACTATTTGTGAATTTTTATTACTGATGAGTCTGCGTGGCCAAACTATTAGTCCTCGGGTCATACCAAACCTACTTCTAAGGAGACTCTTTACTCAACAATCACAAATACAAAATGATATGAGTGTTGTGATAGAAAGCTATAACAATGATAGGTCTGGTTACTCGCTTAATAGAAGCTGTCATGGGAGCAACGTCTTTTGGAAAATTGGAAAAATGGGGTGATCAATGAATGAATTAATTTTCTCATTTTGGTGGGCGGTGATCACTTGAAAAATTCGTGAATGCTACCGGATACAAATCAAGTGACCAATTTCGCATAAACCCACACTGAAAAAAAATTATTGGGGGATTTACATTTTTTTTCACTAGAGATCATGAGTAAATGCTTACATTTTCAGTATTCTAGATCCATCCTATCTATGTGACACATAGATAGATAGATAGATAGATAGATAGATAGCCAGCCAGAATTACTAAAATCTGAAGAAACCTGTGTCAACAGTTTTAGTGACAGTTTTGGTTGATGGTTTCTAATATGAAATGTAAACCAGTCTGAAATAATAATTCGAGGGGAATGATTCATCTTAGAAATTCGAACAACTTAAGACTTCCTTCAAGTTGTTCATCTTCATTTTCAACTACCTGCAATAGATCTGTTTAAACACTATTGCTTGGTCCAGGTTATTTGTGTTCTTGCATTTATATGTATATATCTATCTATGCATCTATCTGGACTTCACCCAGCCCTTACCGTTAACAGTAGAAGTTTGAAAGTTTGTGCACCCTCTTCAGTAAGTAGGGAAATTGTTTTTTTTTTATGGGGGTTTTCGGGGGGGGGGGGTTACCCCCAAAGTAAGTTTTTAATTTTGAGGTTCAATATGCAATCCAAGTTTATACTAAATCGGTCACTAGTTTGCACTCGCTTGTTTTCTTTTCCTTTTTGTTTTTTAGAATTCATACACTTTCAGTGACCACAGCCCAACAAAAGGCGATAGATACAACTTATTCATTCCCTCGGGATATTAGTTTGTTCTGTTTTGTTCTGTTCTTTCTTTTCTTTTTCAGAAGCGTTCCTCGCCTCCCTATGAGAGGCTCTGTCCCTTCATACGTCTGTCGGTAGGCTTGTCTCTATATCGTCTCATCTATTGTAAGTCAGTTTTACTTGAAACTTTGTAGAAAGGTTTTGCATGATAAGATGCAACTGACCTGAAATTGAATTCGATCTGGGAATAATGGTGTTCAAACTCGATTTTCTCGGCTGTTTTGATAAGATGCTTCTTACCTGAAATCTACCGATATTCACTTATGAAACTGAAACATGGAACCTAAGCAAAACATTGACCCTCAAGCTCAGAACCATGCAACGCTCACAGAAGAGAATAATGCCCAACATCTCATGGAGAGATCACTAAACTGCACAGTATATTTCAGTGAAAACAAGAATGTAGAATCCATTAGAAAAACTCAAATGGCAATTGGCTGGTCATGTAACAAGAATGTCAGACAACCACTGAACATCATGACTCACAACGTGAATCCCCAGAGATCATTTGCGAAACTGTGGCCAACAGAACACACGACAGTGTCCAATGACGGATCATGATCATGATGATGAAACTATATAGTGGACACCTCATTGAACTATCGGTTCTTGTTTACATATTGTAATCGAACCGTAATTTTCCGGCACGATTAAACCGATTCTAAGTTGTGATATAAAGCAACTGAAAATTTAGATGAACGTAAAGCAAGTTAGACTTATTAATAATGTTGCAATACTTCATCCAAGATTAGATTTGGGGAAAAGAATTATTGTTGTTTACTGTGCTTCGTTGTGAATTTCTTCTTGCTCTAAATTTCCTCTTGTTTTCATCCTCTTAATTCTTTCTTGCAGTCTCCGTTCGTGTAAGCGAAAAAAGGGATGAAGCTTAAATGCGCGTACACGATTTTATGTGTTTTCTGCTACCAATCTCTCTCTCTCCTAGCTTACGCCTTAGGCGCGTTTGAGTGTCTGATTCCTATCGTGTGCGAATTGTCACCACACCCTCAGACGCCGTTTAATATTGTAAGGGGGGCATTTCTCCTTTTATCCGCCTGATTTCCCTCTGGCCCTGTCTACATCGTCTACCTGACCCTTGGCTCTCTCTAAACGGAAGCTATTCCTTGTACGGACAGTGCCTGTCGCTTAATGTGTGGGACGCTCACGCTCTTCCTAACAAGGTGCTCAGATTAGCGTTATTCACTTGTCAACACGTCAACGAGCAAATACTTTGTCGTGATGACATACAATAGGATGATAATGATCCACTACTAATAGTAACGGAGTTGGCATCGGCAGAACGAGGGGAAACCTTAATGTGGGGGGGAGGGATTTTTTTTTCCTTAAGTGGCAGTGATGAACGAACGCAGTGAGAGACTGGGGCATCAACCTTTCTGCAGAGGAAGGTCAAAAAGAAGAAGAAGAAGAAGAAGAAGAAGAAGAAGAAGAAAAAAAAAAAGAAGAAGAAGAAGAAGAAAAAGAAAGAAAGAAAGAAAGAAAGAAAGAAAGAGAAAGTAGAAGAAAAAGACGAAAGAAGAAGAAGAAGACGAAAGAAGAAGAAGAAGACGAAAGAAGACGGAAGAAGAAGAAGAAGAAGAAGAAAGAAGAAGAAGACAAAAGAAGACGGAAGAAGAAGAAGAAGAAAGAAAGAAAGAAAATGTAGAAGAAGAAAAAGACGAAAGAAGAAGAACACAAAAGAAGAAGACGAAAAAAGAAGAAGAAGAAAGAAAGAAAGAAAGAAAGAAAATGTAGAAGATGAAAAAGACGAAAGAAGAAGAAGACAAAAGAAGAAGACGAAAGAAGAAGAAGAAGAATAAGAAGGAGAAGAGGAAGAAAGAAAGAAAAAGAAAAAAGGAAAAAGAGGGAGGAGGAGGAGGAAGATAACAACACCTTCAACAAAACCCTGATAAACGTGATCGGTCGTAAGTTAGAGTCGGATTTTTCTCCTTCAACAGCGATCTCAGTTGGTATATGTTTAACTGGTCAATTACACAGGCGACCGGTTCGATAGATTTTCGGCTTGATGCAGACCCGTGGACTTCTTTTGAGCCCCGATCAACTGTTTCGGTCGAGCGCACTGACATGCGGCACCCATACATTGTGTGCCAACAGAGATGGTTTACCGAAGTTCTGTAATCGGGTGAGGGTCGAGACTATTTTTTTCATTACGGGTTGTAGACCTCTGATTTGCCGACAATACTGTTGTGTAGTTCTCCGCCAATGTGGGAGTGCAGGCTAGATAAGGAAAGAAATCAGTATTGCCAAGCATGGTTTCTTATTTTTAGATAAACGTTTTGACACCCTTGAAACTCTTTTGAAATCGCTAAAATCGCTTTTTTAATCGCTTTTTAAATGTTGTACATGTATGATTATAAATTGAGTTACATTATATAGAAATATCTTTGTCATGTTGCAAGAATAGCAGACAAACCCTGGACATCATGACTCACAACACGGATCCTGAGAGAACATATGCGCAACCGAGGCCGGCAGAAAACAATGGAGAGACAAATTAGACAAATTCAGAAAGTACTGACTCTACGACGCCCACGATAGAGAGGCCTTGCGAATCATTGGGAAGTACAGTTAAAGAGATGATGATGATGATGATGATGATGATGATATACCTCCATCGAGAATCAAATTCAAAGTACATAGACAGTGGACTTCAAGATACACATATACTCAAATTCTGTTGCAGAATGCCAAATACTTAGCTCCATGATTCTGGCCGTGGCTTTTGCTTTTGCAGAAACAAATTGGTAAGATACACTATTTGAAAGCTGGTAAAATCTTCTTTACAATAATACATACTTTGATGTATCTACACCCAGAATTGAATCCACAATCCATAGACAGTGGACTTAAAAATACATATATACTTTAATTTCTTAGTAAAATGCTAAATACCTAGATCTACGTTTCTAACTGTAACTTTTGATGCACAGCAGATACAAATTGACAAGATGTACTTTAAAAACTTTAAAACCCGATGAAACCCTCTTCATATATATATATATATATATATATATATATATATATATATATATATATATATATATATATATATATATATATCCACCAAGAAATAAATCTACAATCCATTGACTAACGACTACGGATTACACAAATGCTGAAAAGTTCAATGTAGAATGCTAAAAAACCTAGCTCCGTGTTTTTGGCTGTAACTTTTTATGCAAAGCAGATACAAAACCCCAAAGATACACTCTCTGATAGCTGATGGAATTCCCTTTCGAACGACATGTCATGTCAATCCGTTTACATTTTTTACTATGATTTGCTCAAATTTCCACAGAACCATACCGGAGTGAGTACAAAAGCAGAAACCAAACTGATATTATTGACTTTTCTATTTTGAATTTGCGAAAAAAAAAAACCCTCAGTACACTCAAAAAATTTAATTGGGATATGTAGTGTGATTCTTAAGTTACGCAGTCACTTTCAGAATCAATGGCATACAGTTTAGCAAATGCAATTTGGGATCAGATTTTGGAAATGGTTGACCTGCATAGTCCTTTAAAAACGATATCGTCAAGGACATCCAAATTCTGAATCAAGTCAACGTAGACAGCGACTACAGAATTGCACGATGTAAAATACAAGTAAACACTAACAAAGAAAGCAGGAAAATATTCCACACAAACTGCAACCTCTAAATACACCAAAAGAGCATGCTCGATCTTTCAAGCTCGGACTGAAAAAAAAGATTTAGAATTCTTACGACGACACCAACATCAACGAACTAAACAACAAAATGACAGCAACTATAATAGAAATCGCCACTATATTCAAAACTATGAGCACACAACCCATTAAGTAAAATCTCAGATGAAACCAGAAATCTTATGGAAAAACGAAGAAACCTCGAGCCACCGACAACAAGAAACTAAATAGATTAATCAAGAAAAAACGAAGGGAAGACAGAAGATGCACGGTGGCAGTCATCGAATCAACTTTCGAAAGAGGGCTTCAAAGCAATAAACAAAGGCCTCAACTCAAGACGAAAGCAAATAACCAGCATACTCGAGGAAAATAGAAACCTAACAACAGACAGAGACAGGACTGTCGAACGTGCCAAAGAATTTTACCAAAAACTTTATCCGTCCAAATAAGGACTACAAAACAAAGAACAGGATACGCAAGACGTGAGCAATCAACTCGAAGACTTCCCAGAAGTAACCCCGTGGGAGGTGAAACAAGCTATTAAATAGACGAATAAAGAAACGACCCCTGGACCAGACAACATCACCATCGACCTACTCCGAAAAACGGGTAAAATCATCACTAGGAAACTGGCTGTTCTCTTCAACTTGTGTCTAAAACACAGTAAAGTCTGATGATTGGAACACAGCTATCATAATGCTTTTACATTTAAAAAAATGGAAACCCGAAAAAACCTCAACAACAGGCCTATAAGCCTACTCAGCTGCCTATACAAACTTTTCACAAACATGGAACTTAACCAAGAGACAGATCCGTAAATTGAGAACCATGCAACGTGCACATGAAAAAATTATGCTGGGCCTCACATGGAGAGACCACAAGACAGCACAGTACATCCAGGAAAAGACAAGAGTCAGGGATATCACTGAATCCATTAAAAATCTCAAATGGCAGTGGGCTGGCCATGTTGTAAGAATGGCGGACAATCGATGGGTATCGCGACTCACGACATGGTTCCCCCGAGATCACATGCGGAACCGAGGCCGGCAGAATAGTAGATGGAGAGACGAGCTAGATAAATTCAGAAAGTACTGGCTCCGCGACGCCCGTGATGATGATGATGATGATGATCTGCATAGATAATCCCAAATCTGAACCGGACAATGAACTAATTTTCCTTGAACAGTTATTTGTCAGGGACGGTGCATTGGGCCTTTTCCTCTGCCGATTAATTGCAGCTTTCTCGAGAACTGCTGATCCTAATAACTTCAAACTCGACTCTGTGCTTCTCTAGGCTTTCTGCAATACGCCTGCCGAATTTTACTTTTGCACCTTTCCTGGTTCTTGAGTATTTTTATTAGTGTGTATAGCGACTATTTTGAATTTTAAGATTTTTCCTTTTTGACATTTTTCTTCCATTCAGAACATATTGAGGATAGAGAATCCGTTGAATTTTTTTTTCTTTTTTTTTTTTCAATACATGAGAGGTCAAGTTTTACTTTTACTGGACTAATAGGGTTAGGGACCAAAGAGGAGATCGTAAGCATAGAAATCGTTACTCGGATGCATCTAAATTTGTTTGTAGCCTGGAATAGATTACAGCCGTTTGCTTAATTTTATTTGCAATTTAAAAGAAGAAATATATGATTTTGACTTCTGAAAATCGTAATTTTCTGTGTCTGTAATTACTTTCAACCAGACTTTAAAAGAAAAAAAAATGACCCGAATAGCCGTAGACTGCTCGTTACGTTTAGAAAGGGCAGAGAGTTGAAAGCCTTTGCAGTGAGACATAAATAGTTCTTTTACGACCATTATTCTTCCTTTGTATTGACGCTTTGGTTTAAATAATGTATGACGAAAAACACTCAAAACTTATAACTAAATAATGTTTTCTTTGTTGGAGATCTTAGTAACAATCACAATAATCATAATTGTACGAGAAAATTCTGAGCTAAAAATTATTTGTTTCGAATATTCAGGGCTGGAGAAATAATCTCTGATGACCCCAAATGACCTCCGAGGCCGACATCACAAACTCAACCGCTTCTGTTAGAAGCTGACCTCTTGCACGTCTCATTATCATCATCATCAGCCTTTTATCGTCTATCGTTCGACATAGACCTTACTCAGGATCCGCCACATTTCTCTATCATGGGCGTTGCAGAGCCAGTATTTTCTGAATTTGTCTTTTTCATCTCTCCATCTTGTATTCTGTCGGCACGGTTTCGCATGGGATCTCTGGGTATCCATGTTGTGAGTTGTAATGTCCATCAGTTGTCTACCATTCTTGCAACATGGCCTGCCCATTGCCATTTAAGTTTTTTTTATAGATTCTATGATGTTCTCGGACTCCTGTTTTCTCCCTGATATACTGTGCTGTCCTGTGATCTCTCCTTGTAAGGTTGAACATTATTCTCTCATGCGCATGTTGCATGCTTCTCACTTTGTGGGTCTATCTCTTGGTTAGGTTCAATGTTTCAGCTCCATAAGTACTATCGGGAGAATGCATTGGTTGTATACTCATCTTTTTAGGTTCAATGGTATCTTTTTGTTTCTGAAGATTGAGCTTGCTCCGCCGGAGACTTGCCATCCTAGAATACTTCTTCGCTTGATTTCCTCTTCTTTTGAGGATCTCATGGAGATTCGTTGTCCTAGGTAGATGTAGTGGTCTACTTTCCCAGTTTTTGCATCTTCGATTTTGACAATTATGTTCTTATTCTCGGTATGATTGTTGCACATGACTTTTGTTTTATGAAGTTAATAAACCATAAGGCTCAACATATACACACACACACATACACACACACACACACACACACACACATATATATATATATATATATATATATATATATATTGTGGCGCGAAGGGGTTTGAAACATTCATATCTTTTTAGTTAAAATGATTTTTCCAATTCTTTACAAAAAATGAAATATGTAGAAGAGGGTAATTCAATTGATGCATGGAAAATTGTTCCTTTCAAATGTCCATCATTTTCAACAAATTCTTACTCTTTCAATAACGTTCTGCATAATATTTCGAAGGATATCTTCCCCTATACATACGTACATGTTTTTCTACATTCTGGACTGAACCTGGTCTCCTTTTTCGGGGGTGATCACTAACGGAGCCCAATTATTCAAAACAAGACTCAGATAGCAGTATCTGCATATCCAAATAACGTTAAAGTTGGGTTATCATTAAAGGTTTTCGATGTAAAATTCTATTATAGTAGTTCCCTTCGTGACTTTTGTGTCCTATATGTGTGAGTGTGAGTGTGTGTGTGTGTGTGTGTGTGTGTGTGGCTAGGTTTCCTTCCTCTTATTTGAGTACTTCTCTGCTACCAAAGGTACTGAACCTTTTTCAAATTCAAAAAAAAACTCAAACAAATTATGAATCTTTTTCATATTGAATTATGATTGAAAACGTTCTCAAGCTTTAGTAGATCTCTTGGAACTTAAAAATGAATTTTTTTATTGTTCCGGTTGTTAGAGCGGCAAATGATATAGCACTAATACGTAAAAGATATCATGTTCAAAGGATATTGTACGAGATAGGTTTAATAGAAACACCATTATCCACGTATAAAGTATCTACTTGTGAACCAGATGATATTATATTTGGTAACGTTGTATTATGTGAAAAGTTAGGACTTGGAATAGATGAAAAAATACATAAGTTACCGATTATGTATGGGATACCTAAAATGAATAAAAATCCAATTGGCGCTCGCTTTATTGTAGCCTCTAGAGTTTGTAGCATTAAACCTCTTAGCAGAGCTATTTCTAAACTTTTAATTTAATATACTAACGTGTACAGAAATTCCATGATACAAGAAAATTCTTTTGCAATTTAAATCTCTTTTCAGAAGAAATAATTCTATGCCCGTTAAAGAAAAAGTGGATATCATCATCATCAGTCTTTAATCGTCAGTCGTAGGACATAGACCTTCCCCAGAATTCGTCAGATCTCTCTATTGCAGGCGTCGCCGAGCCAATATTTTTTTAACTTTTCCAGTTCGTCTCGGCATCTCATATTCTGCCGGCCTCAGTTACGCATTCGATCTCTTGGGATCCATGTTGTTGAATTTTCTATGGGATTCTATGATGTCTCAGACCCCCATTTCTCCCCTGATATACTGTACTGCCTTATGGTCTCTCCATATGATCTTGAGCATGATTCTCTCATGTGTGCGCTACATGGCTCTCAGATTGCAGGTCAGTCTCTTGTTTAGGTTCCATGTTTTAGCTCCATAGATGACTATCGGAAGGATGCATTGAACGTATCCTCTTCTTTTTAAGACTAATGGGACTTTCTTGTTCTCGAAGGTTGAGTCTGCTTTACCGAAGATTTGCCACTCTAGAATGATTCTTCGCATGTTTTATTCTCTTGAGGATGTCATGGAGACTCGTTGTCCAAGGTATGTGTAGTGATCTACTTTGTCCTACTTTGTGTTTCGATTTTTATCGTTGTGCATTTATTTTTGACTTATTTGTTGAATATGATCTTTATTTTACAGAAGTTCATGTGACGGCTAACTTTCTTGCTTCCTTCGTTCATTTCATCGAGCATTAGTTCGAGGTCATGGGGGTTCTCTGCAAGAGGACGATGTCGTCTGCAAACCAGAGATTACTCAGGTGTTCGCTGTCTTTTCTGATTCCTTTGTTTTCCCGGACTAGGTTTCTGAAGATCATCTCGAGGTAGGCTGTAAAGAGTTTGGGTAAACTGGTATCGCCTTGTCTTACACCTTTTTGGAGCTGAAAGGGCTTTGAGTCCTTATGTAACCTGAAAAAGGAGCTGCTGTGACGGTATATATGATGCGATGGAGAGAAAAATGGATATTATAAATACACGCAAAGGGGCTAAATTTATCTCGCCCTACGATTTTAGTATTCTTTACACAAAATTTCTTCATAAAAATCTTATTCAAGAATTTTATAAGATAGCATTCGCAGGAGGAAATAGTGAATATATCAGGTTTAAAGATAAATCTTTCTGATGTAAAATTTTTAAAAATGCAAGACTTATTTTACGTGCTTTACCATTACGGTGATTGTTAGTCACGTTATTGGGGATTGTTACTTTAAAATAGGTATAAAATATTTCATCAGATCATAGGTATTTGATCATGAGAATTGATCACGCGCCTTACTGGGCAAATTTATAGTTACATAGATATGAATATATATATATTCACGTCATTTTTAATTAGGACTAATAAAAAGTGAGCTCGTTCATCTTCAGATTGTACCTGTTTTCTTTACTTATTCTGTTCTCATAAAGATGAAGGAGAATTCGGAAAATCATATAGTAATATACACAACAAGGATCTTGGATTAAAGTGTGAACATAACGGTATGCAAGCAACGTTCCTAGATTTGGATATTAAAATCGAAGATGAAATGTTTGTCTGTAAATTGTTTAATAAACGAGATTCTTTTCCGTTCTGTATCCTAAGTATGCCATTTAGAATGAGTAGTTTTCCATCTCATACATTTTACGGGACTATATTATCAGAATATTTGAGAATAACTAAAGCTACTCTTAGACTAATTGATTTTACACTGAAGCTCGTAAGAATGGTCAATCAATGCGGTGAAATTAGTAAGATTTCAGAAAATTCAATAGAGCCATGACTAGACATTCTGTCCCTTTAAAACTTTTCAGCCTGACCACAATGAAATATTTACGAAAAATACAGAATATGTTAACAAGTATATGAAAATAGAATAGATAAATAATGTATATTAAAGTAAATAAAATTGTATTGATCTTAGAGTAATTAGGTAACCAAAAGAGATGGATTCCATTATGAAAAAAATTGTATTAACTGGAACCAGGGAAAAGGGGATATATTCGGCTCTGGCCTATTTTTCTGACTGATTGGCTGTTGTGCAGGTTGGGTGATGAAACATGGAATACCAAGTATCAAATTGTCTAAGTATATTAATGGAAAACCCCATTGAGGTGTTACTACCTTCTAGAAAGTGATTTCGTTTAGTTTCAACGATGTATATAAGAATGCTTTATTTGATAATTAAAAGGAAAGAAAACAAATTGATAAAAGCTTGACGGTATGCGACGTGGAAAAATTAACTTTAAGGTTAGTGGAAAAATGTCAAATTCTTTGGTTTAATATGTTGGCAGAGAATCGAAGATATTTTTCTGTGTAATAAGTATTCTTAAAGATGATATTACGAGTTGGTTTGCATGCAGTCTGAGATTGAAACCAACGCAGCAGATTTGATATTTACATGCATGAACACTAGATAAAAATGACACGAACTGATCCCCCATCATTAAGTAGTTTTTTGGTTGACCTACTTAAATAAGCTGTTTCAAAAGATCCAATGATTTTTAGTATAAAATAACATCCATATACAATACATGGTGATAATACCCTATATAAAATAACTGACTACATGTATGACATAAGCTATGTATCAAAATCATAGCTTAAAGGAAGGTAGTGTTTGATCAACACGGCTGGGGTGCCACGAAACGGTTACATAGTAAACTTCTGATGACCCCCCAAAAAGAAAATTTACACATAGTACTGTAATAACCAGGTATAAATAAAACAGGAGAAAAACACTGAAAAAATTACGTTAATTGCATTGACAAATTTTGGGAAATAAGTGACTGAAGTGTCCCCCCCCCAAATTGTAATTTTTAGTGTTTGTCGCTGTGAGTATATATATATATATATATATATATATATATATATATATATATATATATATATATATATATGTGTGTGTGTGTGTGTGTGTGTGTGTGTGTGTATATATATATATATATATATATATATATATATACATACTCATTTCAGACTCACTTCTCAAATAAAATAACTATATACTAAGACTCTCTAAATAAGACTAAGAAGGAATGAACAAAAGTTTTCAGCATGAAATCGACACTTGAAAAGGAAAAACGAAAATTGCATAAGAATAATTTTATCGTCAAAATCTTCGTGGAATCATTTATGGGGGGGGATTCGAAAAAAGACTGCAATCAATTTTCTGTGACAAAACTCGATACAATTGGAGATTTTTCATAAAATCAATGGCACGATTTTAAATATCTAGCAAAAATCCACGCATTAGATTTTTATGAAAAATGTTATGCTAATTTATCGAAGGAAAATTCTTAAAGATAATTTTCTATTCTAAATTTTGGAGATGAATATTTTTTCTCAGAAGTTTTCAACCCCCTTTACTAACTTGATGATTCAGTCTATTTATACAATGGTGTTGTCATGGGTTTTTACACAATCTAACGATAAATCCCTCGATAAATTAATTGTTTACCTTTTTCAGAAAAAAAATGTAGACCTTCTCGAACGGAACTCCAACTTTGGGATTTAAAAGACAGGAAAATTAGATTATGTTTTTCTTGGCAACTTTTTAGTCTTATTTGATAACTGATAATTTGTGTTTTTTATCAGGAAAAACATATTTTCACTCAATATTTTTGGAGAGATTTTTCACAATTTTTTTAATTGATTATTTCGATTTATCTTATATTTTTCAAACGTATTTAATACGTTTTTTTTGTATCTTGCTTCGGTTGAATTTTTCTTAATATTATGACAAGGATGAATTATTAGATATAGTGGTATGATGAAAAATATTTGCCGGATGTATTTTTCATATTTTTGTGTAAATAAATTGACAGCAATTTCGAATTATGGGGGATTGCAAATGATTGATGCAGACTACAACGCGCGTTTTTTGCACGGTACAGCTGTCGACAGATTTTAATTCTCTTCACTTAAATAAATTTTCAATAAAATCTTACAAAATCCTGGATAATGTCCCCTGCATCTTCAGTGATAGTGAAATGTCAGTAGAAATTAGCCTGTCAGTCATCACCCGATTATAAATATCAATCATTACCTTTAAAACGTGCTCATTCATAGTGTTAAAACTTCATTTGAAATTTTTAAATTTAAAATTAAGAACTTTCTTTTGTACAGTTTAGTTGACCGATGATGAAACTGAGTATTTTTTTTTCAATATAGCTGTATTTGACAATAACTTGATTTTGGGTAGAATTTTAGTCACAGAATATTAGATTTTAAAAAATATATTTTCAATGTCATTAAGAATGGCGTCATGATTGATACTTTGCTGGATATGAATGGTAAAAATTGACTTTATAACGGTCGAAATTTACCTTATAATTAGTGAAAATTTGTTGTTTTTTGTTTAGACAAAAGTTGGGCCTAATGTATCAAAAAGAAAACATTTAAAAAATCGAGAACGAATATTAAAATGTTTAATTACTTTCTCAAAATCAAGTGACGATTTTCTGTTTAAAATTGTTGTTCATACCTACTACTAAATCTCTGATTATGTTTGTCTGTATGTGACTGTTGAACAGCCAAACACTGTATTGTAAGCAGCATCAAGGTACTCCTATAATGTGCTAAATTAAAGAAAGCGGAAAAAAAATCTTGGAGAAGCCAGTGATAAGGACATAAAAACTGACTAAAAATTAACCCCCATAGAAAACACGTTACACTATCACATATTACTTTCTATAAGTTTCGAGAAGGATAATTAACATTCAAACATGTTTTATCTATAGACACATCCCTGAATATTTTAGGGATTTCACGAAATCTTTGACAACAAAGGGGTTTCCAAGGGTTTACTGAGATGTTCAGGAAATGCTATGGATTCTTCATATTTATTTTTCATTTTTTGCCCTTAATAAGCACGATGAGGTGTCTTTAAGACTTGCAAACAATACTGAACATTTGTTAAAGTCTACCAATTAATAAACACATTTCTATCGGTATGGCCACTCGTCTTTCTTCATGAGACGCAATAATATTCTTCCAGGCGGAATGATTATTAAATTTGTTTGTTTATCAGACTTGCAGATTTTCCATTGCGTTTATGTATCTTTTATCCCTTTTCAAAGAATAATTTCACTTTGAAATGTTTTCCACGGCACATATTGTCGTAGTAAATATAACTTATTTCAAGCCTCAGATCTAAAGACAACGAAGATTATCTAAAGATCGATTCGTGAGTTGTTTTATATCCATTGAGCTTTAGAATGAAATTTCCATCACTTTATTAGTAGCTTATCTTAACGACCGATTGCTTCTCGCACTGCAGTGGATATTTCCCGACGGAAGCGGTGGTTAAATATGGCATATACCCATGGATTAGCCACATTGTTAAAATAAAACGAACGTAAGCAAATATTGTATATGGGATCCTTTCCCTCTTCTGGTGGTGTTAAGGTATGGGAATGCAGGGCCAATATGATGACTACTGTTAGATGAGGTAAAAAACTAATTAACCAATTAAAGCTAACCATGAACATTATTAATGTTGTTCGAGTCATGTTTGCAAAAGATTTTGCTTGCTTTGATCTGGACGGACTTCTTTCTAGTTTTGGTGGTATCTCGTCTGCATCAGTGTCTTCGTCTTCTTTGTCTGCCTTTGCTTTCTTTATTTCATCCAACTTTTTTTGCTCTTTGATATAAAATTCGGTCTCACCAACTACTGATATTTCTCCTCTCGAAGACCATGTGCTAGCAGAACCCAGGATTGACTGCCGTTGGATCCTATAACGACAAAGTCTGAATCCTACAATACAATAAATCGCTGACATAGACATAAATACTATACTACAAGTTAGAATTAAGAATACAATATAAAGCAGGCGACCCTTGGCTTTCTCAGAAAGAGTACACTGGATGCCTGTCATGTCCATGAATAAGCAGGGTAAGGAGAGTGCAGTGGAGTTGAACACTATGACTAAACAAACAGGTAGCACCTGCTGACGGGTTATCTGTTTGCCCAGGGGTCGGACGACTTTCTTGAATCGGTCAACAGAAATGGCGAACACGATAAGAGCGGAGATGACGTTGACGTTCATGTCAATAAAGCGGATGATACGGCAACTGATGTCCTTTCGAAATGTGTATGGATGGAGGATGATCAGCAAATCCATCGGTGCACACACTATGCTGCTAAAGAAGTCACAGAAGCCGAGGATGGTTACCAACAGATTCACTGTAGTCCAATCTAGTTTGTAGTAGTATATGTAGCACACAAACGCATTGCCCACACTTCCCAGGAATACTATGAATATCAAATAAATAAGGACGGCAATATCGTGACCCTCTAGATCATTCAGCATAAAGGGGTCACTCGAATTGTCTGAATTGTTGGACATTTCTATCTGGGGGTGCAGCGGTCGGGCGAAAGTTACGTTTTGGAATGTTACAAAGATGGTGCTGGTTACCCTTAGCACGATAATTCTGCAATGATAAAGAAACCATGATTAACAATGTTGCCACAACGTTTATCATTAGGAAAATTCTGTACAGACTGATATAAGTGATTATTTAAATGTGCAATATCAAGTGAATATGGCGGATGATTGGAGAATTTCCAGCCATTCTGTGACAATTCTGATGGAGTATTACGCCTTTTCTATAAACTAGATCCGAACGGTTACTCTTCGTCGATTGTTGTCTTCAATTGGTTCAATTGGAAGGAATACTCGTTCGAAACAATCGTTTGCTTCTCATTGCAGAAGAATCTTTTCCAATCCCACCATATACACATTATAATCATATCTGAATGAGAACTGACCTTTGGTGCTGTTAGTGGTCAAATTTGCTTGTCCCACTCTTGCATGCTACGTTGTAGTAAAGTATCCATTTTTTATCGCTCGTCACAATTTGCGCTACGTTAAAGTGATCATACATGAAAACACGACCCAGCAGTTGTTGCTTTTCGCTCTTGCAAAAGCCGCACATAGAAGCGGCTGATATGATTGAGCTTGAACAAATGATTTTCAACCCTTGATTTGGATATTTTCAGTGTGTTAACGTTGATTATTCTCAATTAATGTCTTGCTTTGATCGCTTCCAATCTCAACGGGTCTACCCGACCGAGGAAAATATTTCAGAAAGAAATTTTCTGTACGAAACATTCCTTCTGACAAACTCGATCACTCAAAGAACCTTCTCCATAAACTTCACAAACTTTATGCATTCGATTTTAATTCTAATTTTTCTTAAAATAAAAAGGTTTAATACGCGAAAGGTTTTGCTCATTTTTCATCTTTAACGTTAGATTCAATAAGCAAAATACGCCTGTCTTGACAACTTGTCAAATGTACGCTGATATATCAACTGTTAATCATCATGTACTCCCGATAAGGTGTCGACTATAGCATCATATTTTAAGTTACAAATAGGACCCTTCCCCAAAAACTAACAAATTCCCAGATGTTCTGAAAGTCTAATGGGTTGAAAGCGCCTAAAATAAAAAGGAAAGAATCCCTTGAGGAGAATTCTCCGCTCATACCACGTAAAGTATTACTGAAACATCGTACAACTGGAAAACAACCTTGGAGGTCCAGAGGGTTGGATCATTGCTACGCAACGACCCAACCAGTAGGAAAAAAAAACATTCATGCGCAGGTAGCTGTATAAATCAGCAATGAATCTCCTATTCAAATCTTGCAAAGATGAGACAAGGGGCGAAAAAACCGGGAGTGATTTCTACTGAGAGTCGCAATTCCAACTTGTCAGTCATATTCGGGTCCATCGATGACAGCAGAACCATAGTCATCACCCTAACGATGGTTACCCAGAACAGCCCGAAAGTCATATAAACACATTCGTTCGGAATGGAACTTGGTTTGAAGATTCCTTGTTCGCACAATAATTTTTCTTTAAATACATAAAGAAGATAATGGCTTCGTCTTGGAGGAAAAGGACTGTCAAAGACAATATTCATCTTTAAGCGATTTAAGAATCAACTTACCGAAACTTTAAAGAAACCGAGGAAAAATGAAAATTAATGACACGAGTCTGAGAAATTATGACGTTGTTTTACGACACCGATTAATTTTTCAATTGATGATAATGACGCCGATCTAATTTACGTCATGGAAACAAAGATACATTTGCGTCAAAATTTCTTGGAGATATAATGTCAAAACACAATCGGATCATTTCAAAATAACCGAAATGAGAAACTTCAGTAATGGCCCGATTAAGCTAGGATTGTCATGAGAACAAAGAGACGTCATTTGGTTAGTAAAGTTCAAAGCATAATTATAAAATGCACGGGTACAAAATCGTCCAGACTTGGAGTGGAAAACGAAAAATCTCCGCTGAATATTGTTGAACTAAGATAAATTTAGATAAACTGAGATATTAAAGGGAGATTTTTTTAAATACCGCTGACTAATGCTTCTGCTGCTGCAACTAACATAATAAGGAACAAATAAAGAAGATAAAAACCATTCAAAACTGTTCATTATAATTGAATTTAATCATAAAGGATATAATCAAATTATAGGGTTAATCTTAGGGGTGAGGGTTAGTTTAGTGTTAGGGTTGTTAGTTTTAAGGTTGTCCAATGAATTTTCATCATTATTTGCTAGTGTATACCCTTTATAATTTCATATCTATGGAAAAAATGTTTAATCGGTGCCATCAGGTTGCTGGAAGAGCCTATCCACCTAAAGAATCAGCATTCGAAATCCAAACCTTCAGCTGGGCTCGAAAACCGACTAGTTTCAGCGGGAAGCAGTGAAGGTGCAGCCCACGTGACAGGCCATGACTGATATAGATATATTTAATCAAGCTAGTGTGGTACGGTACAAGGCACTTTTGAGTGAGTGCTTGACAAATTGTGTTGCATGAATATTCGAAGTTAGGAAGACCTGTCTCTCACCAAAAAAACTTATTTCCGAAGTCCTGGCTTTTATCTAGCTTCGAACATAAACCTGTCACCGGTTAAATTACCCAACCATTTCAATCTTGTGATAGATAATGCTAGCTTAGTATGGCAGTAGGGCAAATTAATGTTTGCAACATTGCGCCACGCCAATCCTTTGTGTAAGGGAGAGACCACATCCTCCAAAAAAATCAATATTCACGACCTGGTTCCCATGTGGACTCGAACACCAACCTCCAGCACCATTGGAAAATACGCAACACCTCCAGTCATAAGGCAGATCAAGTGTTGTCTCCGTTCCTATGACTCCTGAGATATTCGAGAAAGAACATCTTTTTGGTTTCCAGGGTGATTGTTACCTTTTTGGTATCAAGTTCAAAACATAAAACAATTTTCTCAGCGGCAAAACTACCAATAACAAGTTTGTTGCTTTCGTTTGTTATGCAATCGACTTATATAACCTTGGTCCTAATCCAACCATAAACCTTCACTCTAACTTATATCATTTGTAGTTAATTATATTTTTTTAAAGTTTTCTGTATCATTGGAAATTGAAATTTTCCCAAGATAAATCTACTAATCAAGTTAAGAAAAAAAAACTGTGATCAACGAGTATTTCAAAATTTGTGAAGAGAAATGCCATCCTTAGATCCCAAGACAAACATAGTGACATCCGAGAAAAGACAAGAGTCAGGGACATCATAGAATCCATTACAAAGCTCAAATGGCAGTGGGCTAGCCATGTTGCGCGAATGGCGGACAACCGATGGTCATCGCGACTCACAACATGGATCCCCCGAGATCACAAGAGCAACCGAGGCCGGCAGAATATTAGATGGGGAGACGAGCTAGACAAATTCAGAAAATACTGGCTCCACGACGCCCATGATAGAGAAGTGTGGAGAATCATGGGGAAGGTCTATGTCCAACGACGGACGTTGAAAGACTACTGATGATGATGATGATGATGATGATGATGATGGGTTTGTTAACAATCATGCTACAAAAAAAGCTATCAGCTCGTTTCATTGCATCAACAACAAAGCTATTGGAAGTTTGACAAATTGAAGTTTCCAAAGCCACCTTTCCTCAACCCATCCGGTCACGCCCCAATTTAGGATCACGAGAAGAATTCTGACATCACAATAACATTTATTTGACGTATTATAGGCGATTGTTACCTTTTCTGCGTTAAATTCAGAATGTAATGTCAGCATAGATTATGTTTTCAGTGACGAAACTACCATATCGCAATAATGACAAGTTTGCTGCTTTAATTTGTTCCGTCATTGACTAATATATGTAACCTTAACCCTAAACCTAACCCTAAACACCAACCCTAAACTGATGACATGCACAGTCACTTACACACACGAACATATATACACGCGTATGTGCTCACATTTCCGTACATGTACGAAGATAATTTTCTACACGTGAACATATCATTCGTGATGAGAATATATATTGTATATACTAGCTAAAAATCCCTTGGACCTTCCGCTAGTTCCTGCAGAAGGCCTAAATGGGGCATTTGAACCCGAAAAGAGCTCATAGATTTGAACGACGTATTCATTGAATTGAACCTTATTTGAAAAACGTCACCAACATGAACAATTGAATCACATTCAATTTAAACATCGGTAGGGAATTTAACGAAAGACTATGAATAGATTAATAGAAATAAATAAATCAGATCATTATCATTGGTTCCCAAGTTACACTGTAACATACTGACAGAGACAGGTGAGGTGTAGGATACATATCATTTTTTGCCTTCCTTTCTTCTTTTCTCTTTCCCTTCCTTTACATCGATTTCTTCTTTCCCCATTCCTCTTTTTTATATTTCCTTCTCTCTCGCACTATCTTTCTCTTCACTTTTCTTCTCTCTCTCCATTTTTCCTTTAAAGTGTATATATACATATATGTGTGTGTGTGTGTGTATGTGTGTGTGTGTGTGTGTGTGTGTGTGTGTATTTGTGTGTGTGTAGTTGCATGTTGGCGAAATAGTTATCAGCAGGGAAAACCGTATCAGCGAACTGAGTTCGAATTCCGGCTAAGGTTCTTTATGTACACATTGCATTAATGTCATTGAAAAGGCCACGAATCCACCTCTCCTTTGAGATCCCTCTACTAGATATCTTGACAAAATGTCCCATTACTGACATGTCAAGATATCAGAAGAAGGAAGGCTGGTTGAGCAATGAGGCAAACTCTCCGAAATTTACTCTACTTGCTCAGGTAGTCAAATAAAAAGCTGCTACACCAATAATCAACCTTGACAATACCTAAACACAGGAATTCCCCGCTGTACGATAGTATGGCATTCCTATAAGAGCTTTTAGTAAGCTGAAATGACACAACTACAGTTAATTTATATAGACATTTTCTTTTGAGTGTCCCCAGACCATAAAATATCGATGATGGTATGTTGGGCATAGTTTTCAGAGGTACAGGAGACGGAGGTGTAGTAGAGAGTAAAAAAGGTGCACGTTGTCTTTATAACACCTCGCTGAATAGCAAACGCTGGACGCCATTTTCGCTTTTCCTTTTGCCTTTTATCGTATAAACCAAAGACTGACGTAAGGCGTAGATACCTGCATATGAATATAAAAGGAAATATAAACTGACATATATATATATATATATATATATATATATATATATATATATATATATATATATATATATATATATACAGAAGTGCTTCAATGGCCATCGCAAGCAGAGGGAAAATACGACTGGTTTGCTAAAAAACGACATCATCAGTCTTTTATCGTCTGTCATTGGATATAGACTTTTTCCAGGATTCGCGACACCTCTCTATCATGGGCGTTGCGGAGCCAATCCTTTCTAAATTTGTCTAGCTCGTCTCTCCATCTTGTATTCTGTCGGCTTCGGTTGCGCATGTGAGTTGTGATATCCATCTGTTGTCTGACATTCTTGCAACCTCACCAGCCCATTGCCATTTGAGTTTTATAAGCACTACACAAGTAAACACTCACATGAACTGTAAGCTCCCACGAAGCATTCAAAGTCACCTTTTTGGTGGAATGCAATAGCAAGGATTTAGACCTACACAAAACCATTAGACGGTTAAGCTGAGATCCTCCTATCAATAAAGGTCCTATGATATTATTAGAGATAATGGAATTATGAAAGATTATGTCATAGTTCTTGATCACGACGACTTTGGTAGTTGCTAAAGACTGACTCCAAGACTGATACGTAGCATCGTCTTGTTTTTCAAATTATTTTCAAACCGATTTTTAAAATCTTGACGGATTTGTAGCTGAACATTGATAATTGCATGACAAGCCTAGATGTATTCGTTATTTATAAAATAAGCTTTAGGGAGAATTGAATCTTGAAAACAAATGTTATTCAGCAAAAAAAATCATAAACGTTTGAGAATTTATATCATGCTGCTGAATGAGGTAGAGGCGTCGTCTGTATAAGTTTAAGTCTCTTCTGAAAGCTATTCTAATTCACGCTGCCGACTTTAATAGGTTTGTTTTTGACTCAGAATATTGTAATGAAAAATTAGATGAGGAAGTCAAAAAATTATAATTTTATGAAATGTAATTTATTGCAAGTCTTATGTACATGAAACATAGCCAAAACTCAATCTTGTTCAAATTAACGAAAATTAGATTCTCGGGAACGATATCTTAAGTAACATTTTTCATCCATTTTTAATAGACAAGTTTCCTACAATTCAAAATACTAATAAGATGATATCAATTATATATTTTATCCCTAAATGGCCTCGATGAACGAGTTCCCTTTGGAAAACATGAATCCACTTTTTCCTATGTTCGATACAATGGCCATTTATCTGAATAGAATTTCTAGTCACTGGCATATTAAGATGTTTAATAGAGAAGTGAGTGGGTAAGTGCACAAACCACTCTCATAATTATCTCACCTGCATAGGTAGTAGAAGCAAAGACTTATTACCCTTAAAATCAACTTTGATGGGGGTCAATGATAATAATTTCATAATTAATGATCTATACTATTGATTTGCTTGTCACAATCTCCATCTATTATGCTCTCATTGGTCAATGGGTAAAATAACTAACCAATTAAGAGAGAAAGAGAGAGAGAGAGAGTGTGTTTGAACACAGAAATTTAAATAAATCAGACGAGAGTTACTGTCCGTTTCTTAATGTTACAAAACTAAAAGCTTGTGAAAAAATCTGGATTAAAATTCAATTTAGTCAATCAGTACATTTTTATGAAAATGTATCACTTTTATTTTATCATAAATTGAATGAATAAATTATGACTTATTTCATCAATATATCAATTTATAACAAAAAAATTAAAACATTTCCTATATACCACTATTATATTTAGAAAGAAGGACAGGATGAAGGGGTTAGGTAGATTACTAAGGAGGTAGGAAGAGAGAGGAGTTAAAGAGGGTTCGGTAGTTTTGAAAGAATGTAGGGAGAAAGTGGGTAGTTTATTGAGCGGATTGGGAAAAGAGAGGGGGAAAGTGAACTTCGATAGTATAACGAGGGAAAAGAGAGTGCAGAGAAGTAATTTAGGTACTTTGATACGAGGGACTGGGAATATTTTCACATATGAAACTGAACTATGTTTGTACAAAATTTAAATGAACCAAGATAGGAAGGGGTAAGGGAGAGAATAGGGGGTTATAAATATATATCGAGGGAGGGGCAGAAGCATAATTTTAGTTGTCAACATCCAGGGAAATTTCAGTAAGTAATAAAGATTAAAAAAATATATAAAATGCTGGCCAGACGCCCGATCGAAGGGTACCAGCTGCCTAGTTATTTAACAATGGTTGATGCGAGGAGTGGATTCATGCCTTTCCCAAAGGCATTACTGCGAAATGAATGCTAGTATCTCCGGTTGAAAGTCGAACTCATTACGTTAATTCTGGCTCCCGTGCTGGTAACGGCAACGCCAACCCGCAGCTCAATGTACATTTGATCATCATCATGATCATCATGATCATCCTCATGATCATCATCCTTTTAGCTTCCGTCGCTGTTCGCAGACTTTCCCCAACATCCCCCAGACCTCTAATGATAACGATAATAATGTGTTATCGATGGAAATTAGTCGCTGTTTATTGTATAATACAAAGGATGGTCTTTTCGAAAATGATATTACATTGTTCTTTGTCGAGATCTGATCTTCAGGACTGCTGCGTTCGGTATTCTTCTGGGTTGTTGTGTGTTCATGTCTTTTTTCCCCCCTGTCCGGTCTAATTGCCATTGCTGATCATCGGCTCCTTCCTTTGATTCAGGCTGTTGACTACTGAGTAATTAGGAAGCCACACTTGGGCGTGGTAGCAAAGACACAGATTAAAAGAACAGCAATCAATTGCTACAGCCAAGTGACTCTTCTTATCTCATTCTTCTGACGCTCTCTTTTCACTTAGTAAGTCTTTCAACCAGTAATGATCGTGCGCAGTGGTGTGGTCTAATTACATGTGTATCAGATTTGCAAGTGTTATTTTCTGTATGAGCATATGTTCGTGAACGAAGTCCGTCCAGAAAGCATCCAGCCATTTTGAATATCTCGAGAACCAGTTGCGCAGAGTTGATGTAACTTGGCAATCTATCAGACGGTACCCTACTGCATATGCATCAACAGTCGGCAGTGTGACACCATTAGGCTTCTTAACTGTATGACCAAGGGGATCATGCTTCACTTTACCTGTATAGATTCAAGGCAAAGCATCACATCATCCAGATCTGTGAGCTCCCCTCCCCTACAGTCAGATTAGGCTCCCTGCCCTTTTTGGCTTTTCTCAAAGCGATTTTAGACCGTAGACGACATTAAGGAGTACGCAACAATGCAACTGATGATAATTTCGGAAAAGGAATTTGCAGACTGTTTTGGAAAGTAAAAAGGACGCTAGGATAAGTGTATGGTATCACGAGGGGAGTACTTTGAAGGAGTCTAAGATACCATTGCATTTGGTTAGCTATTCTTTTTCGTAAATATCAAGTAGCAAAAAGATATCTAAATTTGGGGGATTATCGATAGTGATAAAGAAAATCCAAGCCATAATCTTGATGTATCATCAACAGTAGCAAGTCGTCGTCAATCAACAGCCCTTCTCAAATAGCCGTGTTTAACGACTGTTGTTTTTGTTTTTGTTTTTGTTGTTGTTGTTGTTGTTGTTGTTGTTTTTGCAAAAAAATAGTCTCACTGGAAACTTTTATACACATTAATTTTTTCTCAAAATCTAAAAAATTCCGAAGAAATGACAGTCAGATTCAGTATCTATTATTCAATCAAATTATTTTTAGGCTTCTTAAACAGGGTTATATTCACATTGTAACAACAATGTTGAACTGGACCGTTATTTCCCATCTGCCATACGGAAGTACTGCTTCAAAGTATCCGGCTACTCCCATTAGTTCTCTTTTTGTTGAAAAAATTATCGGGCAATCCTTTTAAAGAATTTAACCAATGTCAGAATCGACTATGGATGCCAAAAAAGGCAAAAGTATGGTTACACCGGGTGATACTCAAAGCAATAAAAATATGATTCATGTATTAACTTCTGTTTTCTTCTGGTGAATTTTTCACACTCTCGCTCACTCGGTATTACAGACGGTGTACAAGAGTCCGTTTCGAATATCGATTTATAATCGTTTTAAATAATTTATTACATGAATCTCAAATCATCGGAATCTTAAACCAAAACTTCCGATTTCAAACATTTTAATAACAGTCACAGGATAGACTATGCGGACTACGTTGTCCTGTTCAAGGAATCTGCGTGAACCTGCCCGAGAGTATGCGACATCAGTGCCAAAATTCGCAAGTAAGGGCACTTAATATTTTGGTTTGCAGTTATTTTTTCCTCAAGAAAGATTTGAATCAAGCAAAGAATAATTTTAGGATGGCAAGCCTTCGGCCGAGCGAGCTCAACCTTCAAAAATAAGGCGATCCCATCAATCCTAAAAAAAGATTATACAAGCAATGCGTTCTCCTGATAGGAGAGAAGCATGCAATGTGCACATACTCAACCTCACAAGGAGAGATCACAAGACAGCACAATATACCAGGAAGAAAACGGGAGTCTGAGACATCATAGAATCTACTAGAAAACTTAAATGTCAATGGGCTGGTCATGTAGCAAGAATGGCAGACAACCGATGGACATCATGACCCACAACATGGATTCCCAGAGATCACATTCGTGATCGAGGCCGGCAGAATACTAGATGGTGTGACGCGACTAGACAAATTTAGAAAGTACTGGATCCGAGACACCCATGAGAGAGAGGTGTGGCGAATCATGAGTAAGGTCAATGTCCAACGACGGACGATAAAAAAAAACTGATGACTTGCAAGGAATCCCGACGGTGTCAAAGAAAAAACCCTCAAATTTGACAACATTAGCGAGGAAATAATATATGCAGGAGTTTTCATGGGCCGGTCCAAGGTGTACAAAAAGTAATTTGATCCTCGGACAACGCCGGGGATTCCTACTAATATAGATAGATCGAAAGAGAGAGAGAGAGAGAGAGAGAGGGATCACAAAGATATGTCTTTGTACATCCTTGTACATTTCCCAATCTGTATTCTAATGTGCACGTACATAGAAATATATACATGCACCTTTACCTCGCTTGTTTACATAAATAATAGTAAACATGGCTTTGTATTTTATGTATATGTTTTTGAGGCGCCGCTGTCCGCTTCCCCTTCGTGTGTGTGCGGGGGTGTCCTACTGCTGCAACTTCTGTCGTCGCCTCCTCACGAGTCGTGCAGTCGCCTCCCCATCAATTCCCACCACTCTAAATTATTCATGAAAAGAGAAGCCACGAAGTCGACCACACCTCATCGGATATAATGGAAAGATGCAGTGGCCTTGCCGCTTGTAAATAACGTCTGTCTCTGGATGCTGGCAATTGATTAGGGAACTACGGCTCTTGCGACATCATTCCTTGGCGGGAGCTGATTGTGAGAAAAAGGCAAAGATGAACGCACTGTACAGGAACTGGATGGATAAAGGCGAACTAACGAGGGTTGAATGGAAGGGGGTGTCAAAGAGGGATATGTAGAAGGAATAGAGAAAAAAGGGGGTAAGGAAAAGGGTGAGATGATCGAAAGAAGAAGGGGAATAGGAAAGAAGGAAGGAACGAAGGCAGGAGAGAAGGAAGGGTAAGATTAATGGAGGAAGAACGGAAAGGAGAGAGAAAAAATGAAAGGAGGCGGGCAGGGGTAAGGAATGAGTGAAGAGAGAGAGGGAGATATGAAAAAAGGGAGAATATAATAGAAGGTTTATAAAGGAGAAAGGAGAGAAGGGAAAATAGAAGTAAGAAAGAGAGAGAAGACGGAGAATAAAAGTTCGGAAAGAAAGATGAATGAAGTGGAGGAGAATAGATGCGATAGATCAGAATGAAGAAAAGAGAAGTGAGAGGAGAAAAAGAGAAGGTAAGGAAGGGAGAATTAGAGGGAGGAATAAAGAAATGGGTTAAGTGAAGGGAAATAAAAGAAAGAAAGAAGGAAGGGAGAAGGAAGGGGAAAGTAAAAAAAAGTTGAAAAGATTGAAATCTGAACGACAATAAAATATTGATAAGATGACAAGTGTGAGAAGGATATATGGTAAAAAAGCCGATACAGAGCTTTCCAAAGCCGAAATGGTGTTACACAGAGGATCAATTAGCATTAATTTATACGAGAAAATCTTTTTGATCGTTTCCAGACCCGAAAATGACAGTATATTTGGCTGAGTCGTCCAAGGTTGGAGTGTTAGGAGATACATAAGACAAGTATATAACCAGCAAATGATCAAAGCAAATATTGCGATACGTTCAGTTACTGAAAATAATGATAACTTCGGTTTCTGTGCATCCTTTTGCAAGTCAAATTTTCTTTAGGTTTTTCTGTTCAAGGTTTATTTTCTCATGTAATGCTATTCAATTCTGTTACAAGTGTGAATAGATATTATCGATTAGCAAATGACAGGTTCAAAATGTGAGATAGGGTTTTCCCAGGCATTAGGGCCTGTAGACTTGTTTAAATCTGGATTTTCCAGAACGGAATTCAGAGAAAAAGCGCTGTACTGGGTTTGTGAACACTAATATTTATTGTGTTGATGCAAAAGTTACAAGCGTGATCTTTTGCCAAATGTTAGGGAAATCTTAGAAATACCTTCAAAGTTCATTCAGCTTTTTATTGCTTGTGCAATCAGTCAACTATAGCACATTGTTTACTAGCCTTTCGAAGAAATAAAAAACAACAAAATATTCCTTTCTACATTATCTTGTTCTCCCTTATCTTGTTCGATACACACGATAGTAATTGTTAAAAACAGATCTGTTACGAGAATCTATAACTGACGAAATCGTAACAAATCCTTGACCGTCTTCAACATTTCATCCCTATCAAAATCTACAGGGTAATTTTTTTCTCCGTATCAGGTCTGATTTAAATGGAATTTTTTATTTCGATTTGTTTGAACCTGAAAAGAAATGTTACCGCACGATGCTGCAGTGAGCAAGCGGGTCGTTTGAATGACGCAATCGAAGGGAAAACAGAAGAAAGTCGAACACTGATTTTGTTACTGGAAGTCTGCTCTCATTAATGCAATTAATATAAGATTTTCAATAAGTTCTATATTCAACACAGAATTAGATATTATAGTACTGTATGTGAGGGATCATCAATGTTTAAAATGAAACTGATTTAAAACAATATATATATATATATATATATATATATATATATATATATATTGGAGACATTTCGTATAAATATCTACCTGTGTTTTGTGGAGTTCGAGCAGCTTCTTACTCACTTGAAGACTAATGGTTTCACTACTTCAGAACCGTTAACAGTGTTTCATTTTTTGTTTTTTTGAGTTTTATCAATTTCATCTGGAGTTTTTTGTAAAGTGACTGAATCCGTTTAAGCTTTGTCAGGGGGTATATTGGAGATATTTTCTAAGAAGTGTATCTGGTCTATGTATCCTGTATCTACGCCTACCCTGTATCTATACATCTACCGATGTATCATATATATATATATATATATATATATATATATATATATATATATATATATATATATATATATAATGAAGTAAATGTGTTTATGTAGTGAATCCTTCATTATATTTTAAGATCTACTCTAAATCAACTTAATGTTTCAAGTTGAATGTATCGAGCGCTTACGAAACTAAATATATTATATCACATTCTATTCCTGTTTGTATTGTATCATATATATATATATATATATATATATATATATATATATAGATAGATAGATAGATAGATAGATAGATATGTCTATTTGGAGGGATGTATCACAGAGACATTTCTTGAATTAATATGAGCATTCGTTCGTATACGAGGAAAGGGGCTTTTGGGAGGACAAGGAAAATTATTTGTATTGTACCATATATATGTATGATATATATGTGTGTGTGTGTGTGTGTGTGCGTGCGTGCGTGTGGGTGTAAGCGCGCGCATTAAGACTGGTTGTTCAATACAAACCCGTGTCTTTGCTGGTAGGTAGGCAACTGCATGTAAGTAATGAAGTGAATGCTGAGTGGGGGATGCCACATGCAGACAAAAAAAAAGGGGGGCAGATCGTGCAATGTTAGGCAAAACGTTGTTTTTATTACACGAGGCACATGAAGGATCACCGAGGTATCCGTCACAGCGAGCCGCAGAAAAGGGAATAGAAGGTGAGGAAATACAATGTATGGAGTTGTGAATGAGAAATGGTAGAGAAGAGAATGGGAGTGTTGATGGGGGGGGGGGGTACACAGAGAAGTATATGCACACGAACAGAACAACAACTACAAAAAAGAAATAAAGGAACACGAAGAAAATGGTTGGGGTCGGGTGAATCTGACATGTGACAGACACCCAAGTCCGTTATTTTGACAACTTTCCAATTAGCCGACTGATTCGTCGCAGCCAAATGTTTGTGCAGATCAAACTGGCATGTAAATTAGCTGCTCTCTCTCTCTCACACACCCCCTCTCGCTCGCTCGCTCTCTCTCGCTCTCTCCGCTCAGTCTTTCTCTTCATTTTTGCTCTCTTGACCTCCCTACATTATCATCGTCTCTCTCTCATTTCTTTCCTGTTTTACTCTCTCTCTCTATCTCTCTCTCTCTCTCTCTCTCTCTCTCTCTCTCTCTCATTTGCACGCTCTTTCTCTTTGCATCTTGCTCTCTCTGTTTCAAAAGATCATCTCTCTCTTTCCCTCTCGTTTTTTTCTGTTTGGCCTTTTCTCAATCTTTTCCTTTTTTTTCTAAAACTGCTTCTCAACATTATCTCGTCACCTTTTTTGTCCTCTCGCCTCCAAACATTATCCTATCTATCTATCTATCTATCTATCTATCGTGCTATCTATCATTTTTGATTTGTTCTCTCTCTCTCTCTCTCTCTCTCTCTCTCTCTCTCTCTCTCTCTCTCTCTCTCTCTCAATCTTTTCATTCTATTTTTCTCTATATATCTGTCACTGTACTTCCTTTCAAAACCCCATCTCTCCCCGTTCTCTCTCTCTCTTTCTCTCTCCTTTTCCTCTCTATCTATCCATCTATCTATCACAGTATGTCCCCATTATAATCTCTCTCTCTCTCTCACCTCCCTCGCTCTCTCTATCTATCAATGTAATTTCCGACATAATCCCCCTCTCTCTTCCCTCTCCATCCTTCGCTCAAGATAATCTCTCTCTCTCTCTCTCTCTCTCTCTCTCTCTCTCTCTCTCTCTCTCTCTATCTATCTATCTATCTATCTATCTATCTCTGTTTTCTCTTCTCTGCTTCCCAACATTATTCTATCTCTTCCTGTCCTTCTTAATTTCTATCTCTCTCCCCCTCTCTCCCCCCTCTCTCTCCCCCTCTCTCTCTCTCTTTCTCTCCATCAATCTGTCTATCGATCTCTTCATCACCCAATCACCTTCCTGCGAACTTATAACCCTTTTTCCTACGAGCAATCTATCATCTTTTCGCTGATGTCTCCACTTTATTTTTTCATTGCCTTTGTTTTTTCTCTCTTGTGGTCTTTATTCCTTTTCTGTTACCTCTTTAGCATTTTCTCAGTCTTTCCAACTTCAATAGATCCCTTGTCTCATATGTTCTTCTCTTACCATTCTGTTCTCTCCCATTCTATCATTCATTCACCATTTCCCCATCTCCCCTTCTCTCAATTATTTATATTCTCCAACCAATCCTTTTTCAACCTTTTTAGACTGGAGGAACCCTTGAAATAACTTTCACATCACAAGGAATCCCTGCATAAAAATATTATATGTACTGTTAGTTTAAAGATTTACATTTATCATAATCTAAGAGTAATTATCAATACAAGACTATAAAAATATGTGATTCTACAGTGAACAGGAAAATAGCTTTCACAATATTCATTCATTTTGGTGGACATTCTTAGATACTCTATTTTTTCAGTTCCTTCTCACCGGGAGAATATTTAATATAGAAATGTAAAATGAGAGTCAGTTTCCTTGAAAATATTGATAGGCTTACTTTACATAAATGTCTTTTATAAAATTTATATACTATATAAAAATATGATAACTCAGAAGACAAACATAACAAAATTATCAAAAAACGGTTCAATACAAAGAAAAACATACTTTTAAAAAAAATAGTCTTGAGTACTGGAAATGACGTTTGGGAATACTTTAGCAATATAGACAAAAAAAGACGATACAACTTCAATTTAACACTAATTTAGTTATAAATAATGAATCGTACGTACAACGATTGCAAAAAAAAAAATGACTGCTGCTTCATCTTTTTAAGTAGAAAAGAATTCTGGTGCTTCTAGTGGCAAATGTCGCCAAGAAAAGGGGCCGTGCTACTCATTATATCAATAAACACCCCTAAAATAAAGCAAAACTAATGTGCTTTTTTTCACGGATGTCTAAACATTCCCGTGGAACCCCTTATAACCTCTCGAAGAACCCTGGGATTTTGCAGAACCTCGGTCAAGAAAGTAACTTTTTTTCTTTCTGCCAGTTTTTCACTCTTTTTTTCTAAACTCTCTTCCTGTCTATCGCCTCTCGTTTTATTCTCTTTTGCTTCATTCCTCATTCCTCCTTATTCTTTGTATCACTGCCATAACTCATTCATGCTTTCATTCGCCTACATCATTTGTCCACCTCGCCGTAGGGCAACGGTTAGGAAGATCGTTTCGCAGGACATTTCTAAGGAATCCGATCCTCACAAGGCACCACACACTCGTGACATTGCGCTATAGTTAGCTAAGCTTTGTGAATATTTATAGACGCCCTCCGTATCCCCATGGTTAGCAAGCATGTCTCATAAACATTCGCTAGTTTAGTGCCTTGATGGTGTGGATTTGTGTCAGACTAACCTAAGCTTAGTAAATATTCTGAGTGCTTCACTGTAGATTAATAGATAGCATTTTTTTTCCAGAAATTTGAAGAGATCAATTTTCATCGGGTGCTCAAAATTGTGGTCTTGTGCAAGACTAATCTTAGCTTAGTAAAAACATTGCTGATCATCCAAGTTTATAATTAGATGATTATTTCTGACCAGACAAATGCAATTGTGATACCCTCTGGCATTTCTCAGC
This sequence comes from Thysanoteuthis rhombus, assembly GCA_963457665.1. Classification (NCBI taxonomy): domain Eukaryota; kingdom Metazoa; phylum Mollusca; class Cephalopoda; order Oegopsida; family Thysanoteuthidae; genus Thysanoteuthis; species Thysanoteuthis major. Next base: position 40,752,039 of record OY735206.1, read on the forward strand.
GTTATCCGAGCCAGTGGAATCAGGGTTCGCCCAGTGACCAAGACTATTGTTGTGCGAGCGTAAATACTCTTAGACGGCTTGCTTTGAAGCAGTGGTTAACAAGCTCGCGTAGTTGACCATTACAGCTATAGTTTTGCAATGCGTTATTATAGAGGTAGAGTACACCTCCTTCTCTCTCTCTCTCTCTCTCTCTCTCTCTCTCTCTCTCTCTCTCTCTCTCTCTCTCTCTCTCCTAAACCCCAATCTCCTGTATCCCCCACCACCTAATCGTAAGTGACTCAGCCTAAAACACCACCTTGACTGTTTGGGAGGGGGTTCTGTGAATGGTCAAATATCTTTTCCATATAGATTATTTGAATTTCTTATTCGCTTTACGCCTTTTTGACTTATGAAAGGAACGTCATATTTCCGGATTGAGGGGAACACCCGTAATGTTTATCACTATAATACGAAACTCTTTACGTGTCTCACACTTGTAATCGTGTACAAGCTCAAGTTAAATGATGCTAATGCCTATTACTACTGAACTTGAATTCTCACTAAAACACCGACATTTGTAGCCATGTGCCAGACTAAACTAAACTTTGTTTTCACCCTCTCTGTGTCAAAGATTTCCCTTTATTTTATGGTATCTTCATTTTTTTCCTTCATGTCCTTCTCTCTCTCTCTCTCTCTCTCTCTCTCTCTCTCTCTATATATATATATATATATATATATATATATATATATATCTTTCTCTCACACTCTCTCTGTTTTCTCACCTTTCCACTTTTTTTTTTTACTTTTGATCTTTCTGTTCTGTTTATTTGACACTCCCTATCTCCTACATTCTCTCTATGTATCCTTTGTTTTCTATTAGATTTCTTCTTTCTTTTTCTTTCATTTTTTATTTTTTTCAAATATAGCCCATATGCATGTCCGTGCACTCTCTGCGACCGATATAATCTGCCGTTTTCGCGACTGAAGTACGTTGGCTCATATATATATATGTGTGTGTGTGTGTGTGTGTATGGGGGCGTATTCTTTTGTTTGTTTATTTGTGCGCGTGTTCTTTTTTTATATAACTTTTCTCCACCAGCGTGTTCACTTACGAGTTAAAGGTGACTGTCTGGCGCAAAGAGGAGGTGGGCCCCAGTGAGACATGGGACTGCAATTCGCCATCTTAATGACAAAGTAAGTTGGAGTAAGGTAAGTCACATGATCCATTCTGGTCATAAATTTATTTCTCGCTACCTTGCCACCAGCCACGAGAATAACGCGAGAAGGGTTCGATTTGATTTGGAATATTGGGTAAAGTGCACTCGACTACAGGTGGATGGCAACAAGGTAGGCTGATCATAAAATCTGGACTGCAAAGTCAGCGAACATAAGTGGCGTGTGCGTTACCAAAAGAGAGACAATCAAGACAGAAATTTGGAAAACGTTGTGCTGGGTACGAAAAAATATTTGTTTTCAAAACTGTTTCGAAAAATTGAAGGGTTATTAAAATATTTACCAAAGAAACTGATCTAGCTGTACGTACGGTAACGGACATAATAATCCAAGATCAAAACAGTTGAACGGAAACAGTAGTGTTTATATATTATGTTTAGAGGGCAAGGTCGCTGAGAGGAAAGGGTTAGCGCAGGTGAGACAAAAAGTGTCCAAGTGAATTAAAAGGGGCACGACGGTACAACTTCTAAGTTGGTACGATATGTTCAATAATGAAATAAGTTGACTAGCTGGACATCACGTCTCACAACATGGATCCCCAGAGATCACATGTGAAACCAAGGCCGACAGAACACAAGATGGAGAGATGAACTGAACAGATTCAGGAAATATTGGCTCTGCGACAACCATGATAGAGAATAGTGGCAAATCCTGGGGAGGGTCTATGTCCAACAATAGACGTTAAAAGACTTCTCTGAGTTGAACTGATCTCCGATTAAATTCTCACCAACTCATCTGCACTGACCTGACTGAACTACAGATGAATTCGCACTAACATTGTGAACAAACAGCGACCTCTTATCAAGTCGTTTTTACAATGACACCTTAAAAGGGCAATAAACTTATCCATTTACAATTTTTTTTAACGTTATCTTCAATTTCTTTTCCATCAACAACAATGTCCTTCTCTTTTCCTCCACGATATTTTTGGAACTTTCACATGGGTGACAACTCTTAACTCAAGCACGAATTGACAACCACTACAGATTAGTGATCCAGATAATCTTTCAACTACAATCTATCAACACCATTCATTTTCTATTCAATCATGCCTTCCCTCTCATTTCTACTTCTATGACTAACAAGGAATCAAGATTTGAAACTTTCTACTCTTGGACAGAAACGATATATCTCTCAGCTTCATTTCATTTTTATTGAAATACAGGGTTGGTGAAAAGAAACTCTTCATCAGAACTTGGTAATAACTTATGATCATTTCTTGCTAGATTGTAGCTGATTTGAATTTACTTTTCTGCTGTTTGGAGTCCCTTGAAATTTGTTTCACAAAAAAAAAGAAATATTACACATACTTCCTTAAAGGGAGTCAATTATTTTGATTGACTTACTATAAAACTACTGGTAAATGAAATTTGAATTCTCACTTACTCATATATTGATTGCCTTTTGATCATTTTCTTAGTTGGAGATGACAGCACTTTATTACAATCAAACGAAATTCCATTCGAGATATTTTTTTGTGAAATGACAATTTTTAGCATTAGTTCAAAACGGCGAATTGCTTTATAAATGTGGGTATGTAAAATTCGATTTCAAAAAGTCTCCAGTTAAAACTGGTCTGTTATTCCAGTCCCTTATATTCCTTATTTCGTACAACACTTAGTTTTCCTTTTATATACTGACCTTTTTATTTACAAATAAAACCTGGTGCTCAAATACACACATCGCCTCCACATACATACTTGACTAATTGCACACATTGAGTTCAGCACGTACTTATTCACTGACATCGTCTTTCCTGAGTCCTTTTTCGGACACTTTCTTAATATATCAGTCACACAAAAACAAACTAATGCGATCAACTATTGCATAAATGCTGACAAAGCGACATCCAACCAAAGAGCTATTGAAATACTATAGTCAAAGAATCTCGTGTGAGTTGTGACTACTTATTTCCTGCCACCAGTTTCGTTGTTACTTCTTTAAGTTTCAATTATATTCTGTCTGAGTAATTACTTTCAACCTAAAACAGGCGTCACGTGACTTCCGTTTCATCACGCATGCGTCCAATACTGTGATCGCCATTTTCACGATCGGTGATTTCCGGCAGTTTAATCAGGCCTACTTCCGACATGACGGAAGCGATGCGTGTTTGACTGTCATCGCTTTTTTGTGCTGAATTGACTCTAAGCTGGAAGAAAGACTTCAAGAGAGGCAGAAAAAGGTGTGTGTGTGTGTGAGAGAGAGAGGGAGAGAGTGAGTAGGTAAGTGAGAGAGAGGGAGAGAGCAATTGGAGAAAAAAAAATTGAAAGAGGGAGAAAGATGATGAAAGTTTTGTTTTTTTTTTTAATTTCAGAGATGAAAGAAATGAAGAGAGAAAAATGTGGAGGGTAAATAAAAAAAAAGTCGAAACGAAGTGTTATACGGGTTTGTTTTGCTATCCTAAAGTAGCGAAAAGATTCAATGAAACCTTTCGTAAGCTGAAATGAGGTAAAGCAAAAAAGCAATTACCACTAATTTACATGGGAAAATTTTGAACATTCCTAGACGCCCCCTGTAACATCAATTTATGTCTACCAGTTTTACGCTGAGTGTAACAACCTTACAAGTTCTCTAAGGCTTTTTTGATACATTAGAACACATTTTGCCAACGAGTGTAAAAATTGAATTGAAATAAAACAGATGGTCACGGAGAAAGGTCAAAGCTATGATGGCTTGATGTATTTCGTAAAGGCAAAGTGGCATAAAGCGAACTTTCGAAAAAGGTAATACCTGTACAATGATTAAGGTGAAAGAACTGAAAAATATTGAAGATTTTACAAATAAAGCGAAGTAAATGTACAAAAAAATCGAAACATATGTAAAGAGAAAAGTAAAAATTGCTAGTTATTCTAAACGGTTTTTGTAAGTGGTATATTTTCTCGGATTTTTATCTTTGGGTTTGTTTGTTTCTGGGTTTTTTCTAACATATTTGAATATATGTAATCATTAGCCTTTCCTCATACTTTAACGCTCCTATGGGACATCATGATTCAAGTATTACGAGATTCACTCACTTTCGAAAAGTGGAGCATTCGAGAGTCGAAATGGCGCAAAGCGAAGGAACGAATACCATTAATCTATACGAGAAAATATTTTGAGCATTCCCAGATTTTAAAGAATGATGATTATGATATATTAGGCCGAGTCGTCAGAAGTTAAGGTGGTTGGAGGGCGGAAGACTAGGGTATAAGGGATAGATGAAGAGGGTGCATACTGCCTCTATAACGGCTTTTCTAGTTTTGAAAAATTATTCCCGCTTGGAAAGAGAATGATTTACTTTTTCTCGGTAACGCAAACCAAAACATAGTTGAAAACAGGATTGTACTGAAATGAAGAATAAGTCCCTGATGAGATTTGAACTCGCATATGCTTATCTTTGAGATCCATGTCTTACAGTAAAAACGCCTTAACGATTAGGCCACAAATTAGCAATAGAGATTCAAATATGCCATGTAGCTATTTTCTTTTCTTCTCCAACTTCCATTACGCCACCATCATGATATTGTTGTTTTATTAACTATTTAGACTAGTGGTATTCATCTGAAACTATTGTAGTGATTACAGTGTACCGCACATTGTGGCCTTGTGCCAGTCTATATACCCTAATGTAAATTTTTTTTTAAATATAAATGCTACAGACTTTATAAATATGATAATATGATTGAATGTCATTGTGGTCATTCAAAGAGTTGAATGGGAGAGAGACGTTTCCCTAATAATAATCTCGATGGCATCGCACTTTATGATGCACCCCTTCCATTCCAAGAATTTGAAATAATGGATCGTTTGATTGACAGTCGATTAAAATTTCGTGTGTAACGCCTCCTGCTGGGGTAATGATTAAAAGGAGTTTCCCCTCTGAGTGTGGAAAATGAAAGACGGAGCGAAAAGACTGGGACACTGGTTGGGGGCGGATGTGGAAGTAAGAAGAAAAGAGAGGATGGAGTAGTTTTTCTTTTCTCTCATCTCTTTGTACCTTACTGTTACAATCTATCTGCGGACGCCGGAATCGCCACGGTTGTCTTTGAATGTTGCTGACGTAATCATGTGTGACTGTTGAGCAGAAGTGTATTATTATTGCTATTCATGCGTTTGAATCTTCGCACCAGATGATTGGTAGTCATTGCTGGATATTGAGTAAGCACAAATATTCTCACATCTCCAGCACATTTCTCAGTATCAACATTATCAGAAACTGTCAACCAAAACTCTTAGTATAGGTTTCTTCCGTTTTCGAGCTGGTCTGGCTGACTAGTTCGTTATATATGTATGTATTACGCGGGCAGGCCGCACCAATGGAGCTAAAGAGCTGATATTTTCAATATTCCCTCTGTATTATATCTAAAAGTAAGTTTAGAGAGTGGGTTCAATTTGCAATTTAATTTCATGCTAAAGTAATCCCTTAGATTGTGACCGACTGCATTCAAGTTACTGGATTGGGGGGATTCGGACTTTTTTCAGTGTTGAAAAATGCGAGAAAAGTAACATTTATTGATCACCCCTTTTCCAATTTTAAATTGATCACGCCAGCAAAGTGTGCCACCCAGAGATGATGGTCGCATCGATGCTCTCTATTGACTGACTAACATGACCTATTGTTGCTATTATTATTTTTATCATTATTGATAATCATTATCATCATGAGATTGCATGTCTAATACAAATACCTGGTGGTTATCGCTTGAGATTGAATGACAGCAAGTCTACTCAATAATCCAGCGCTCTCCTCAGTATTCCTGCTGTTCTCAGCAGTGTTGTCGTCTTGGTGGTTTTGTTGTTGTGGGTTTTTTTTTGGTTTTTTGGGGGGGGGATATCCAGTTCTTCAAAACTTTTTTGCCGGGCTCTTTGGAAGTGTTCCTTGGGCTCAAATGACGATTTGAACGGCTGTAGACTTCGTTTTTCTCTCCTCTTGCAAGGTCTTGGTATTTTTCCAGCTTTCACATTCTTTTAATTATACTCTTTGGTTCACTGGAAAAGCAAAATCAAATACTTGGTAAAGTTTCACCATCTTGCTTATGATAATAAGATCTGGTCCTCCGGCTTGGGTTGGGTGATTCATTGAATCTCAACGTCTCAGAGAAAGTTATGTCTCTCATTCTATCAGGTAGATTTCGGTTTATGTAAAAATGATTGGGTTACATAGTTAAATCCTGGTCTTTGTGGTGGGATCTAACAGATCACCTTCCTCTCCCAGTCATCATTATGTTAGATAACTTGCCATAACGAGATAATTAACAAACAAGTCTCTTAGACCAAATAACCTGGAGCCAGATTAAATTTAGCCTAACAATGAGAAAAGGTAAAAAGCAAATGAAAAAAAATTTAATGATAGAAAATACTAATAAAAAATGAATAATGATAATCCCAATTAGTTGTCTGTTAAAAAAGAATTTTAAATGATATGGATACAAAACGAGAAGCGACTGAATGAAAGAATCTGAGACGAGGAATTATCATTATTATACACTGATTTTATTCAAGTGTTTGCCTCGTCTCGGTTGTTGTTATAGTCACAATGCTGCGGCCAAGTGCGCTCTAGCCTTTTTATGGTGACTATTGTTCTAGAGGGTTTCTTGAATTAATTAATTTTTGTGGTATTTCGTCCCTGTGGGGCCATTTATTGCTCGCTAATGATGAACCAAAGTACACATCGATCTGACTAACTGATTCAGTGGATAAAAGGATATGCTGAATGTAGCGCTAGTCAAGTGTTGCAGTCTGCCAAATGATCGTGAGTTCAGTCCGATTAGGGGACACCCAATGATCGAAATCACCACAGTAGCAATGATCTGCGAGATTAGCTTGTCAACCATTATACGGTGACGAGATGTCCAACGAAAAGAGCTTATCATTTTCATCATCTAAATAATATGTATGGATGTTGGACGCCTCGCTGCGAAGTGATGGTTAACGAGCTCGTCTGGCGAAACCATTACTAGTGATTTCCATTCTCAGTAGACGCTGCATACTTGTAAACTTGTGACAAAACTACGTTAAGCTTAATGAACATCTATAATGTTTTTCATTTCTGTAAATAATTGTTTTAATAAATGATTAAAGATGAATTAAAATCAAATTTAGAATGTATGTTCTAATTTGATTTCTATTTCTTAAAAACTGAGACGTTCATTGACAGTTCTAAGAACTTGTGAAAAAATTATGTTAAGACCACATTTAAATAGGTTAAGGGCGTTTGTAAGGAATTAGATAACCCAAAGAGAGAGTGGTTGAGAGAAAGAGAGAGAGAGAGAGAAAGAGAGTGTGTGTGTGTGAGTAAAGATAGAAAGATACTATGTAGAGAGTGTACAAAGAAAGAGGATTGTTTTTGTTTTTTGTTTTTTTCTACTTTACATTACCTAAAGTCATATTTCTTTTTTTTTAATCAATTCTCGAGATGAAAAAATAAAAACTACAAGAAAGAAAGCAAACTATACGAAGTTTACATTTCATATATATATTTAAAACTTTTTCATTTTACAACGTTATATTTCGGACGATATTTTTCTTTTTTTTTTTTTTTTTGGTGCTAGGATTATCCATTTCAACAAGGAATAACTTGAAAGCTCAATTGAAAAATATATGCATTGTCGCAGTTTTTGAACAAAGTCCGTTCTTTTTCCTGTTTATTGTTTAGTTGGTGTTGGTGTTAGCGTTGATGTAGTCAAATCTTTCTGAACACAAATTTTCATAAGGCATTTCTTATTGAGCTATCTTTGGAATAGATTTATTGACATTTCTTTTAAAAAAAAGTTTACTTAATTCTTGCATAAGCCCACACTGCACCCAGCAATGATCTAACTCGCTGCCTTGATTAAGAATTAAAAATTAAAATTTCTTTTGTCCAAAATAAATTTCATGTGATGAACCCCAATTTTGGAACAAAACTTTGGAATGTGTTATTTGCTGTGGCCGAGGTAGGTCAACTTTCGACCCCAGGTAAAAGACAGGATTCCGAATGCAAATTTTTTAGGCAGATCATTACTATTTGGAAGAATGGCGCAACACAATCTTTGTATTTCCATTTCTCAATATTTGGCATTGTGCCGAACAAAGCTAAGCTTAATATTGGATAGCGTAAGAAAAGTCCATGTAAGGAAAAATTTTTAAAATATTTTCAACATTGATATTCTTAAAAAACATTTTTAGTTTTGTTACACTATCCTTAGACATATTTCATCTCTCTCTACGAAGAACTGTTCCAGGAATCTTTTACAGTCTTCAAGGCAATTCAATTTTTGTTATTGAGAGCCTTCTGTAAAGACCGAAATAAGTGGTAATCCAAAGGTGCAAAATCTGCGGTAAATGATTGGAAACTGCCAAGCCATGATGCAACGATTTTTGCCTATAGAGTCTAGCGTTATTCTGGTGGATTATTACAGTCTTTGTCTTAACCAATTCTGAATGGTTTTAGGCAATTGCTGCCCTCTGATAGTCTAATTGGGAACATTACTTGTTCGATTCAATCGTTTACTCCACCATAAAAAGCTCATTGTAGAGGACTAGCTTCCGATCCCACTTTATACACAGTCCTCTTTCTGAGGCGGAAACTAACCAGGGTACAGTGAGAGATGGTTTATTTCGCTTTCCCCACGATCTTTTTCGTTCCTCTTTTCTATGCCTGTTATAATTTGTTTCAGCAACGAACTATTTTTGTTGTGTAGAAGCCACGCATCGAAGCTATTACCATAACCAAGTTGATACAAATCACTTTGAATGCTTGATTCTGATGTTTTGAATGTGCCAGCTGTATTGTGTGTTGTATAATGTCTTGATCTGATCACTATCCAACTGTATAACATTCTCCTGCGAGAAATATTTCGCATGTAATTCTTCAAACCACTTTTGACAAGTTTGACCATCCACAGTTCTTCTAAAAAATCTGCAAAACAAGCGTTTGAGTTCGACCTTTCTTAAAATTAAAGGATGATATGGCAAAAATATTACTTATTTTCTTTCATTTCCAATTTTAGAAGCAATTAACAAAAAACATAACACTTTTGACAATTCCTTTTTAATGCACGCTGATACGAAAGATGTCACGATACAATCAATGGCGATCTTTTTGAATGATGTTAGTTGAAACTAAATGTGGCTTATGCCATCCATCGACAGAACAAATATTTATGCCAACCCAATAAATATAATTATGTAAATTGCAGGCTCCTACTCTTGTATTGAGCTGCACCATTGAATACCATATATCCTAGGATATGAGGCGGACATTTAGTTTTAAAAACTACGCAAACAGGTCTGGTTAGTCACTCAATAGAAACAGTCACGTGACCAATGTTCGAAGAGGGGGTGATCAATAGATAAGTTACATCTCATGCCTTTTGTTGGGCTGTGATCACTGAAAATGTCTGATTTTCCAACAAACAAGCGTGAATACCGCCGAAGACAAACCAAGAGACCAATTTAGCATAAATTCAAATTGTAAACTGGACCCCTCCCCCCACTTAAAGCTCATTTGGGAAGGGTGGGTTAATTTTTTTTAAATAATAAGGAATTTATGCTGAAATTCTCATCCCTTTAGCTCCATCGGAGTGGTCAATACGCGTGACAAACACGTACATATCTAGCCAGATGAAACTGAAAAAAACTTATGTGGACGGTTTGGTGACAGTTTTTGTTGACGGTTTCCAATATCACACTGCATTCATTGCATTGGTGTTATGACAGGAGGTTGGGTCCCTACGAACGCTCAATATGGACAATCATTGGGATTGGGGGAGTTGCAAGGAGCAGTAGTCCAACAAATATCCTTGGGAACCATTTGTTTAAAGTCTAGCATATACGGTATTATAAAAGAGGAAAGGTAATTCAGTCCCTAAACCAAGTTTTCGACAATTTCACATAAAGTTCTTGTGCCTCACGGTGTTATGGTTTCTCAGTTGATACCACCTTGAGCAGTTTAATGAGCTATTGCCGTGGACTCGCACTTAATCCAACTGTAAGATGTTCGGTTCATGCTGGATGCCCCGGACTTGTGGCATTGTGAAGTTTCTCGATTTCCTTCCACACCAACTGACTTATTTGGAACAGGGTTCAAATCTCATTTGAATGCATTTCTTTATTCAGAATTTCCACAAATTGTGTTGCGATACTATTAAATCAATTTTGTGAGAATGTGATTGTACTTGACCATCCCCTGGTTCACAGACTTCGAACTCAAAATTGATGTGCCTGGTCCATGTGTTACATATGCCTGCACGCAGAGGCGAATAAATACCAATATTCCGTAGGACGAAAATTTGATTAGCGAATGACCCTATTCTGATGGGTATGGAGAGAGGAACCTGGGGTGTTCAAGTTCCAGGATTCTTTTGTATAGTCAATATCTACTAATGGAAATTACCGTATAATAAGTTCCCCAAACCCTGCCTTACCGTATACCTATATCCACCACTGATCTCAATGATACCGAAAAAGGATCCTTTGAATTGATAAAACAAAAACAAACATACCCTTTAAAATTATTAGAACGAAAAAAAACTGACTCTTTCAAATCAATAGAAGAAAAAAGAAAAATCCTTTAAAATTAATAGAACGAAGAAAAGACCTTTTAAAATTAATAAAATGGAAAAAGACCCTTTAAAAGTAATGGAGCGGAAAAAAAACTTCAAGTTATTGCCTCTTTGAGTAAGAACACGTCTCCGCTGTGCCATGCTAAGTTAAGTTTGGTAAATATTAAAAGAGATTAAGAAGTGACAATTTACACTGAGGAACTATAACTGCGTTTTCGAGACTAGTAGTCGATGTTCGAGCCCAAGTGAGCAGCTATGATTTCAAATGCTGATTTTAAAGTACTTCGGCTCTCCTAACGCAGAGAATATTGCAATTCAATTTTCCTATCATTAGTTCCCTTCATTTGGCCTTGTCACGCATTGGACTAAGTTTAGTAAACATTGAGCTCTCTCCAGATAGCACGTGTTTCTCTTTCATCTTGTAAGAGCTCCGCTTTCGTTGAGGCTAAAATGAAAGCAAAATCATACGAACAAATATATTTAAAGTAGTTGTGGGAGTTTAGCCTCAGGAAAAAATGAAAAAAGGGTTATGATTTTTTAAATTGTGACGCTTGGGGAAATGTAATAGCCTTAAACAGGCTCTGGATGTCAAATCTCATTAAATATTCCTCAGACCGTGTGACAAAGCTACACACACACACACACGTATATATATATATATATATATATATAGAGAGAGAGAGAGAGAGAGAGAGAGAGAGAGAGAGAGGCACAAATAGTCAAAGATAAATATCTACAAATGCACTAAGAAGGCTTATATCTAGATAAAAAAAACCATATCCCTAAAGGCACATATTTTAAAAGACGCAATACCTGCAATGCCTTTAACAGTTTCTGCAATGTTCATGGTTCAATACTCCTTTCGGGATCATTTATACTAATGGAAGCAAGTATTCGTTTAAACCAATCTTTGCTATGAATGATAAAGATTAGCCAATATTATACTTCTCATCGGTCAAATAATGAAGAATATGGTTCACCGTGGGGCAATGGTTAGTTAACCAGTTTTACAGACTCCTACCTCAGTGATCCCTATTGGGTATCCCATACTCATGACCTTGTGTCGTATTAAGTTGAGTTTAGTAATTATGAACACTGCAGTGTAGGAAGTTCGATACGTTCCTAGAGTACCACAATTGTAACCTTCTTTCAGACTAAGCTAAGTAGAAAGTTAGTTGGGTATCTAACTATGAAACAATGATTAGCAAGCTAGTCTCGCAAACTATAAGTACCGTAATGTGTTCGATCCTCATTAGATGTCTCAAATCCATGGCCTGGTATAATGCTAAGCGAAGCATATCAAATACCAAAAGCACTTTTAGAGAGTTAGTTTCGCAGATTAGTGTAGTGAGTTCCACACTTACTTCGTCCGTCCCAATCTTGACTATGTGCCTTACTGAGCAAAGCTTAAAAAACATCAAGAGCGCTTTGCCGTGGAGCTATGATGAGCAAGGTCTTTCAGACCATTACTAGTGCAGGGAAATCGACCCTCATTTGAAGCCTTATACTTTGGCTGTGTGAAGTGAGCTGAGCAAGCATACATATATAATATGAAAAGCGAATCCATGTATATACTTTATATATATTTTTGTGTGTAACATTGTTCAATGAACGCACATATACTACACTCTAATCTTGAGTAGGAATGCTGAGGGAGCGCACAGATACTCTGATGCTTGAAAGAAGTGCCGATCCAAACTTAAATGATCCCGTTATTTATCATGGGTACTATGCTAGTATTCATATAAACTATCAGATTTTTATACACGCTATTAGATTACATGTGAAAGTAATAAAGCATTTTTTTTATAATTAAAGAAATGTTTTGCAGGTACTTTTGGTTTGTTTGTTTTTTTCTTTATTTTTGTCCACGATCTAAATTCCCGGCTAAATGTCATCGAATTTGCTGATGTGAGACTCGCCTGGTGAAAATTTGTTCAGGTTCTTTGCAGCCGATTCGATTCGACTGACTTCTTGGGCTTTATGTCGATGCAGCAAGAGAGTTCCTTTGTGAAGGAGAAGGAAATGGCAGCAAGGTAAACATTCTTGCAATAGAAATGAAACACATCGTGTGGAAAGGCAGGAAGAGAGAGGCCAATGTTGAAGAATGCCCGGCCAAACGAAGGCGGAAAACAAATACTTAAGAGCGAGCAAATACGCACTTTTCATGTGAACAAACAACTACTTTCTAAACTAATTGGCGATCGCACAAAGGCCTACGGTTGTAAATAAACATAAGCATGCGCAGCCCTCATACATACACACACGCATGCGCACAGACATACTCAAACACACATGCGCATGTGCAACACAAATACACAGATGCGCATGTGCAACACAAACAAACACACACACACACACACACACACATATACATACCCGTGTGCAACAAAGACACGCTTTTCGCATGATCTTACTCAGAAAATCGATAACAAAATAAAATAAATTAATTAATAAAAAAGGATAAAACAATAAAAAAAATAAAGTTCGGTACAACATTCAGAGATTTGACTCGAACAAAAGTTAAGAAAGAAAAAAGAGAGTAGATGATGTGTTGTTTTTTTTTTGTTTTGATTTTTCTTTTAATCTCTCCATCTAATACTTTTTTTTTTAATAAAAAAAAGAAAAGTTACTGACTAAAAATAAAATTTATGAAGATGAAATGATTCGTGAAAATTTCGGAGCGATCAAAACCAAAGCGAAATAGATGAGAAACTTTTAGATGTGAAGTTAGAACCAAAATGGGGATGGGAGGGGAATGGTGGGAGGGATGTTTGAATTTGTCAAGTGTTTTGTCTCCGGGTAATGGGCGTGTGGCTGGTGAAGTGTGTTTCTGATTTCACACATTTATTGTGTTCTAGTCACACATTACGCGTTTTAATCGAAACAGGGGACGCAAAAATGAAACGATTAAAGTGAAGGATGATTTAGAATACTTGAATGTCAAACGGGGTGACCCACTAGAACGCATTACAAAAAAAAAACCTCGAAAAGAATAAAGAGAGGAATGACTTTTTTTTTTAATTCAAAAGAAAAAGAAATTAAAGAAACGAGAGACCCGGGCATTTGTATGTGAAGCATTTCTGAGACAGAAAATAGAAGAGAATGGAAATATTTGATACAGGGGAGGGGAATGGCGTCAAGTTTTAAAATCCTCAGGATGAAAAGGGGATTTGAAAAAAATTACTGAAGGAAATCAAGAAAAAACGAATTCAAAAGCGTGCCGCAAATTCGAAAAGATAAAGAAAAATGAATGGAGACATTGTAGTAAGATGTGAGAGTAAGATGCTGAGATTTTTTCTTTTTTTGAAAGGATACTCTCTGTGTATAAACAAAGATAATTCGAATTGTGCGGTATTGATTCGTGCTTGTTTTGATATTGTACATTCAAGGTGTTGCTATACAAACCAATGTGACTAAGTATGAACTGAAAACAAAACACATTGAATTATGATAAAACCCTGAACAGTGCAGTTTTGAACTGAAAGTAAAATTTTTGAACGAATTACCCGCCCAATTCAAAGTATATCTGCACCATATTTGATGGTATATAAGGCCCAAGGACATATAAGACCGCTTATTTCAGCTGCGAATATAAGAGAAAAATAGTGTATTTACAGGTAAACAAAATGTTATTTAAATGTGTAGCAGAATAAACCCTGGGAAAAAATATGCAATAAAGACCTCAGGAAAAATCTTTTTCATATGATACAGTATTTTACAAGAGGGAAAAGTCAACAGATACTTCAACTTCTTGAGAGATGAGTATTCTATACCATCCAATACGGTTGTTAGAACAAAAAACAAAGCAGACAAAATGGACCAGACAAATATAAAGTGAGATGAATGGTGGAATGCTTTTTAATTCATGAAGTACTATTAAAGATTTTGTCCATGAAAACATTTCTCACCCTAACGCATAGTTTCTACTGTCTCCTCCAAAATAGTCGAAACATAAGTTGTTCGAACTTCCCAGATGAACCATTCTCCTGATTATTAATTTTGGAGTAATTCTCTTTTTTTTAATCTCAGTGTTCTTGCTTCTTATCGTGATGCTACGGTCGTTTTCACATTTTACGACTGTTAAGTAATCACATGGATTGGAAATAATGCATAAGCTTCGTACAGGGCTTTGACTCGCTTCTCCTATCTTTGGTAGCTGGTCTGCAAAAGCTAACCAACAAATTACGAAAGCTAACCTGCTGGCGTCGTTCAGATCTAGTCATATAGCTTCATTCTTCACCGGGAACGTGAGTTTTAGTTCTTTTGGGTGCTAATTATTTTTCTGATCCATGCTGTATACTTAACAATCATAAAAGGTAAAAAGACCTAAACGTTCAGAAGCAAGAAAAATTAAGTGGAAGGAGAAATTTGTCCAAAATTCATAAAAGTCTCCTTTTAAGTAATCTCCTTGAGAGACATTACCCTGGCTCAAAAAGAGTATTAACACTGTAAAAAGTCATTTCTAAACTGAACGAAGGAGGTACGTTGAACAACTTGGAAAAATCCTCTAATTTTTGCACGTAAATGTATTAGTTTATCTCAAAGTAATATTTATCATTCTTAATCAGAAATTTTCTTCGTGACAAACTAATATAGAGAGTGTATATTCGGTTCGCGCGAGCTATTCAAATACCCCAAACCTTTGGATAACACCTCATGTTTAGCAGATATCATTTAAATGTTTGGCTTACTTCAATAAGGACGTAAAGTGCGATAGAGAAAGATACTCTTATGAAATTTCAAGAAATAAGTTATTGATTTTTAAATAAATTAATCAAATCACAAAAGAGAATAAATACATACGCAAAGAAATTTTTTTAAACAAGATCAGATAGAAAATGTTTTGGTGGAGAGAAGAAACTGAAAAGTGACCAAATGAAAGAAGTATGAACATCCATTTTTAATAATGATAACAGCAATAATAACAACGGAACAACAATAATAACAATAGCAACAACAATAACAAAACGGATATAACAATAACGACAATAAGAACAATCATAGCAATAACAGCAATGATAATAACGAAATAACAACATTAATATAAAAAAATGCAATAACAATAACAACAATAACGTTAACAGCAATCATAACAAAGGAAATAACAAAATTAGCAACAATGATAGCAAAAAAGATAATAAAAATAACAAAAGCGACAATCAGAAAAACAATAAAACGACAATATCAACAATAATAGTAACAACTACAATAACAACAATAGTGACAAAAACAACAACAGCAATAATAATAACAACAGCAATAATTTTGGTGAAAGTGTAATTGCAACAACCAAAGGCTGTAATGAAACTAAAAGAAGGACGAAAAACTCCTGAAGAGTAAGTAAAAATTCAATTTTAAACAAGGTGAGAAACATTTGCTTGATGGTGGATCTCGCTGTTGTCGCAAAGTAAAAACTGAAAGAAATTGAAAACCTGGGAAAGTTTCAGGACCTCGCAAGAGAACTGGAAACACAGTGGTGAGAGTTGTGCCGATTGTTATTGGAGAACTTGGAACGGTTCCGAAGTGCCTGGCGAAAGTATGGATGAACTGGAAATCTGAGGAATCAAAATTTACTAGAATACTGAGGAGAGAGTTGTAGCATAGGGGTTACTTCTAGTCTCTTGATCCCCATCGAGAGACACCAGTAATTACTGGCGTGAAAATTCAATAAGTACAAACAAAGAACAACAACTACTGCTACTACTACTACTACGAGTGATAATAATAATAATAATAATAATAATAATAATAATAATAATAATAATAATAATAATAATAATAATAATAATAATAATAATAATAATACTCCAGCGGTTACCACCAGGCAACTGGTGTGAGATTCCAAAATAATAATAATAATAATAATAATAATCCATATATATATATAACACAATGTGTATCCATGTGTATAAACATTGTGTGTAACGTTTTTCAATGAACTGTCCAGATACTACACTCTGATACATGAGTCATCGGCAGAGCGCACATATACTGCACTCTGATCATGAGCAGAGGGTCGGAAAGCTTTGATCATAGGCAGAACGCACGGATACTCTTATCTTAAGCAGCAGAACCGATCCATACGTAAATAATCGAGTCATAAATGGAATGAGAAAAAGAGAGATAATGATAACAAGCCTGGCTGCGATAGGGTCAAACTTTCGTGCTTCATTAAAATCTAAAAAGTAAACAAAACAGAGTTCATTTCTCCATGCAGTGTTATTCCTAAACTACGCATCTCATTCCGACTACTTTATTAATAGTTCCTGAAAATGAGATTTGCTAACTTTAACAGAACGAGTCATTCGAGTTGAGCTTTAGAAGTGGGAGTGAATTCGACTTCATTTTTAGAGTACGTCACCGTATCACAGATACTCGTGCATGGCATCACTTCTTTTTCTTCTTGTCATTGTCACCCGCCATTGTTACTTACGAAAATAAATTTTAAAACTCCATAGTTAGAGTTTGACAAAAGAAAGAAAATGCACACCCGACCTAATGGTTAATCCATCAGTAGCATTGAAAACAAGAAAAGGCCTACTCAGCTTTATGGTTAATTAGTCACTGACCTCGAAAGCAAGGGAAAAAGGTTTTGCTCCCAGTTGAATTCTATCCCAAAGCAGAACGCTCTAGAATACCGAGCTACGGAGACATTTCCGAAAATTGTTATATATTTGTAATTATCAATAAAATTTTCGGACGTATATTCTTCGCCTTTTTTAAATTCTTACATTTTTATATTCTTGGATGATTTTGTTATTATATTACCTGTTTTAATGACATCCTTGGTATCAAGGTGATTTTAACCGAAAAGAAAAATAGATATAATACGTATAATTGATATTATATAAAAATAATGTTTTTCGTAACAGAAATTCAATTTTTACAAAAAAAAAAAATACCGAGAACTCTCTCTCTCTCTCTCTCTCTCTCTCTCTCTCTCTCTCTCTCTCTCTCTCTCTCATCTTAAATTCCAGGCCTGACTAATCTAACTCCCTGAGAGTTTAACAATAATACATGAAGTAATAAATTAAAGGAGTCAAAGAAATCTATACAACGATCGAAAATACCAGAAGAGATGCATAATGTAAACATTGCGGTGATTCTATGGAAAAAAAAGACAAAACTGTTTGAAGTTCATCATTTTTCCCCCAAAAGAAACTTCGAGTAGATTGAAAGCGGAAAAATGGAAAATCCAGTGTTTAGCTTGTTTAATAAACAATGTCTTTGACAGACAAATCAAGATAATAACGACAACATTTTAAAATGAGTTAAAATTGGAATTGCGAATCAGTTCTTTTTTTTTTTACTGGGCGGCCAAGTCAGATTGGAACAGATGTGTGCGATTTGGCCTATCATCTATGAAGCGAGAATTTAATAATTTGTATACGCTGCTGTTAATTTGTTTGTGCACTGAGTTCGTGGTTTGTTGTCATTGCTGTTACTGGCTCAGACATCAGACAAGGTCATACAACACTGCATCAACTCATCACTTGGTTTAACGCAAATATGCTCACCACTCGGGTGTTATCCATTCAGCCATCGCACGCTGCCTCGTATGTATTAAAACTCTCTGTATCTCCATCTCCCTCTCTCTCACTCTCTCACACACACACACTGTCCCCGAATTTTTCGAGCCCCATCCACTATCTTTGGACTTTTGTAGTCTCTCGTCACGGTGTTCGCCCAGGGAGAAATCCAAATCCAATACAAATTACTCCAACTTTTTTCAATTGAATTTTCTGAAATCCCTTTTCGAATTACCCAAAGAAAAAAAAAAAGAAAAAAAAATGTCTTCTTTACCCGTTTTAATTCTTTTGTATCAAAACCAACTTTTCTCTTCTTTGTGTAACGAGAGATGACTTGGAGTTTCGTGCTGGAGCAATTTACCCACGTTCGAGCCAAGCCAGGTAAAATTCAATCCTATGAAGGCTGATTTTCAAGAAAAACAGAAGCTCTCTACCTCTCACTTCTCTCTATCTGGCCTGGTGCCGTCAATTTAAAATTTGTATTTCCCACCTAGGTGCCGTCAATTTAAAATTCGTATTTCCCGCCTATGCAATTGATCGGTGTTCGATTCCAAGTGAAAATCACGATTTTGAATGCTGTTTTTTTAAGCAAACAGTCCTTCTCCAAGTGAAGTGATTGACTTAATGCAGGTTCACTTACACCCTCGGTTTCTCCGAACTTGCTTCCAGCAGTATTAATTTAATCAGAAACTTGTGATTCTGCCTGGCTGACTAGAATATGTATCGCACGTGCTAGTCACACCGATGTGAACATTTACTCCTCATGTTTTGTTTTGTTTTTTCGTTTTTTGAACCCCCCCTTCGAATTGTGAACCAAATCATCATGACAGCTTAGATTATTTCTTTACATAAAAAAAAGTTCATCACTGGTTATCTAAAATTTTACGACTATAGCCCAGACTAACCTGTACGTCTAATCGGATATTTTCATATTTTCCTGATCAGGCTCTGGTATTTTCGAATAGCAGTGTACACATTTACGAAGCTTACCTTAGTTCAGCTCGGAGCCAGATAGCAGGTAAATAGGAGAAGGAAGATTATCCAGTGCCAGTCTTCCAAGCAGGGAGGGCCAATTTGTCTTGAAAGTTAGCATCCAAAATCTCGACTTCTTACCTGAGCTTGAATTCTGAAGGAACCTACGTTGATGTTCACTATGTTGATGTTGACAGTTTTGCTTGTTGGTTTCTATAAGCTATCATATCGATATTTCTATGAATTTTCCACGGGCTGAGATTGTTGAGTAATTCCCTCTGGAACTGGAGCTCAGAATTCAAACCCAGATGCTAACTTTCATGACAAATAGGCCCTTCCCACTTGGAAGACTGGCATCATACAATCTTCCAATTCCTATTCACACCCTTTTTGGATTCGTACTGAACTAAGCTAAGCTTCGCAAATTTAAATATTATTACATAAAAATATTAAGACCCGACCAAGAAAATACGAAACATTTTGTTAGACATCCAGTTTAGTCCGGGATACAGACATAAAATTTGAGGCAAGCACTTCAGAACATTTTTTATGCAAAGAAATAATTTAAGCTGTCATGATAATCATGTATATAAACCGGATAAACCAAAGTTTGATATAAGTGACAGTAGATAAATTGGATTTAGATTAGAAAATGTTTTAGGTTGAGAGTCAGATTAGATAAGAGTTAAGTTTAAAGATCGGTTGCGATTAGGATTCGATTAAAATTCAAGATTTATTGTTGATAAAGGTCAGATAGAACAGATTGATACATGAGTTTGAGATGAAGATTGATCAAAATTAAAATTAATATAAGTTTAGAATTATATAAAGTTTAAATGAGATTGGATTAAATTAAAAGTAAGAACAGATGAGAATCACGTTGTTGAAGTGGATATTCAAGTTAAATTGGAATGAGTCTTAGATTAGATAAAGATTGAAATTAATAAAAAAGATTCCAATAGACTGGGTTTAGATGAGGAAAAAGTCATAGTTTGATATACAAGAATAATCATTTAGAATAAATTAAGACTAAAATCAATTGAAAATTCCTAGTCATTAGGATAAGATAGGATCAAGCTTATAGTTTCATAGTTCAAATTAGTTGAAAGTTTAAATTATTTTTGGTGAGATTGAGGTAAGGACTAGGTCGAGGGCTAGTTTAAGGTAAATATTGTTATTTGGATTAGATTTTGATTAGAATAAATTGAAAATTTCCTATAGATTGCTATTAGATAAAGACTACGTTGATAGTTTCCTAGATTGGTTCAAGACTAATTGCAATAATAAGGTCAACTAAGAGTTTGACAACACTATCTCCGACCTAGTTAGGAATTTTTGGAGAGTCAGTAGATGGTGGGTTTTGTCTATTGAAGCTCTTAGAATCATCATCATCATCATCATCATCAGTCTTTTAACGTCCGTCGTTGGACATACACCTTCCTCAGGATTTACCACAATTCTCTATCATGAGCGTCGCGGAGCCAGTGCTTCCTGAACTTGTCTAGCTCGTCTCTCCATCTAATATTCTGCCGGCCTCGGTTATGCATGTGATCTCGAGGGATCCATGTCGTGAGTCGTGATGTCCATCGGTTGTCTGCCATTCTTGCAACATGGCCAGCCCACCGCCATTTGAGATTTTTAATGGATTCTATGATGTCCTTAACTCTTGTCTTTCCTCGGATGTACTGTGCTGTCTTGTGGTCTCTCCATGTAAGGCTCAGCATAATTCTTCCATGTGCACGTTGCATGGTTCTCAATTTGCGGATCCGTCTCTAGGTTAAGTCCGATGTTTCAGCTCCATAAGTGACTATTGGGAGGATGCATTGGTTATACACCCTTCTCTTTAGGATTAATGGAATCTTCTTATTTTTAAAGGTTGAGCTAGCTCTGCCAAAGGCTTGCCATCCTAGTGTGATTCTTCGTTTGATTTCTTCTTCTTTTGAGGGTCTCATGGAGATTCGTTGTCCTAGGTAGATGTAGTGGTCTGCTTCCTCCAGTTCTGTGTCCTCGATTTTGATCTTAGTGTTTTTATCCCCGGTTTGGTTGTTGCACATGATCTTCGTCTTGCTGAAGTTCATGTGTAGGCCGATTTTCTTGCTCTCTTCATTTAGTTCATCTATCATTAGTTGGAGGTCGTGTAGGTTCTCTGCAAAAAGGGCAATGTCGTCTGCAAATCTGAGTTTGCTCGGATACTAGCTGTCTATTCTAATTCCTTAACTCTCCCAGTCTAGTCTTCTGAAGATCATCTCGAGGCAGGCTGTGAAGTGTTCAGGTGAGCTGGTATCTCCTTGTCTTACTCCTTTCTAGAGCTGAAAGGGGTCCGAGTCTTAGAATAAGGCAAGACAATTGCTGTACATCTTTACTATCAAGGACATGTGGAGAGAGAAAATTTATCTGAAAAACTATCCATTGTTCAACAGAAAAATTGAGTGAATATACAGAACGACAATGTTACCTCAGACTTGGCAAAATAAATTCAGAAGATGAAATCGTAACTGCAGCATCCATAACAAGTGAATATAACATACACATTTCCATTTGCTTTATAAGATTTCTCTCCGCACAGAAGCGCATATTCTTCCAACGAAGAATAAAATATTTAGTTTCATATTGGACTTCTTTTTGTCATTGATATTAACAATGATAATGTTCCTGACAAATGAAAATAGATTTTGCTTCATCTGGACGGGTATCTATTCCGCCCATGGAAATGTACTATCACTGTCTGGACCATCAAATACACAGAAAGCTCAGAGAGAGAGAGAGAGAGAGAGAGACGCACACACACATACATATATATCATGCATGTGTGTGTACGTATCTCTCTCTCTCTCTCTCTCTCTCTCTGATAATAATAGACTGATAAAGAAGGACACACATACACACATATATATATAAATATACATCAGAACAGAACTCTAATATATCTATTATCCATGTATGTTTGTAAGTGTGTGTTCTGTCCTATTCTTCTCTCTCTCTCTCTCTCTCTCTCTCTCTCTCTCTCTCTCTCTCTCTCTCTCTCTCTCTGATATGTATCATGAATGCTTCATACAGAAACAGACAGAGAGGGAGAGAAAGATAGACACACACACACATAGAGAAATATAGAAATAGAACTCTCATATATATGCGATAATTGTAGAGACATTTCCATTTGAGGATAGATCGCGTCCAGCACCGGTGTTTACTGGTAGCAAATCGGAGTGCCGACCACGTAAATGAATAAAGAAAATAAGTGCTGTGCGGGACGCAGACCTGCATCCACTAGGTAGCAGTCTTAATATGACTTATCATATGACTTATGACTAATGACATTGCTAGCAAGCAGTATTTCGAGATGGTTCACTTGAATTGTCCATCTCTGTAGTCTTTGGTCGTAGGCATAAATATTTACAAATGTGTATATGTGCATTCCCATTTTGCCAACTGTATATCATGAGATTGGATTGTTTATGTCCGATAGAATGTGATAATTGTAGACATTTTTATAAGGGAATATATTAAGTCTGGCACTGGTGTTACCAGCAGAAAATCGAAGAGCTATCTCAGACTCCTGCCTGTTAGCAGTGTCGTCAGCTCAGTTGGCAGAGCAGAGTCGCGTTAGATGCAGGTTCGAATTCCGTACGATGCTCATTTTCTCTATTCATTTACATGGTCATGCTACTGGTTAACACCGATGTGGCGAAATATGTTTCCTATTTAAAATGTGCATAAACTGTCTAATCCAATACATATATATATATATATATATATATATATATATATATATATATATATATATATACCGAAGCATAAATCAGTGATGTGTTATGCGTTTATTTCACAAAGTACTCTATACCCAACATTTAGTTAAAGTAGAGCTTTAAATATAGTGAAATAATAGATCCAATGAACAAACTCGTTCATTCTGCCCTTTTGGGCATCTTCAGACAAATAATTGATTTGGATCCCTGTTCAGAATTTCAATGGGACGTGTGTCTATTTTCTGGGTACAAAACTCCACTTTATTTCATTTATATTTATTTTTTTTTCTTTTCTTCTCGTTTACTGGTTGAAATATCTGTTGGTAATTTTTGGCCTTTTTTTCTCCATTCCTATTGACTCGTTTTATATTTGTTTGTTTTTTCTATCTATTTATCTCCCGTAGGGGAAGTGAGCCTGTGGCCGGTTGTTATATATAATGTTGTTTGTATTTGGAATACTTCAGATACTATCAGTATGTTGGTGACCCATCAGTTTAGTGTGGTAGTTTTAGTTACAAGAGATACATCATATAATTTTTCATTTGTGTTATTGCTTTAGGCTTCAATTTCTCATGGCTTCAGTTGTTTATGTTTAATCCCTTTAACATTCCTGGTGGGCTGACTTCTATACATCTAAGATAATAATAATTGTGCTCATAGTGGCTGGGAGTATACTACTACTACTACTACTAGTAGTAGTAGTAGTATGTTAATAATAATATTAAGAAGAAGAAGAAGAAGAAGAAGAAGATAGCCTTTGCGATTGATCTGTGTATGCCTATGGGTGGGATGTTGCTCCGTGGAGGACACACTACATTGTGCTCGTCTTGGAGCCGTCATACTCATCTGCGATGAGATATTAATGCACGATATGTAACCCAAAATATTCAGGGAACTAGAGACACGAAATAGCTTCCTCAAAATTGATAGCAAATGAAGTACTCCAGTAACCGGTAAAGTTATTAGTGTCACATGTTCGACAAGACTCGGGAAACGTTGGATTACTCGACAGATGAACACAATGATCTATTTATTTAAATTCGTGTAGCCCAGCGTATATATATACATATGTATATATACACGTATATATAGAGATACACATACACACACACATACACACATATATATGTATATGTGTGCGTGTGTGTGTGTGTGTGTGAAGCCTAGGTTTGCTTTAACCGCTTGAGCTACCGATAATCTCAAGCAAAGGTCGAAATAACATCTCTAACCCATAACTCCATTTTCCGATCGCTAGCCAGTTATATTTTCGTACTGTGTTCGTTTCAGAACGACTTGTATTATTCAACTTATTTGTACGTATAGTTATTGTTCTCATGTCAACAGAATGATGTGTAATGGATATCAGTATCCAACATAATGAATAAACAATGACATTTTGGGTATTAAATTTTTGCCTGCACCAAATTACTTATGGTAGTAAGCGACATAACGACGATGACCGGAAAGTTAAGAAATAAGCCTCAGGTGGGATTCGAACGCACAACCTTTTCCGTGGAAGCGCCTATGAAGCCAAGGTCAGCTTTAACCGCTTATACACGGGGAAAGGGTATGGAGGCTGTATGCAGGGGACTCTGGGGGCGAGGGTCTGAGTGTGTTTGTGAGTGTATTGTATTTATGTGTTATGGACTATTTCAGACTTTAAGAAAAGTGTTTTCACATAAATATTGTTCCCCAGCCATTTTCAAACATTGATCTTTTTTCTCTCGCACGTTTTTTCCGTATTTTTTTTCCTCATCCCTTTTTTGTCATATCATTTCACTTTGTATCCTTTGAGCTTTCCCCCTTGTTTTTTTTTTTCTATTTTCATTTGCAGTGTTTAACAATTTTCTTAACCCAGCCTAAATTCTAGATGTACCACCCCCAAGTCAAGGAACAATATACTTTATTGACTTTTATCTACTGATCTTTCTCTCTTCGTCTCCCTCTCTTGATCCACTGATTTGGGACAACGGTCACAGGCAGTTGTGTATGAACGAGCATCTGATATTGGTTTCGTCCACTTCGTCAGTCTTTACTTTTCTCCAACTGATCAAAAGCTCGGAAATTTTATTAAATCCAGCAGTCACACACTGATGTATTAAATTCATTTTCATGTCAATGAGTCCATAAAAGCATATACATATAGGACAATATATATATATATATATATATATATATATATAGGTGTGTGTGTGTGTGTGTGTGAGTGTGAAAGAGAGAGAGAGAGAGTGCACGCATGCAGGCATGGATGCGAGACCTAAAATCATAAAGGGAAGAATTTTATGGATTTGATGCACAAAAATTAATAGCCAGAAAAGGGTATTCTCTCACCATTTCTCTCATTCTCGCCCCCAGCTTGCGCATGTATGTGTGTGTGTGTATGCCTTTATCCCTTCATCTATCTTGATAGATACTACGCTTCAGCAAGTTTATCACACGGTCAAGTGCGTCAATCTTTCTCAGTAGGGAAGCATGTCTGCTTTGAAAATCAGCGTCCGATATATTGTTTTTTTTGGGGGGGGGTGCCTGGGCTCAAGCGCCATCTTTGGCTCGGATGGGAAATACACAAGCAAGCCTGAATCTAGCGACACCTTAAAAATATCGAAACTTCCATCTCTTACTATTCCAAAGAAAATAGTTCAT
Source organism: Thysanoteuthis rhombus (assembly GCA_963457665.1). Lineage (NCBI taxonomy): Eukaryota > Metazoa > Mollusca > Cephalopoda > Oegopsida > Thysanoteuthidae > Thysanoteuthis > Thysanoteuthis major. Next base: position 40,777,668 of record OY735206.1, read on the forward strand.
CACCTCAGTGTAAGATTGATGATACCATTAGTTTTGGCTTCGGAAACAATGATTTAAGGAGGCATTCCTCGTATACTGCATGCCTGCTGAAAGCCGATTGGGCCAATACGAGACATATACTGTCAAAGAAGCTACAAGGAAATGTTTTGGAAGAAGAACGAGAAAGATTTTTCTATTGAGTTTTACCGCTCTGCCTATTTTCCTCGAGATTGTTTCCAATATTTTTCTCGAAAAGAGCAGGTCACTGAGAAGACTGCCGTCATGGGTTCTTATCAGCACTCGTGATAGTCTTCTTTAAGGAGTCCTTCTGCGGTACTCCTTTGTCTCGTTGACTTTTCGACAGTTCCCAGAAAAATGAAGTAGAACACGGCTTCTATGCTTGTGACTTCTGCCTTTTGGGGTCTAAGGTGTAAGTGTAATAGTTGTTCTGATGTACACTGAGAATAGAGCAAGGACAACGTTTTCATCTTATTTTTCAACGTTTCGGTTGGTCCATTCTTCAGCCTCGCTCAAATGTATGTCAAATCTAGTGAATATGTGTATGTGTATTTGTGCGTGTGTCTTATACGTTATCATGATATAAGGGTCGGTTTAGGGACGAGGGAAAGGCTAGTCGTGAACTGTCTCATAGCTCTTATGTTTTATGACCTCCATCCATTCTCAACCTTTTTTGGTCGCGGCTCCCTTGACAGCTCTTTTCAGGCTTCAAGGAACTCTTTCAAGTATGGAGTCAACGCGATCAGATTCACAGCAATTAGTTCATTACTATTTCAGACTATATCACCCTTATAGCTTCTGTTCAAAATGGCAGACCAAAACACACTAGTACTGTTCCTTTTATCCCTCATTCTTGATTTCCCAATCATCAAACTACCACAGTTACTCCTTGAGCCCTATGAAAATCGAACTCACTACTGTAATCTACGAGATCAATTCGGTAATTACTACTCCATTGAGAAACACCCATTTTCACCAACTTTGGATTAGTCTGACACAAGGCTTCAGTAGTGTGGCGTCTCATGAACCGAGCGAACGAGCTTATTAACCTATTTATCGATATATATATATATATATATATATATATATATATATATATATATATATATATATGTGTGTATGTATGTATATATATATATTGATTTCCGCCTTTGAATATGAAATTAATGAAAGAAATGATAGTCATACGTGAATCGAACCGGCGTCCACCAAAAAGCAGTCTTAAAGCGACTTTGCTCTACCGACTGAGCTTTATTTATTTACGTGGTTGGCAGTTTGATTAGCTACTCGGTTTACCGGACAAAATTTTTTCCAAATAAAATGTCTCTACAGTTATCACATTCTGTCGAACATAAATCTAATGATATGTACGTACATACGTTGGCAAAAGCAGAACACACACACGCTCACACACACACACACACACACACACACACATATATATATATATATATATATATATATATAGTACACTATTCTGGACTTCTGCTTACCAAAAATGTTGTTAGTGCAGTTGCGACTGCTTCCTGGAGGACACAGGTTTGAGTCCCACACGACACTCATTTTCTCTATTAATTTACGTCGTCGGTAGTTCGATTTGCTACTCGGTTAACAACCGTGCCGAACGAAATATGTCTCCTAATAAAAATGTCTCTGCAATTATCACATTCTGTTAGACATAAACCAGTAGTTCGATGGTTATTGCTGAAGGCTGAGTGACGGTAAGTCTCCTCGGGTCTCCAGCCCTCTTCTCATCTCATCTCTCCCTTACCTATCACAACAGTGCTGTGGTTCGTACCTCCACCACCATTTGGGTGTTGTTGCTTCTTTTCCTTCCCTTCTTCCTCCTCTGTTGGCCACTGCTAACTGCTAGGATCGTAGATCTCATATTTCTAGCACTTTCCTCAGTATTTGTGCAGTTCCTACCGATGTAGTGGCCTTTACAGTCTCAATCCTTCCTTTTATCCTGAGTTCCTCTAATCTCACCATCAGTATCTTTGGTACGGTTCCAAGTGCACCCATTATCACAGGTACCACCCTGACTTTCATGTTCCACACCTTCTTCAGTTCTATTATTATTATTATTATTATTATTATTATTATTATTATTATTATTATTATTATTATTATTATTATTATTATTATTATTATTATTATACTATATATATAAGAGAGAAATCGATATATAATCCAACAGAATAATCATAAATACAATTTATGATTAATCTTTCGGGTAATTTATCCACTTCTTTATGATGTAATTGTTGAGTAACAATACTGCAGATACAGACAGTGAATGGATAAGACTAGATTTGGGTATAAAGCAATTATTTGAACCTTTGACTTTGACTCAATCTAGCTGGCTCTTCAGTGGCAAGAGTGATGTCACGACAAGACTGCCTCCTGTTGAACAAAGTTTCGATTCCTGGAGCAGCCCATTTCTTAAATTGTTTGTTCTATTTACGCTGTCTGAGCCGACTGTCACATTCACCGTGTGAGTTATTGCTAACCGTTACTCTGCGGTAGGTGTCCTTGACGGACATTCACCTATAATATCATTTTCGTGATTTTCAAGGCAAGTAAGCCTTCACTATTTGGAAGATTGGTGCAACATAATCTTCTTGCTCCCAGAATTAGGTTTTGTGTCTAAGCAAAGCAAAGTAATTATCTACGCGAGACTGCAGTTTCATGTAGGCATTGGGTACCTCGCTGCGAGGTATTCATTAGCGGACTAATAACTTCAGTGTTGTAAATTCGGCTGTCTCGTATTTGAATGTCCCAAATCATCACGGTTATTTTGAGGGAATTCTGTCAGGTACAACAAAATATCAACTAACCATATACTGGACCTAATAAATGATTGCACCCCAGTCCAGATATCTGACCCAGTGACATTCATCTTTTAGATAACTTTACCATAATATCAGCTGAAAATGAGGACGAAGCTAGTTAATCTTTTGATTTATAAATTATGGCAGCACTTGAAAATTACACCCCTTACTTTGCGCAAGAGAATGGTCTTCCTGACAATTGGCACTGAGCAGTGGTATTGTGAGGTAGCTCCCAGCACTGTATTTTTACCTAATTATCTATATGTGGCTTGACAATTCGGTCAATCTAGTGCCTCTCATCCATGTCAATAAAAGACTGTTCATACAACCGAAGAAGATTCTTTTTCAACAGAGTCTAGCTTGTCTGACTCTAATAGTAACTGCTCAATAGTGCACTCTTCCAAGAATACATGTCATACCTTACATACGCTACTACTTATCTCAGACTAATTTGAGCTTGGTAAATGAGTTTTGGTTGCCTAACTCTACAGTTATGGTTAGCAAACTTGTCTTGTCGATCATTATTACTATTCAGTGAGTTTGATTCCCACTAGTTGTCAGACACTTGTGGCCTTTTGCTCAACTAAGCTAAACTTGGTAAATAAGTATGAAGTACGTATATAGAAAATAATCTTCGTTTATACATAGCCTGCTTGCAAAAAGAAACCTTCACGAGTCGGAGGTGTCTGTCTCCCTTGTCTTTTTCCTTCATCCTTTCATACAGCCACCGCTACTATTGCCTCTTTTGTCGTCTTTCCCAATAAAGCTTCCAACTTTGCCAAACGCTATGACAACACATGGATTCTATCGGCCTTTCTTGGATGACTAACTCTCAAACCAACGTTAATAAAGCTGTTTCCACTTTTACCGCCGTCTGTGGCACGACTGACCAAATCGTTCGCCCTCACATTCTTGACTAACCTCCCTGTCCACCATTCAGCTCCCCACCTTCACTCCCATTCCCACCACCTCTTTCACTGTCTTGACGCACCGCAGCTTGCGGGCTTTAATAACTGTCAAGCGGTGGGCGCGCCCAGCACCTCCCTGCGCTGATGCAGGCAAGACGGACTTTCGCTTTTATTAATTTTTCTTGGCGTCGACATCACTTACGATTAACTAGCAGCAGTTACGGATGGCCGAGAGGAGCAAGAATAGCTAGAAGCCTATAGCGACAACAGTGCTTTTGTTAAGATGGATATTGCCACCTGGGAAATACATGGTCTATGGAAAAACTTCCCTGAGAAGGAATGAAGAAGGTCGGTTCTCTGCTATTCTAATAGTATTTTCGAACGATTTCATGCCCCTTACTTGCATATGTAATCTCTTGATATATGCTGCAATTAAAGTCATTTCATGGCACGAATTATATTTACGAAGTTTAGCTTATTATTGTAAAAAGCCAAGAGGTGGGCGTAGACCCAGAGAGGATCAGGTAGTTTTTTAGTTTGTTTTTTTTTTCTTTATTACGGGACGCGAGTTGATTTGTATTACAAATTAACACGTGGGCCCTATATAAATATTATCTTGGTGTGATAATAATTGCACTTTTCCACCACCAAATTTAAAGCAGTGCATCTCTAATTAGAACGAAAGGTATTAATCGAAAGAACTTTCACAATCTTCATATTTTTGCCAGCTAGAAACAAATCCATTTTTTCCGGAAGCATAGAATTCTGTGGTCCCAGCACCAAAGCATTCTTCGAAGGCATCTTGAGCTGCTGCTTGGTTGTTGGAGACAAACTCGTGCAGGAAGTGTCAAAAGTCTTGGAAAAGTGGTAGTCAGTCGGAAAGTGGTTTGGTGAGTAAGCCGGGTAAGGTAGAGCTCTGTACCCTACTTGGTTCAATTTTCGCTGGGCCATTCGTGTGACACGCAAACTTACTTTCTTTTCAGTCAGCGTCATTTGAGTGTCATATCGAGCTTTTTTGCTTTTCTAATTTGGTGCAAATGCCAAACAACTACTGAATTTTCAACATTTAGTTCTTCTGCAACCTCTCGGGGTGTTTTGCGTGGGCCCGCCTCAATAATGACCCTCAATAGGATATTGTGAATTACAGAAGGGCGTCCACGTTTCAAGGTTCTTGACGCCGTTTCGGCATTTTGGGGACCAATTTCCAGCTGTACGTTCGTTGACGATCCCCTGGCTAAATACTTATATGACATTGCAAGTAGTTTCTATTGCGCTGCGTCCGATTTTGAATACATACAAGAACCATTGTTCTAATTTGCTTTTTTTGCCTTAATTGCCTCAAATATATGAGAATGAAAAGTGAAAAGAAAACGTTCGGATTAAATGAACAGAGCAAAATTTACGCTTTGAAATGTTACATTACATAGAGATGGTTAGATAATTCATTCGAAAAATTCAAAGTTCAAAATAACAAAAACTGCAATTTATTTTGCTAAAACCCAATACAAAGTGATCAGTTATATTGTAACAATTGAGAAGGATATTTAAAGATATTCCTTCTTATGGCGTCCTTGCAGATCATTGACAAAGTGTGGACACCCACCTATTCTTCATAGAAGTACGCTTTCGGAAAATATCGTAGCAATCTCTTTCCTCTATAATTCCTTTTTCGATCTAATAACACAAAAGGGCATGGCCACCATAATGTATCCTGTCTCATTCTTAATGACTTTTCTTATTTACTAGTTATGTGGTATGTTTATTTGATTAATTGTTTTACTTTACTCTATTGTCAATTCTAGTGTTTAAAATTTACTCAAATGGAAGTTAAAAATGCTGAACCATAAATAATTTTCTTGTTTTAAATATTCAGATTTTTTATCAACTATTCATTTGTTGAAATACTTTTCCATTTGGACCCCACTTCCAGATCAAAATCCCTGATTTGAATACCCTGCTCAACCAAATGGAGGAAGAATAAAATGATTATATCATACCAATCTTCCAGATCGTCTATCTGCCTTGAAAATCAACCTCATGATTCTGGCCTTCGATATTTAGTACGATACAAGATCACATAAGGAGAGGTGCAGCTGGAATCCTGATTTAGTATAGTACAAGGTCAAATGGAGGGAGCAACGAAAATAGGAAGATTGTGTGATTTCAATCTTCCAATTGGGGAGGACAAACCAGCCTACTTGTCTATCTTAGGAATCAGTATTCAAGATCCTGGCTTTTGTTTAGGCCCAGACAACGGCCTTTGGCACGCAACTATCTTAGCCACCAAGCCGATTCTATAATGCCCGGTTCCCATTTCAAATAGGATTAGCTTTCTGTCTTTTGATTTGAAAATTAGTGTAACAATTGATTATATCCAAGGACCATAAGTTCAGCGACATGTCCACCAGCAGTGGTAGTTATAACAGGAGGAGGAAGAAAAGCAAGTAGTCTTTCTATGAGTCAATTAATTCTCATACTTGTAAAATATTGTGATATGGAAATATTATAAGTATTTTTTTTTTCTGTAAATCGTAAATTTAGAGCATTATATGCTTGGGTTCTCTCTTTAATTACCCTTTTTTATCAGAATGACCATGGCTTATATTCATTAAGCTTAGCTCAATAAAATCGTGCTGGTTGGCTAATGCCTGCTGGGAGAGTTTGCATTCACTTTGCCTTGGGAAAAGTTTGAATCCACTTTAGCCTCTGTAAAGCAGTTCCTCGCGGGCATCAAGCAAGTACTATGACCCTTTGAATAAGCACAATTGCCATAAACTGCTATTAGGTCTACCTGGATTGTTCGGGAAATAGACAAACATGGCGTGTCGTTAGACGTTGCTTTAGCTTGACACAATACCGTATAGTAAGGTGATGAAGGTTAAATTGATATGTTGCTCCAATCTTTCATGTTTGAAAGGCCTAACTGCCTTGAAAATCAGCACCCAGAACTCGAATTTCCATGGGTTCGATCACCGACCACTTAAACTGATGGAAAATACGTAACCGTCTCAATCACAGTGGGTTATGATTAAGAATTATTTACAAGGTTCCAACAACTTCTTTTGTAAAGATATTACAACTAAATTTACTAATTGTTTCATGTCTCATATCCCTTACGAATGGCGTTTGACCTTGTATAAAAAGGAATAGTACGAGATACATTAAACGCATATTTTTCTCGGGAAATCTTGCATGCATTTCTGACCACTGACAATACCTTGTCTATTGATTTCCAATGCACAACATAGAGATTGAGTGGCAACATTTGCTCAAACATCATTATCTCAGGGTATCTGCACAGTTCCACTCGTTTTATATCACGGTGGAATTCGAGATGAAATTTGTAAAAGAAATATATTTTACCAGACCATTCAGTCTCCTGATTTTGACCAAAACCAATACTCTTACGATACAAGACAACCCACTCTAAATTTCTTTATTTCCTGTTAAGGATATCAAACACGTCAATTTTGAACTATACAAGCACAAGAGCTGTTTATGAATAAATACTTAATTGAACGGTCTGCTTTTTTAATATATTTTTGTTCTATTGTCAAAAAAGGGCACCCTCAAAATGCCCCTGTCTTTACATAAAGCAGGGCATTATCTCGTTTGCAGATATCTCAAAAAGCTTTTCATGCAATGACCCTACAGTGCTGGAATAATTTCCTTGCAATGTCCGCATGAATAAGTCTGAAAAATCGATACAGACTCATATCTGCAGTTCCCAGTGCCACAATTTGGATTTTCGAGATTACCACAGTATTTATTATTAAATAACACATTAGCGGGAAAATCTGATTATTGGAAGGCGCCAGTTTCTTTAAGAATTCTTTACTTGAAGGCTGAAGAATAAGTGTAAAACGCTTCAATATTTTCCAATGAAAGTGCTTATGTTTATATTATACATATCATATATATGCGTGTGTGTTTATATATATATATATATATGTGTGTGCGTGTGTGTGTATGTGCTTATATATTTATATATATAAGCACACACACACACACACACACACGCACATATATATATATATATATATATATATATATATTTATACATATGCTTATGTATATATGAATTAGCCGAAGAAAGAACACACTTGTGATATAGATGAATAGCCAAATAAAAATAATATAGATGGCCTACATAAATTAGTAGACTCGTACAATTTAATCTAGGACATCTGATTCATTAATTATATAAAAATGAAATTCTAGTAGATATAATAATCTAAATGCTATAGACGAGTGAATGTCAAACAAAAAAATTCTCAATCAAATATTTAAGTTAAATATAGGTTGGGAGGATGTGTCCGTTCAGCACGGCTAGGAGAATGTTTTAAATCTTCAAAACAGGTCCGTGGTTAAACAGCTGGTGATCCCCACTATAATCTTTTACATACAACATTAGAATCCAAATGTAAACAAACAATAATAAAATTCAATATTGTGTTTAACGTGAAAAATCTGGACAAAGTACATTAACGGGGATCGGAAAGTAACTAAGTATACCACGTGACATCCTAGGGTGATATGGAGGACTGTTTGTATTGAAATTATGAGATTTCTAAGCTAAAATTCTTTTTCAGCTAAAGTGTGAAATTCATGACAATAAATGTTTAAAAATGCATATATATTCATATATATAAATATACATATGCATTCACACACACACACACACACACACACACACACACACACATATATATATATATATATATATATATATATATTTAATAGATTTAAGATCGCTCGATTTACTACATAGTAAAATCTGTGCCCACCAAAAACTAGAAAAATGTCTTTATAATTGTCATGTATATATACACACTTAAAAACGATGGACAAAGAATTTTTCTTTCAATTTGTCAGCCAACTTTTCTTGTTTACGTACAGATGAACGTGAGTATGGATCTCATGTGTGTAAATATAGTTTAAAAATGTGTGAAGATTGAGCACATCCATTTGAGTGACTAGCGAAGACTGGGGAAAACCTTGATGTTGAGTTTATCGAATATGGATACCGTTAAATTCGGTATTTGTCATTATTGCGTTGAAGGGACGTCTCATGGCAAGTTACGATCAAAGGGATTATTTGCTGTTTGGGGTTTTCATCGCTGAATACATTTAAAATCCAAGTTTCTTAGCCGAAGAAAACCTTGTTGAGTTTGGGGTTTCTGGCTTTTATAATGCATGTTTGATAAATCGTAGCTTTCTTTTCTTTTCTTTTTTCTTTTCTTTTTTTTTTTTTGCAATTGATGTGATATAGTATATGTGTGTTATTGACTAGTATTCGGCGAAGTATCAGTGCCTAGTAATGTGTGTTTCTTTATGTGGTTTCGTATTGCACTTTGATTTGATAGGAGGCAGGTCAAGCAGTGGGACAAAGGCATAATTGTATGTTCCTTTTAACTTTGAAAGCTACAAATTCCCGAAGCATCCATTATACTATTGAAAAAAAAGAAGTATATATATTTATACATGCACCTTTATTGACCGTTTGTGAATGTGGGCAGTCCTAAAAATTTTATTCAAAAATATATTTTTTTATATTTCACAACATTTGACTAATAAAGAGAACTGATAGTTAAAATCTTTGATTTTTATTCAAGTTGAAAAACTGTATTCTCGCCTAGGTTCTCACTCTAGACGGCATGATCAAAATACAAAACTTATTATACAGGGTGTTTAACAAGGCTGGAATTATACATCTGTCGAATACATCCATTCCTCTTGAAATATCTGGAAGAATTCTGAAAGGAACCCCCGTAAATATTCTAGCTAAACCATGGAATCAACCGATTTTACCAAATTCTTTTTATCCAATGCGTTTTATATTTATGTTGCAATTTATTCAGTTCACGTTTCGGCTGCCATTAAAGCTTTAAAATGAAAACTGGCGCCGAGATTTCATCAGAGAACTGTTCTTCAATGGTTTCATTCAGCATAAATCAATCGATATTTTCCTACAATCCTATCGCAACCCGTTCGAGCTGAATTAAGATTTTAATTTACCTCCTACTTACCGTTAACCAATTTCTTATAGTCATGCATTTTCACTCATCTGCTAGGAACCATGCCGAGATGAAAATTTATTCCTATATTTTACCTGTCTAATTTTCGTTTTGTGATTTTAACAGCACATGCAATGCCCCGCTTTCTATCTTAGTGGGCCTTCCCAAGCTGTACACTCACATACCGTACACGCCGATTTATGAGACGTACATTTTTTTTCTTAATTTAAACTATGAAAACATTTCAATGCATTCAATACACTGGTTTTATGACGAAGGACCGTCTCCCGAAGCTCGATATGGACAGTAATGGGTCTTGGATGAGATGCAGTAAGTGGTAATCCTCCAAGTATCGTTGGGACCATTTTTCTTATAGTCCGGCTTATACGTTAATACCTTTAGAAACATGACGATTATATTCATTCAAAGAGAAACATGATCGGTACCGGAAGTTCTGACAACTTTATCAAAGACATTGACTTTCTTTCTGTCTTTCATATTTCCGGCATCTTTATAAATATTTGTATATTTTTCTCTCTGTGAACACCACTGTTACAAAAATGGACTGACAGACAGACTCAGAGGGAGAATTGGTCGATTCGTATTGGTCACAATATCCTGGTATAGTGGACCAAACTGAATGCAATATCCTTTTTTATTTTCCTGCATATCTACATTTCTCCAATATTTTTGTATTTCTTCTTGGATTCGTTTTTCCGATCTGAACTCCACGATGTTGATCAATAGGTGGCAATGAATGTCATCCACTCGTAGCTTTACATGTTTCTTCGTCTAACACCGACAAAAAAATCCTTTTTTATCTTATTAATAAGCTTCAAACCTGTCCGGCGTCTGAATCTAACCTGTTTCTCATTCTACTAACAGGCCGTCATGGTGAAAATGGATGGTTATAACCTAAATTCTGTCTTGCCTCTACCTTTCAATATTTGGTAACAGTGGATCCGTTTCTTAGGCAGTACTTTCTCAAGAGAGCTAAGGTGAAGAGTAAATCTTGAGTCCGAGATAATTGCTGAATTTTTTTGTGTAATAAAATCATAACATGCAGCTGTCAGCCGCCGTATCAGGTAGGTATACTGATTGATCATCACAAAAAAGGCTATGTATCACTTTCTGCCTTTGTGGAGTACTTAATATGAAAAAAAAACTCATTGTCATTTCTCCCTGCGAAGACGTCCTTTACCTCCTCAATGAAATTTTTTTAACAGACTTCAATAATGAAAACAATGCTTTAGTGACAACACTGTGTATCCCATCATTATCACCACCATCTTTTTGTATTCAGGACAAATGTAAAACACGTACGAAAATGCAATATTTCATGATAAGATCGTAGACATTATGCGTTGGCCAAAATGGCTGATTGCAATTTTTATCAAATTACAAATGGCTGAGCAGTACGTGTTTTGTAAGTAAAAACTAGATAAGAGATTCGATTTTATCTTTTTAGCTGATTTAACTGCATACTAAATTACAGCAGATTGCTCAGTGCACTCGGGGAAATATGGGATGGCAGCCTTTTGTGTATATGTGGTAATATATTCCTTTCTTCTAATAATGTCAAGAAACTCATATGAACTTACATTGAATATACATTTCCTGTTTAACAGTGGAATTGACTGGAAATCATTCGAATGCTTAGAATTATGCACAGAGTATGCGTATAGAGTCTTTGCCTGTTTTCAAACATATATTGCACAAAACCTATGCTACATACAAACTAGTTTATTAAAAATAATATTTTTTTTAAAATTATACCTAAACACAAACAAATTTATGAGTCGGTCTATGTTCATCCTCTGTTTATGTATATATATGAAGAACAGATCAGGAATATAATATGATATAATACAATACCCGATGTGTGATGGGTTTGTTCCATTACGTGTTTGATACATTCAACATTAAATGTTAAGTTAAGTTAGAGTAGAGCTTGAAATATGATGAAATAAAGGATTTGCTGCACAAATACACTTATGTTTCTGTCCCGTTTAGGCTTCTTTGATTTATTGTGGATCCTTAATTAGAACGTTATTGGGGATGGTGTCTATTTCTCTAGGTGGAGTACCTTCTTCTTATTCTGTTTATATATCTTTTCTTTTTTCTTTTTCAGCTGTTGGTCACTACTTGTTTTGTTTCACATAGTGGAGATAAATTACAGCGTGGTAGTTCAATTGGCACTAATGCTCTTGGCAAAGGCATGATTCAACATCACTCTGTGTTCGGTCTCTTGACTAGATATCGAGATCGAATCTTGTCACTGACATGCCACTGTAGCTAATGGTGGAGAGAGTGAGTTATTGAGTACTTGGGCATATCACTCTTCCCTAACCACTTCACTTGCTCAGGCAGTAGTAGCAAAATTCTGTTATCTCCATAATCAACTATTACAAATTTCTTCTTTGGGACTAATATGCTCTTACAACATTATTTATGATGATTGCGAGCTTCTGTAGCCAAAATAGTATCTATTTGGACCAGCATTTTAGATGAAGATCAATATTTTTCGTAATTTTTATCATTATATATGTATGCCAGTAAATATGGTAACATGATTAAAAGTAAAAAGATATTTTCCAAAAAGTGTTAAAATGTTTTAGACCTTGCCTCAAAACTTAACCATATTACAAATGCATACAATGAATAAAATTAGCCTCACTAATGCTTTAGCATTATAATGTAAGCTTTATTAAAATGTCTAAGTCAAAATGTGTTGGTTGGTCCATTTTTCAACCTTCCCTGCGTGTAGAAAGCCGAAAGGAAAGAGTGGACAATTTTTTAAAAACCAGATTGTGTACCTTGAGGTCAAATAATGAATTATCCGAAACGTTATGTAACGACAAACAGAATGACATGTATAGTCCGAACAAATCTTAGTATTGTGATCAAATGATTGAAAAAGAACGAAAAAATGCATTTTCTTTGTTTAAAAAGCAATAAAATGGTTAAATTAAAGTGTCCTGTAAATGAATAGATATGGGTTGTCCCCAAGCGTACGTCTCTTTATTGTTAAATGCATGATGAAAAGATGAAAATTAACCACAGGAACAGGCTGGCTTCCGAAGAAGCTGCTCAACCATTGACTATCTCCATTTGGTAAATCATCAAAAAGAGAAAACGGTAAAGCAAAATGCCACTCACTGTAGTATTAGTAAACTTTGAGAAGGCCATCGACTCAGTGGAAATCTGCTAAGTCATTACTGCTATCATGCAACAAGGCGTAGAACCCTTTATGTCAGAATCTTGCAACATATCTACCGACAGAATGGTTCCCTTATCATGCTATAGGAAGACTTGAAGCCCTATCAGCTCGAAGAAGGGGTGAAGCGAAGCGATCGCATGAATTTCAGTAAAACAAATGTCATGTACAATAAACATGTTGAGGACTAAGGCACAACGATCAAAATCGAAAACGCCGAGCTCAAAAAAATTAACCACTACATCTATCTAGGACAAAGAATCTTCAAAAGAATAGGGAATCAAGTGGAGGATCACTCTAGGATGCATAGCTTTTGATAGAGCAATCTCAACCTTCCAGAACACGAAAATCCTGTTTGTCCTGAAAAATAAATGTGCACAACCAATGCATCCTCCCAATAGTCACACATGGAGCTGAAAATATGCAACCTAACCAAAGGATTGACGCTAAAACTGAGAACCATGTAACATGTACAGGAGAGAATTATGCTCGTCATCTCATGGAGATATCACAAGACAGCATAGTATATTATAGAAGATATTAGGAGTCAGAGACATCATAGAATTCATTTGAAAGCCCAAGTGGCAATGGGCTGGTCATGTTGCAAGAAAGTTAGACAACCGTTGGATATCATGATTTACAATATGGAACCTGAGTGGTCATATGCAAAATCATGACCGGCAAAATATAAGATGGCGCGACTAACTAGACGATTGCAAAAAGTGTTGGCCCTGCGACACTCATGATGAGAAATCTAGCGAATTTTGAGGAAGATCCCTGTCTAACGATGGACGCCAAAAGGTTGATGTACTTTACAGTCTCCTGATATTGACATAGAATAATAATGACCAATAAATCAAAAACCAAATAGTACAAAGAAAAAAAAAATTTTTAAAAAACATGATAGAAAACCTTGGATCTACTATTGATATAATCGTCAATATAAAATAAAATCTGATTTTCTTTTATTTCGACCGATATGAGAGAGCTGAAATGAATATTGCAGAAAAATATTTCGAGTGACTCATTTGAAAACTCTTAAACCATTTTTCAGCAGTACAATCTCTGGCTGAATATGAGAACGGAAGTGCATGCGTGCTGTCTCCTTAACGACATAACGGCTGCAATGCAACCACCAACTCTTATTTTCGCTATCCGCCTTTTCTCACAAAAGAGAAAAAAAATAGCGTAAAGCGAACTTTCCATAAGTTGGGATTGCCTGTATTTCAAATGCTTCCAATCAATTTGTTGAAGCTTGCACCAAGTTCACAGCCTTCAAGTCTTCAAGTTTGATTGATTACTTTGTTAACCTCTCTCTTGGATTTCTAAACTTAATTTCCAAAATTGCAAAAAATTTGAAACCAGAATCTTACTGTACAATCTGTGACAGTCATATCGCTCGAATAATGGAATTATATTTGATAAAGAATTTTCAACTGAATAATCAACGAATAATGTATTAGTAATATTAACTATTATTTTGTTTCTATTAGATGAAGCACGGTCAACCATCATTAATTTTCGACTAGTATTTCTTCTGTCTTAATTTTTGCTGCTTTTCATCGCAACTTACTCAAACTACAATTCTACGGCAGTGATTGAAGAGTGCAGATTTTGGAATAAATGATAATCTCTCGTTAAGACTCGAACTCCAATCCCTTTTGCCTCGAGAAGCTTGATTATCTGTAGCAGCTTCTCTTTCGAATCTGCACTGTTTACTCACTGCCGTAGATGGAATATCTGAGTAAGTTGCGATGAAAAGCAACGAAAATTAGGATGAAAGCGAAAATTAGTAAAAAAAAAAAAATGATATTCTATTTAAAATTGAAATCTCAATTAAACATAAAAATATCAAGCTCCTAGAAAATTCGACAAATGTTAATAAAACTAAGAAGAATTTTTGTAGAAAAAACATTTTCAGTATAATTATTTTATTACTAATTTTCTCAAATAGCTTTGGGCTGGTCATGTTCGAGAATGAAAGACAACCAATGGACATCACGACTCACAAAATGGATCCCCAGAAAATACATGCGAAACCAATGCCGACAAAAAAAAACAAAATGGAGAGATGAAATAGACAAATTCAGAAAATACTGGCTCTGCGACGCCCATGATAGAGAAGTGTGGTGGATTCTGGGGAAGGTCTATGTCCAACGACAGACGTTAAAAGAATGATGATGATGATGATGATGATGATGATGATGATGATGATGATGATGATGATGATGATGATGATGATGATGATAAAAACAAAGATGGTATTGGAAATCTAAATATGTATGGCAGCCGGACAACTATTTTTGTTCCGCTTAATGATCACCACTTGTGTAGACGAAGTGGTTAAGACGACGTCCATGAAAAAAGGGTCTCCCGAGGCGTGGGATATGAGTTCTATTCTTGTTGGAAACTACCCCTTTATTTCAGATTTTGCGCTATTTGCTTTAGCAGTCGAAGAGTATAT
Source organism: Thysanoteuthis rhombus (assembly GCA_963457665.1). Classification (NCBI taxonomy): domain Eukaryota; kingdom Metazoa; phylum Mollusca; class Cephalopoda; order Oegopsida; family Thysanoteuthidae; genus Thysanoteuthis; species Thysanoteuthis major. The sequence goes on from OY735206.1 coordinate 40,793,102, forward strand.
CATCTCAATGTGCTGTGATAAAAAGCAACAATAATAAGATTGAGTAAAACCCAATATAAACATATTTTTGTATAGCCTAACCTAATAATAACGGAAGCTAAAGGGACAAAAAAATTACACCATAATACTGTAATATATCCAGCAACGTAGCTTGACCAGACAGGGTCATAGCTGCTCTGATCAAAAGACATGTCTTCTATATTCAGTAACATGAGATGATTGGGTAGAAATGCTACACCTCGCTAATCACATGACCAAATAAGCACACGTTGGGAATAACTTAAATAATTGAGTACACGTCGTTCTAATGTGGCTTTGGCAATATAATTCATACATGAAGCGACCAGTGAGCACCCTCCCACAAAAAAAAGGGATGGATGCAGCATTCAAGACTAAAAAGTATTCGCAGGGCATTCGTTTGTCCCTGCCTTTCAGGCACCGAGGGCTTCAAGATGTATGGGGTGGGGCGCAACAACCACATTGACGGAGGTGGTCAGACAATTTGAGAGAAAGAAACTTCGTTCCTAGTTCGATTCAGAAGACTTGAATACAAGTGAGTCTTGTCACTTACTCGACCTTTCTTTATCTGTGTGTTCTGTGTCAGTGACGGCTCTCAATTACAGAACTGCGAGTCGTTTGAGATTTTCCACATCCTACATCCTAGACATGAGATCAATGGATGTTACTATTGAACTTCCACGGTGCCCGTAAATAAAATGACGGGATTATTTATGCATAGATCGCCACTGCTACCTAAAAGGAACAGAGTATCTGCCTAGTATCAAAGTGTTGCTCCTCGGCCCAGGATAAGAGTGTAGTAACTGTACGCTCTTTATACATATATATATAGAGAGAGAGAGGGGGGAGACAGAGAGGTGAGGAGAGAGAGAGAGAGGGATGTTGTGTTTCATAAATCTGGATACCTTAGGCATTTCCGCTATGAGCAATTCGTCAGGTTAGCTATGACCCTATGCCAGTGTAGCAGGAAGGGCCTCAGAAAATATAAAGTTACAGAAGGAAAAAGAAACACCAACAAATATGCATTCAACTGATTCCACGCGTCATAAAATGGCATATTGGTGTCGCATAAAAGTCCTAATCTCATTCAATTTGTCTAAATACGGGTGGGCAAGAGAGAAAAAAATAGGCAAGAGTCGAATCATTTCTAATATACCGAGAACAATACCGTGTTCAGCTAGACAAGACGTACCGAAGACTAAGTTTTTTTACGACCATTTTATTTCAGTTGAGTTCTACTGTTGTCATTGTCAAGTGGAATTACTTACTGGCCGAAGTATTCAGAATGGGGGCCACAGGTTTACATTCAAATTCTTTTGGCATGCATGTGAGATTTAGTAACCATAACTAATACTCATAAAACCTTTTCCTTTCAAGCTTAAGTCAAAGCTGGTCAAAAGCTAATCGTCTCGGATTTGTTTGTTTTAGTCTTTCTTGCGCCTTATGTAATGTCCTTTATATAGGAATTGACTTATTTTATCTTTTTTTTTTCTTTTGTACAATAATTTACTAAATATCTGTCCATTTTTATGCGACTGCATAACTCAGGAATCGCACAATATGTCCCGATGACGTTTGTTGTATGTACTAATGGGACCCCCGAGTATGTTTTAGCAAGTTAGTTTTTGAAGATTCCAGGGGAAAAATAATAAACTTGAGTCTACGTTCGCGTCGATTTCGATAATAATGACCTAATTTCCAACTATCTATACAAACGTTCAATAGTTATTTTACAAAAATTAGCTTATTCTGGCACAAAGCTTCAATGTAGGGGCACACAGTAGGAATCAAACTTACTACAGTAGTAATAGTTTGCGGAACGAGTAAGACACTATACCATGAATCGGCGCCTAGGCAACGCGCACACACAAACACACACATATGTGTGTGTATGTGTGTGTGTGTGCGCGTGTGTGATAATAATAATAATAATATGATGTTTTGTTTATAATAAAAACACTCAGGATCTTCGAGAAAAATTCATCCACTTTAATTATATACTTATGGAATTTGCGAAGAAGCGTTAAACAAATTTGTAGTGAGGATTCCATATATGTCTGTGTGTGTGTGTGTGTTTACTAAGCCTAGCTTAGTCTGACACCAGGCTACATGTGCAGGGCTCGTAATCAGGATCACACTCAGCCGTAACGATCTGCGAGACTGACTTGCTAACTATAGCGGTCAGTTGAGGCGTCTAATATACTTACCAAGTTTAGCATATTATAGATCAGTGTTTCCCAACTGTGAGGGGGTGGATTTATGGTATCAAAGGGGGATAAGGCTATTAGGTAAAAATAAAAGTCGTTGTGAATGTTTTGGGGGCTTATGGGTAGTGGGAATATTTGAGGCAAAATAGAGTATCATAGTACAACCAAAGTGTAAATCCTCGTCAGCGGCGTTGTTTATCAAAATTATCTTAATTTAGTTTTAGTGTTAGCTTTTTTTTTTAAATTCAATTAGTTTCCCCGTCCGATTACACGGAAAATAAAATGATCATTTGAAATTATTCTTTGTTGCAACTCTTTGAAAAGGAGAAGGAAAACAAGTAATCGTATCAACAAAAGTGTTGAATGACCTTGAAAAGGTTGGCAACTACCGGTCTAGATCAACACCACACGTTGGTGCAGCTCTTAAAGAAGATCGAAGTCACTATAACAGTTATGTTATACGTGAGTAGCTTGCAAACCATTGATTCATGACGATACCCAAGGAAGAAAGATATGTGGATCATCCAAGCGTAGTATCTGTGCGCAGTACAACGCTTTGGTAGCTTTGCGCAGGTACAATGCCTTGGCCAATGATGCCTCACTGACGCTCAGTATTGCTAAGCGCAAGATGCCTAGGATTCGTCCTGTGGGCTCAAAAAATAATTCGTCTCAGTCTCGTGGGAGCAGAACTCCCCAGGGCAGCACCGTCCCGTCGCACTAAAAGGGATGTATCAGGTTTGCCCAGACGACTTTGCATCAGTAGTTGTGGGGACTGGAGCAATTTTTTGCTGCTCTCCTGTAACTGGAACCCCACATTAAAAACGACCTTCCTCTTGTGGTGAAGCGAGTAAATACTGAGGATAACAATTGCGTTATTGTCAAAACAATGATATTCTCAAGTACGATAAAAACAAAAGGTTTTTTTTTTTTAAACTGATTGTTAATAAGCAGTGAGTAAGAGACTGGAAATAATCTGCGTGATGGTCGCTGTGACGAGGCGTTGATCCGTAACGCATTTAGATGTGCTATGGTCCGCGTCAATACTTAATCTGAATCAACATGAGGTACTTCCTCTACATTACCACTTCACACTCCGGGAGAATTTGATGCTAACACGAATTAACTCATGCTGTTTGTATTTTTTTTTTTTTTTCACTCTTTTTTTTTTCTAATCGTTCTGTAATGTCGTCTGTCAGATACTGTCTGACGTTCCGACAACGGGAAAAGAATGTTGGAGAAAAGTCGAAGTTAGGAGAATTTGGTGAGTGGAGGAAGATATGTAAAAGTCCAAGACGATAGAAAGAGAAATACAGAGAGAGAAGAAATGTCGGTCACTAGACATCTCATCTTTATATTTATATGCATGTCTATGTGTCTGTGTATGTTCGTCAGGAAATGGATATATGTGATCCGACGGAATGTATTATGAATTGCATTATATTATATAGAAAGTTATTTGAAATGATCTTCCGTCATTACACGGTTAATGTATCACTCACCCTTGACAATGTTAGAATAAACAATTTTTCTTCAATTGTTCATTCTTTTTACGTTGTCTGGGGTGAGTGATGCATCAACCGTGTAATGACGAGAGATCATGCCAAATGAGTTTTTGTATAATATAACGCAATTCATTATATATATATATATATATATATATATATATATATATATATAGAGAGAGAGAGAGAGAGAGAGAGAGAGAGAGAGAGAGAGAGAGAGAGAGAGTACAAATCAGCAATACAATATAATACAATATAATATCCGATGTGTGATGGGAATCATCGGCCTAAAAAAATCCCAAACATAAACATAAAAGTGTTCGTGTAGTGAATCCTTTATTCGCGCACACACACACATATATATATATATATATATATATATATATATATATATATATATATATATATATATATTGGGAAATAATATCACATTCTCGTAGAGGGTATAAAAATCCATTCGAAGCCGTTTTTAACAAAAATTACATTTAACATTGAATGACGCTTTCTCTGATTTTAATTCTAGTTGCATTTATGCGCAACGAATCAGACCGTCAGTCTACAGACATTGAATTAGCAGCACAGAACTGATATAAAGATTAATCTCCAGGTGGAACCCGAACTCTCGTACTTTTCTCTGTAGGAAGTTTGCCTATGTATTGCTCTACCAAATGACCTACTAAAGTTCTTATGGCTAGCAGATGATCACATCCGACCCTTAAAATCACCATTCATTTTTCCCCGACACCATGTTTTGCTGTTGTTGCTTTTTTCTTTTTTACGTATACTAGTTTTATCTATCATTATTAATTAATTGATTACATTGAATAGATTAGTGCATATATTTGAATTTCTATGATATTGTTACCTTGAAATGGAACAGTCCATGAACAGAGAAACAAAATGTAATAATCATTATATAAGTAGATAAGTTTAGTATAAAGTGGTATCAGACCATCGATACTGGGTGAGCTAATGAAGATCGAACCCACTGAAAACTAACAGCAAGATTAGCTTGCTTATCACTGATAAACGACGTGCATCCTCGTCTTGGTGTTTCCATATGATTCAATTAGTTGTTTAATATCTGAGCATCAGTAGTGAGAGATCCAATGAGGATCGAACCTACTAACAGCCAATAAATTCAGTTTACTGACAATTACTTTACGACGTAAGTCCTGGTCATCTTCTCTATTCTATGTGATTTACTGGTTAACCCAAGTAAAATAATTCGCTGGTGTATTCCAGTTTCTATGAGTTGGTTTTCGGAAGAAAATACTGGATTCGTTTCAGCGGAAGAGTCCGTTCTTTCAAATCGTGGGTGGGTGGAATTATTATCAGCAAAATTGTTACATTCATATGGCAAAGTCCATTGTTATAAACAGAGACACACAAAAAATCACACGATTCAACATGTAAGTAAATTTTTCGCTAGTTTTTCTTTCATCTTTTTTGTTGTTGCTTTCCATTGGATTTCTCTGGTCGTTTTAACACTTTGCGACCGTTTGAAGGATCAGCATGAATCGGGAATAAACAATCAACCACTGACAAGATCGTATCCAGTGTCCAACCAATAGTATTCAGTTTCTAACCAATAGTTTTCTTCGATATTGGACTTTTGCTCCACACCATACTATGGTAGACGACCCGAAAAGTGATTGTACGAAAATATATATATATATATACACATTTATAAAACATAATGTATATATGTATATATATATGTATATATATGTATGTGTGTGTGTGTGTGTGTGTGTGTGTGTGTGTGTGTGTGTGTATGAGTGTGTGTGTGTAATAGTTGACTACACAGATATTACACTTTGATCTGAAGCAGACAGCTGGGGAGCGACAATTCGATCCCAAGCAGAACAAATATATTCTCTGATCTTTGGCAGAAGTACCACTCCATATGTAAATGGTCCTGTCACTTATCATTTTATATATATATATATATATATATGTGTGTGTGTGTGTGTGTGTATATATATATGTGTGTGTGTGTGTGTGTGTGTGTTTGTGTGTGTGTGAGTGAGTTTGGCAATACTGCCTTTGTACAATGATAAAGGTGAGTAACTAGTCTTGAGATGACAACCAAAAAAAAAAAGTCGATAAAACGATGAAAAATGCCGAAAAAAAATAAATTAACAAAGCAAATAATACAAAGCAAAATACTTGAAAAACCAACAAACGTGTGACAAGCAAAATGTCTGCCCTGACTAGTCAGTTAACTGGGCCGTGACGCCAGGACACAGAGCTGCGCACTGGGGGTTGGCAGTCATCCAGTGCACTTCCGGATTCCGATCTTCTTATATCGAATATGCTAAGAATTATTCCGTGTTTCCTTTCATGTGTATGTTCGTTTGTGTGTATACACCTTCGTTAGTAAGTGTGATAGTGCTTATTTATGGTTGAGTGTGCACGGGCGTAGAACGAGGGTAACAGCTGAATGTGCTTCGTTGGTCTTCACAATGCCAACGATTCGGGACTCCTTTTTTCAAAGAAGACTATTCATTTCATAAATAATTCAGTAGTTCTTTCATCTTAATTTAGTTACTTTTCATCGTAACTAAACAAAAAATCCACACACTTTTTTAACCACTGTTGCTTGTTTATTTCTTTTATACGACACTCACTTTTATACTTCGAAGCATTTGTTGTTTAAAAGAAATAAACAAGTGTCGTTTAAAAGAAATAAACAAGAAGTAGTCGTTGAAAAAGGAGATAGGAAATTCGAAGAATTTAAATAAGAGTTGTATCAAAAAAGGAATAAACAAGAAATAGTTGTTAAGAAAAATAGAAAAGTGTTTTGAAGAATAAAAGTGTCACGTGGGAGAAATAAACAAGAACAAGTTGTATGAGGTAACATTTTTTTTAATTTTCAAAAGCATCAAAATGAAAAGCTTTAAAAGTAAACCTTTAGAATTTGAAATGAAGTAGATAACTAACTACACTCAACCGATTTTTATGTGAGTGTCTCTTAAAATAAACAAACTATACTAAAAAAAAGTCGCTTTAATGCTATCTGTACGGAATGCTTATTTGTGAAGGTCGCTTAAAATAAACAAACTACACCAAAATATTGTTTTGATGTTGTTTGTGAGTTTCGCTTCAAGCAAACAAACAAACTACACAAAACAGCTGTTTTTAACTGAATGCACCATTTTCCTAATTTTTCACTTGTGTTATGTTTACTGGAGTCTATATCTAAGACCTGCCACATGTCTGAATAAGTTGCGTAGTTTCGACCGGTACCACAAGTCGATGTTCAATAGTGGGCAAAAGCCTGGATTTCGAATGGAAATATTCTAGGGAGGTTGATGCAGCACAATCTACCTACCATAATTTATGTCGGCTTTGTGCCGAAATGATTACTGTGTAACATGACCAACAATGAAATTTTATAATTATATTAGTAATATCATTATAACCCACTTCCACCTTGCTAGGCCCATCGAAGCTTCACCGGAACTCCGTTAACTGTCAGAGTTGTTAGTCTCCAAGAGAGGTTGCAAAGGGAATAAATGTCACAGAAGTGGAATGGTAGAAGAACTTCAGTCAGCGACATGTAACTTCCATCTCCTGAAAATGTGGCATATTATCGAGAGGGAAATTCTTGAGAGTGCTTGTGTTTTTACATGAACGTCAACAGGTCCATGAATGCCAAAAACCTCGGTCCAAATTTTAAAATGTTGATTGTGTCCATAACACAGGAAGGGGAGAGAAAATTGAAGAAAAGGTAATATTTTTTTCACGTCATATTACGTCATATCATTCCTTTTTTTTTAATCCATCCTCGAAATTAAAAATAGAAATCACAAGAAAAAAAAGACTGCAGGCTCCGCAGTGTTCATAACTAATGTACACATTTCATATATGTATTCATAACTTTTTCATTTTCTTGTGAAATATACTGCATTTCCGGCGATATTTTTTAATCAATTTTTATGTAACATCAAAAATCAAGTATAAATAAATAGTTTAATCACAGAAACAAATGTTGACATATGTTGCCGAATGCTATCAATATTGTGTTAACAACGTTGCATGTTTTTAATAGAGTATGGTCTCTTTCTTGAAACATCATCAAGATTTACTTCTATTTTACCTAGGATTAATTTACTCTTTTGTTTAGGATTGATTCATTATGCTTGATAAAGGAATTCAGAGATTACGTTAAGCTTGAAGTTTATGTATTAATTCATGTACGGTAATAAAACAATGACTGATATAAAGCAGACATATACTTTTCAAGTTGAAAATGAATAAATGCGCTGGTTCATTTTTAAGGTGAAGATCAGCTCGTGCACACCGAGTCTACTCTTTAGGCTTGGCGAACTTTCTCAGTAGTTCGGTTTGCCGAGATTAACGGGGTAACTTCTAATCAGCAGGGTTTTTCTTTTATCAGATTAATTTTCTCTGAGATGGATTGCCTTACAGGGCTAATGGGTCCCATCTATCCTATTAACTGTGAGTAAGGGGGATTCATAGGAGTTAGTGCGAAATGAACGCAATTCACCTCAGTCAGGATTCGAACAAGGTTCGCCGATTCAATTTTCCATCCCGTTAACAGTCAGGCCACATGCACTTCCATCCCTCCATCACTTACTGTACCCTCTCCATAAACTGCATACATCATTTTCTGTGTTTGAGTCGATTTTTAACGGTCTTTTGAATAAAAATAAGAATTATATGCTGAAAACATGGCAAATTCTCTTTCGTTTTCAATGTTAGAAACAATAAACAAAAAATACGCCAAACAAAACTCAGCACACTGAAATGCAACTTTCAGAATTCACTAAAAATGATATTTCTGAATGAAATTAGTTAAAACTAAACGTTTCTGCTGCCATCTAATGACAAAAACAGAACGAACATTTTAGCCAATCTAAATCATAAGCAACATGTCCGCCTATCCTTCTGTCCGTTCGTTTGTCTATCTATCGCAGCTTTAAAAAAAATACATTGAAATGGGTTGGGAAGAGAGGGTTCTTAGAATGGAACACAAAGATCGTGAAGACGGTGGAGAGACAGAGAAAGGAGAGCATAGGGTATGCATATGGGTTGAGTGAAACAAAAATATTCGACAAAGGAGAACGGATGAATCTGGCTGTCAAGGAGGATGAAGGTGTAAAATGAGGTGGAATTGAACTAATTCTTACTGGCGATAGCCTGGTACGACAGAAGGCAGTGAGAATCAAATTCCCTGCAGAAATGATAGTCTTTAAGAATAACTGGCCAACTAGTGCTCCACAGCAAGGCATTCGACGGATGTGTAATATGTTCAACTTGTGTTGACCCCTAGGGAGGCTCAAACTCACACGAGCTAATGAATTGCCAGATAAGTTTGTTTATCATCACTCTAAGCCATACGCCAATATTTACAAAGCTCACATTAGTGTGGTAAAATGGGTTTCGGTCGCAGACATTCGGGTCACAGACGTTTCCGTCGCAGACATTTCGGTGGCGGACGTCTCGGCTGCAGACATCTCGGTTGCGGACGTTTCTGTCGCAGACATTTCGTCTACGGGTGTTTGGGTCCTGTTTTGTTTTAACTACAGAATTGACTATATATATGATTTATATATTTACTTCCGTTTCTCTTGCATGAATTGTTTTCATTTATGCGTCATTATTAACATCAATGCGTGACTGTGAAAATAGAATTACTTGAGAAAAATGCTGTTTTCTTTCTCAAATATTTCATCCCTTGGGTAGAATAACTTTAACCCGTTCTGTTTGCCTTCTACAAAAATATTGAAATAAATGAACAAAACTTCACAATAAAAAATTGTTTTTTTTAAGATTTATGAAACACTAAACAACAAATACGACTCACAACATGAATCTCCAGAGATCATGGCTGAGTACTAGAAGGTGAGAAGTTCATAAAGTATCAGCACTACGACGCCCATGATAGAGAGGTCTGGCGAATCTAGGGAAAAGGTGCCCAACGACGGACGATAATTAAAAAAGACTAATGATGAAACAACAAACATACAGTATATACTTCTTGTATACTGCTTTAGATTTATATATTATGATTCTATTTTATTTTAAATTACATAGTGAGTAATCAATCATTTTCTCTGTTGAAACGAGGCCGAAATGCCTGTGGTGGAAATATTTGCGACTGAAACGTCCACAGCCGGACTATCCATTTACAGGTACAATGTCTCAAGTGCGGAACACTCAGTGTGGATCGAGCTCACTTCTGCTGTAATTGCTGACTATCGTTCAAAGATGAGACGCCAAAAATATGCTCACACGTTTCAGCTTAGCATAAAACCAAATGAAATAAGGAAATAGGAGTAGGAAGATTTTGTCGCAAACGGTTCAATCGGAGTTAGGTCTGTCCGCCTCGAAAATCTGCTTTTATGTGGACTCGAAAACTGACTCCAGACGCAGGTGAGAAATACATAACTATCTACGAGACAGATACGTATTCATGAGCGAACCTGCATTTTTTTTTTTTTCAAAGAAATATAGCGGCTATGCTATTAAAGGCAACATTCTTATGTAAACTTCAGTAATATTTTAAGCTTTGGGTAGCGATTTGAACATCGGGAATGTCTTTCAAGTTATTGTACGTTTGTAAATCTCCACAATAGCAAAGATTAACGAATGTGTAGAATTGAAGAGAGGGTTGGCAAGTTATTAGTTCGGTTTTCAAACCAGCACAATACAGATAAAGAAGGCAGAAACGCAGGTAGTTGAAGTGGATAGACCAGAAGAAATTTAGGTGTTTACAAAGCTTAAGCTTAGTCTGGCATAGGGCCACTCATGTGGTGCCCCAGTGAGGATCGAATTCATTACAGTAATAATAATCTGCGCGAGTAGCTGGCTAACTATTTGATTTAATGAGATTATTTAATTTGACACCTGGCCAAATACGTGACACATCCACTGAGATTTGAACCCACCACAGTAGTGATGGATTGTGAGACTGTGAGCTGTTACTCCATGTCGTGTCGCCCGTAAATAGATATTAACGAAACTTAAACTTAGTCTGGCATACGGCCATATCTGTGTCATTCTGCAAGGATCGTTCTCTCAACACGAGCGAATATTGATATAACTATGAGAATCCAGTGATGAACGAACTTATTGCGGTAACAATGGTATGCTAGTGTATCTCTCTGGCCCATGGTGAGACGCACAGTTATTTAGCTTATCTTGGCTTAGTTTGACTCACAGCTAAGAGCGTGAGGCATCACAGTGAGGATCGAATTCACTAAAATCGTGACGATCTACGAGACTAGTTAACGTTTCACAGCAAACCAGTACAGATTTATATAAGCGATAAAAAAAAATCGGTTAAGAGTTTACATCTGAGTGAATCAGAAGACCGGGAAATATCAACGATTTTCACGTCCTATTTATAAAAAAAGATAAATGGAAAACAAAAAACAAAAAAACACAGGAATACTTTTATCACCGGTGGGTTGGGTAAAAAAAAAAAAAAATAAGCAACTAAACTGCCGACACCGAAGCAATTTATTATAGACTGTAAACGTAGGCATGACGCCATGGAAACATAAAAAATACGTTTGAGCTTCTGTCAAGCCGAGGATTTGAAATCGGTGGGCGTCTTTCTGTAATATCAGTCTGGACTAGACCCCGTCGTCGTGGTAGTCGTTGTGACATCGTTGTGACGGTTTTGAGACCAAAACACAGAATATGTGGTGACGGCGAGAAAGCGAACGGACGAAGTAACCTCAAAATGGAAAAAAAATAACAAATAAATCCTCTGCCAACTGGTACATCGCAGAGTGAGCAAAGCGTGACGGGTGGCAACACAGTAACAAAGAATTACGACAACGCTCATAATATATATATATATATATATATATATATATATATATATGTGTGTGTGTGTGTGTGTGTGTGTGTGTGTGTGTATGTGTGTGTATGTGTACGTGTGTGTGTGTGAGAGAGAAAAAGAGAGAGTATTGTTCCCGCATATCATTGCTAATAAGTTCGATTCTCGCTGGATGCCCTATGCACATGACCTTGTACTAAAACGAACCGAGGCCTAATGATATATATATATATATATATATATATATATATATATATATATATATATATATATATATATAAATATATATATATATATGTATATATATATATATATATATATGCTTGTTTTGAAAGTAGTGTCACATTTTAGGGGAGGATAGTAATACTAAGAGTATTTACGAGGCTTAAGCAGACACAAGGCTGGGTACTGTATTATTATCAAAGTCAATACACAACGAAGATTAACATGACCCAAAGTGAGATAGAGAGAGTTGAAAAGGCCTGTTCAATGGAAACAAAGGTAAATATATTGTCAAGAACATAATCATCACATCTGGCAAAGCAATTTTTATTCCTTGGCAGTGAATTTTTTTGACTATGAGCAAAAATAATTGAAAATGTTCATCATTCTGTTCTACTTTTGTGACCAGGAAATTGATACTTTAAAATTTAAGTATTTCCATTTGCATATTCTTATCCACATTTCTAGAAAAATTACATGCATGAATCTAAATTGTATTTACAGATGAAGTTCTACAAAAGTGATCAGAAAAGATTTAGAAGTTAGTTTTTTCCAGATTTACGATTCTGCACTAAACCAAAACCGACAATATAATCTCCCATCGTGTTCTCGTTATTTGTTCCTTGGTATCGGCGTTCAAAGTCGAGTCATTCCTGGGGTAAATACCTGCTTTGCTCATCCAAATGCGTTCCTATGTTCTTTAATTTATCAACATATGTCAAGGATATGGAGTTTGAGGAACAGCCTGTAACCTATTTTACTGTGTTTTGTTTTTTTCACCATAGTCTCAAACAGTTCCAAGTAGTTTTCAGCTTTGTGATTGCTCTGGAAGCCCTGGCAAAACTGTACTAAGTTGCTTTCTCGGTCTTAGTGAGCATATCGGGAAAAAGCTTGCATTCGAGAATCTTGGATACGTGGTCCGACGAAGACGCCGCCTTTGATCTTTGCCTCAGACTGTACACCGTTGTGGCATCTACTAAGATGTGCGAGACTAACAAAGCATATTTTTGCTTGACTGTCGGAGATCAAGACAATTCCTCCCATAATACAACAATGTCAACACCTTGCAAGACGCCCTGAAGTATGATGATTACGATTGGGAGGTATCAGATACTTCAAAATGGTGACATTCCTGATGGTTCTCCCAGACAGTTTTTCCAAGTTTCCCAGTTATCTTTGCCTTTAGGTCACCAGGGACATCTTGGTGCACCAACAAAATTGAAACTTAAGGAAGGACGAGCTCCACAAAACATCTCGAAAGAACACTGCATGGTTGGAGGTATCGTTAATTCAGGAGGGGGTCGAGCATCCCCTTCCATGATAGGAATGCACGACCGTGGCACATGACAGCCGATATTCTGAATTCCTACGTTAAAAATTAACGAAATAGATGCATGAATTGCATTGTTTTCAATGAAGTAAGTCATAGATACTACTAGTAAATGTCGAGTGTTGTCACCGACGTGAAAGTTCTGTGATCGCCAATGTTGCAGTAAGAGAGTGCAGTAAAGTGTAGCAGATGGGGGGAAAAATGGGTTTTAAGATTTCTCCTTTACAAAGACTTGGTAAGAGGGTGTAGCAATTTCCGAGCTCTGATTGGCCAGAGTGGTAGTGAGTCCTTTTGAAGAAATGAAACTCTTTTGGAGTCATCAATTCGTCTCGGTTCTAAGTAGTTACGATTTTATGTCAATCGCTAACCTAATGGACACATGGCATTGTTTTCGGTGTTTAGTAAGGTTATTGTAATAACGACACACATCTGTACGTGTGGATAAGAATCGAACTCAGGACAGTAGTAACCACTTCTCCACGGCAAAACATTGACTAAGCTTTGGTTAGTTCGGGATCAGGACAAAGGTGTGGGGTACCTGACAGAGATTGAACTCGCTCCAGTATTAATTTTCTTTGAGAGTAGCTTGTAAAAACACTACTGCACGTCAGGACGACTACATTGTATTATTCTGTGTCAATTGCATGCATAATACACTAATCATATTGTTTACTATGGGCTTACAGTCAAGTCACATCGGCTGACCACCGAAGTTAAGCAGTGTCGAGCCTGCACAGTACTTAGATGAGTGACCACTTAGTAACTCTAGTCACTATGCCAGCTTGAAACTTTGCGCCAGACTAAGTAAAACTTAGTATATAAGATACTTAAGTTAAGCAGCATCGAACAAAGTCAGTACTTAGTTGGGTGACCGCTCAAGAACTCTAGGTACTTGAAGCATATTATCAAAAATTAGTATGTAAGATATTGAAGTTAAGCAGCATCAGCTACTCTCTGTACTTGGATGGGTGACTGCTCAGGAACTACTCGTAATGTAACTATCTTGTTGCCTTATGTCAGACTAAGCATAGCTTACAAGATAAAGTAATATTAACTGTTAATCGCATACTTAGGCCAACGACAACATGTTTAATGCTGGTGTAATTATTTTAATTTGTTCCTACGAGTGGAAATTAGTTCCTAATTACTTGTGGTCAATATCGGTGTGTACCTGCAACTCTCCGTGTGTTAAGGCCCCGCTTCCATACCCCTACCCCATACCTGAGCAGCCTCTCTCTCGTCTGCTGTCAAATACTAGCTTTTTCATTTTTCTATACAATTTCAATTATAAATAATGTTGGCCAGCGGTAGACAGGTGACTACTATTACTACTACTACTACTACTACTACTACACGGAGCATCTCTAGACCATCTTATACAATCTTGCTACCGCCTCGTTTTGAGAGACAGACAGAAGGTTCGGCTTTTATAACCCATAAGGGCGGAAACGGCGGAAACGGCGGCAACAGTTTTGCGAGGAGACACTTTGTTAAGAATTGCCAACAACATCACAGCGGCTTTTGTCACGGTGTCATGTTGACAGAAATTCTTTGGTGAATAGCTGACAGTGCAGGCCGCAGTCAGAATGAAAGGAAAGGTGGAAAATTAAAGAATCGATAATCTTGAGCAATAATAAACGGGAAGATCAGAGGGAAAGAAACGTAGAAGGGAGAGATAGTGCAGAAGAGAAATGACTCTGGAATCATAACATCAACTTCATTGCTTCAAGACGCCGTTCTAACTAGACATTTCTATAATCCCTCCTAGATCTGTCTGCTTTCTCTCTCTCTCTCTCTCTCTCTCTCTCTCTCTCTCTCTCTCTCTCTCTCTCTCTCTCTCTCTCTCTTACAACATATATGTAGAGAGAGAGGGGAGGGAGAGAGGGTGCTTAATATAATCGTGGACAATGTTATCTGGCGATTATTATCAGAATCAGTCGGTCTCGAAGAATTCATTTAAAATGAATTAAAAATTCATTAAAAAAGCCAATAAATGTCATGATAATTTCTTATAGTGTTAGGTCGTTTATGACGATTTATTCAATAACACGATAATGAAATGAATGTAAATTGTTCCAATTTTTATATCCTTTGCCTGAGTTTAGCATCCAGTTATCCAAAATATCTTTTTTCGTCTATATGTATATATATGTTTGAAAATATGTACGTGATTGTGGATCAATACGTCCGTCGATAGATGAATCTGGACACTTTCGCTCCATAATGTGCTTAATGTTCAATAGTGAAAGGAAGATATTACATTGAAAATAAATATTTGTTATATTAAATACCTTTTCCATCATTTGGCTACAGACTTATTGATGTACCACTATATATATATATATACATATATATATATATATATATATATATATATATATATATATATATATATATATATATATATATATATATATATATATATAAGTATAAGTATATATATATAAGTATAATTATATATATATATATAAGTATATATATATATATATATATAAGTATAATTATATATATATAAGTATAATTATATATATATAAGTATAATTATATATATATAAGTATAATTATATATATATATATATAAGTATAATTATATATATATAAGTATAATTATATATATATATAAGTATAATTATATATATATAAGTATAATTATATATATATATAAGTATAATTATAAATATATATAAGTATAATTATATATATATATATAAGTATAATTATATATATATTTATAAGTATAATTATATATATATATATATATATATATATATATATATATATATATATAAGAGAGATACACACACACGCGCACGTGCACGTATACACACATACTAAGGAAACTCTACGGGTAGAGAGAGGAGGGAGAGGCGTACATTACTGTCTGTTCCATTATTTTCAGCAGAATGTTCTCAATTCCTTCCTCTGTTAAACAAATAATTCCATGCTGTGTCTATGTGGGTTAAAGAAAGCCAAACTCCGTTGAAATCTGCATTGGTCCAACTTATGCCTCTAACTGATAAATTGATGTATGCCGATTCTTTCAGTTTTCTCACTCTCCATTGGCGTTCTTCACATACTGTTCGGACTCCTCCCCAGGGAGGGTAATGTAAGCCTGTTCTACTTCCAAATATAACCTTCCATACCATACCCCCCCTTTTTCTTTGGATATGACATTTCTATGTTCTTTAAGTCTATTTTTACGGGGAGTCTGTCTTTACGGGGAGTTTGACTTTAAAGGGAGTGCCGTTATTTTACCACACTTGCACACAATGTTGTAAATGCAGTTTTCCGTCAAACTCTTACCTTTGGAAAAACCAATTCTAATGAGCAGGTTATAGAGAATGCATGTACCACTTAAGAACACCCCTATAATGTCCATATATAATTGGGATTTGTTCAGTCGCACCTCTTGCATATAGTATTCCAGTTGTTGCTATGTAGTTAGTACCTCTGGGGATCACCCTTCTATTTGTCTTCTCAAAATTATTGACAATATATTTATCGTTTAGTTTCATATCTTCTACCGTCTGACAGACAACTTTATAATTCCATCCTCCCAGAAACTCTCTTTATGATTGATGCGGTCTTTCAAGAAGATTCTTTTCATCATAAGAATTTTGTGAAGCTCGGAACAAATGATATCACTCTAGGTTGATCACTTTTCGGTAGAGCCAGCTCAACCTTCAAGAACAAGAGAATCTCATTAATCCTAAAAAAAAAAAAAAAAGAGTATACGACCAATGTATTCCCCCAATAGTCACCCATGGAGTTGAAACATGGAACATAACCAAAATATTGATCTTCAAGCTGACAAATATGCAACTTGCACAAGAGAGAATTGTGCTCAACATCACAAGGAGAAATCACAAGAAAGAACAGTAAATAAGTCAGAGATATCTTAGAAAAATATTAGAAAGCTCAAATGGCAATGGGCTGGTTATGTTGCAAGAATGTCAGATAAATGCTAAACATCACGACTCCCAACGTGGATCCCGAAACATCATATGTGAAACTGTGGCCAGCAAAATATGAAATGACGTGATTAACAAGACAAGTTCAGAAATTATTGGCTCTGCGACGCCCATGATAGAGGGATCTGGACGCTAAAAGGCCGATGGTAATGATGAATCTAGCGAATGCGACGGATAAGTTAAAATTTCACTGCCTGGTCACTATAGAAACGTGTAGTTTTTATTACCTTGATAGAATGTTAAAACCTTTCTCTTAATCAATCGAGGCGCTTTTCATCCATTGATGTCTTCATATGGACTAAATTGGAGCAGTGCCTGTTCGAATCAATCGTTTGCTTCTCCAAAAGCAGCTTATAGTGAAGGTCTCTCTCCCAATGTCACCATAAACACAGCATCAGCTTTCGGGAATGAAACCAACCTTTAGTACGATTTGTGCTTTTTCATTTCGCTTGCTCCACGATCTCTCATGTTCTACGTTGTTGTAAACTGTCTACCTTTCATTCGCTCGTCACAGAACTTTCAAGTACAGTCCAGCAGAGATCTTCGCCTAACTTATGCAGAAGTTACAAATCAAAACGATTAACATAACCAACTTGGTGCAAATGATTTCCAATACTTAATTTGAATATAACGAGTATGTTGTCTATCTCCCACGTCGTATAACTATTCTTAAGTAGTCTTAATTTGATCGCTATCAACCCCGACTGGTCTGTCCGAGCGTGAAGAGTGGTACAGCAAGAAATCTCCTGCACGAAACCTTGCAAACTAATAAATCACTTTTGACACGTTCGATCATTTACAGTGTATTCTCTACAAACTTCTCTACTTTTTATGCCTTTGCTGTATTTTCCTCTTTTTTAGGATGACAAAGAATAATATGCCTAAATACATCTTGTTTTTCACAAAATGTTTTATTAATGCTCGTTCTTATGACAGCAGTAACAATACAATCAAAAATGAAATTATTCGAAACTAGATACTCCTAATGACATCCAATGACAAAAAGAGAACGAACTTTTCGATCGATCCAATGATAATCTAAATAACATTAAATATTTTAATCAAAGTATTTATACCTGGGCATCATATCGGATTTAATTGTGGATTGCGAGATCTTCTTAACTATTCCGAGTTCTCCAGTAAGAAGAGAAAATATCATAAGATTGCTCAGCCTCACTATTTGAAGTTTCATGTGAGGTAAAGTTAGACAGATTGAGGATATAGGTGGCAATACGGCTATTGATTAGACTCTATCTACCCACTAAGCATCTGTGGACAAATTGGTTGAGGCGTCATTCATGGATGAGGAGACAGGTTCAGAGTTCAAGTCTCGTTCTAGGCTCTTTCTTACAAAACAGAACAATATTGCGTGAAGGTTTGAAGTCTTTATTCCCACTTCACGCTGCTTATTTTAACGGTCGGAATGTACGTCGACCGAGAACAGTGTGATAAAAAGAAGCAATAAGACGAAAAAAAACTCTGTCAGAATTAATGATGAAATAACTCCCTTTCTGAATTCAAAGAATTTATATTTATTTTTCATTGTTATTCGGTTTTCTTCTTCTCCACCAATTGCACCTTTTTCATGTAAAAATTGACGACGTTCAAACATCATCACAAGCTATCATTTCTTGATAGTAGGGAGAGACATAGACAGACTTATGCTTACTCATTGAGTTGTATTGAGCAGTCCATTCATCAATCTTTCTTTTAGAGTTAACTCATTCACTTTCACTGATCTACGAGTTATTTTTTTTTATCTCCACTCACACGAAGTTCCATTCATAATATCTTCATTCATCCAGATTTCCCATTTGTTACCTAACAACAATCTCTTCAAATAAATACAGAGTAATAATTTTCAAAAGATATCATGATTTGTAAATACCCTAAATATAAAACTCAAAGACGAGAAATAAAAATCCACAATAATACATCAAATTTATAAAATAAAAAAAAATGGTGTTAAGAGCAGTGGCTAAAATAGCTATATAGCTATCGCGTAAATTACAAAAAAAAATGCAAAAGCAGACAACAATGAGGTACACAAGCAGACGACACTGAGAAAAAAAGAATCGAATGTGATCCAAAAAGAGATGCGAAAAAGAAAGCAACTCAAAACCCCTGGACGTAAATTTTGATTGCCATTCTCCGACTTTAATCATGCAGGTAATGTGTGTTTACAATGAAAAGTTCAGGGACCTCGGTTAATGTCGGATTCGTTATGTTGGCTCCCGTCACCCCCGCAGAATTCTTCTCGGCGTCTCTTTATGGCTGCTGCATATTTCCGATGACCGTTTCACTCCTTTACCTTTCATTGTTAATTCCTTTTCTTTTTCTTTTTTTGCCTCTTGCCTGTATCGGGCTGGCCAACTTCATCTTCTTTCAATTCACTTCGCCACCATTTTTGTTTTTTGCTTCTTCAACTCATAATTTTGTTTTTGCCATTGCATTATTAACGTTATTTATGTTAGAACGCCATACTGTGCTTTTTAAAGAAAATCGAAATAGTTTTGTTTCGTTTTTTGTTTTTTTCTTGCAGATTTATCCTTAAATCAAATTTTTCCCCCGGCAGTAGCTCCAAGAAAACCAACGACAATATAAGCGCTTAATTTAAGAGGACTTTTTTTAATTTGCGAAAAGCCATAATTATAACACAGATTTCCGCTGCAATACGATATTAAAGCATTTCTATATAAAATTTCGGAAGCTGAAGCAGTGTAAAATGGAAGAACGATTACCGCTAATTTATATGGGAAAAATATTCTAGCGTTCCCAGACCTTAAAAAGTGTGATGATTGTATGTTAGGCTGTGTCATCGACGGCTAGTGTTCTGGGAGGTACAGGAGACTGGAGTGTAGCAGAAAGAAGAAGGTGCATGCTGCCTCTACAATGATTCACTGTAAATACAAATACTGAACGCTATTTTCACTCTCCACTTTTTTTCGCAAAAGCAAACTTTCAATCAGCGGTGTCATCCATATTATATAAATCAAGATTTGGTCGACTAACCATAAGCTAATTTTTTTTGAATGACTCTTATAGGCACTGAATCAGATAGATCTCCTATCTTCTCTTGTAGGATATCCAATCAGGCTATTTTGAGAACACGGGTCAAATCTTTTATGGAAGGTTGTTCTGGGCACTTTTCTTATTTCCAGATTTCAAAATGGACTTGAAATTGGATTTATATCAGGAGACTGACTTCATCATGAGAGTTGCTTATTACCTTTTTGGGTCAATATTCTGGTGCTCCTTTGCCGTGTTGAATAGAACCCTTTTCTATATTTTTAAAAAAAACGTGTTTTTGTCCCTATCACCGTCAGTGAATATTGAGGGATGCCCCTAATGCAGAATGAACGGGGGCGGAGAGCTGACATTGAAATCCTCATTTACCCCAGAGGCTTTGAACTACCAATGCTCTAAGAAGTTAACGACTGATTAACTTCCATGTTTGATAATGTGCGTTCAATTAAGTCCTTGGTTAGGTAAACTCTCCAGTCCCACGGGCATACACTGATGAGCCAGAATATTATGACCAGCGACATTTGACACGAATGACAGCTACTGTTTTATAGCGACTGCGTATTTCAGGGTCAGAGGTATATAAGCAGGTAAGCTGGCCTCGAGTATTTTATTTCGATGTGTTGGATGTCATAGTTATCCTTGGAAGTTTTTGAGCCCTTAGCAACAATGGTGTCTATTCAAGAAGTTTGACTAATATTCATGTGCGATTTCAAATCAGAAAATAATGCTGCTTAAGCGGTCAATATCATCAATGAAGAATTTGGAGTGAACACTTGAGTACTAATTATTCAGCGTTTGTTCAATAGTTTCTGGTCTAGAAATGTTGATACCAACTGTAAACCTGTTCTTGATGATGATTTATCGACAGCAGTGACCAACGACCCGCAAATAACGAACGGTTTGAGCACTTTCTGGAGACTTTGGAACTTCAACAGCGGCTATATTACGTCATCTCAAGACAGGGTAGGTTGAAAGTTGGGAAGTCAGACCTAAATGAACTGATTGAAATGATCTTGACTTAAAACTTTTCAGCTGTGTCTAAGCTGAGAGAATCAGTTTATGAAGTCCTGCAGCATCCTTTATTTCTATCATCTTTTCAGGCATTTTGAACTTCATATTCGTATTAAAAAGTCCAATAATTGGGAAGCTGTAATTCGGGTTTTTACTGAATTTGTGACCACTAATCCCAAATAATTGTATAGAGATGGCATATTATCATTAGAGGATTGTAAGAAAAATACTGCTTCAAACTGATCACATTTTGATGAAATATTTGCCGTTTCGATAGTTTATATTATTCTTCATTATTCAAAAAACATTTAAACACCCTAATATAAGTGAAAATAATAGTAACTTTTTAGGAGCCAAGCTTTTATTTTATAATCAAATAATAGAACTCGAAATATATGTTACCTTATGCTGGCATTGAAACCTTTTTTTGTCCTGTCCACTTACTTGATATTCATCGTTCTTGTTCGTTGGTGGTACTTTATTTTACTACCAAGTAGTTTATTTAAAAATCGGGCAGATAATGGACCAACCAGGCAAGGATTGGGACATCCAGGAACAACTGTCTGCTGAGAAAGCTGGTGATAAAAAAAAGAAGGAAAAAAACCAGGAATGGAAAGATTTAATCCTTCGTCTTCCACCCCAGCCGGGCATTTCGAGCACAAACATCGTCTGTCTTGTCAACCAACATTTTTATCTTTTTGGTTTCATTTCGTATTTCAAGTTGAGTTATGCTGGTCTGAATGGCCCAGTAACGATGTTGATGACAATGGGTCTGCGTTCGCGCACACGCGTAACTTCTCTCTCTCTCTATTTGAGACACATACACACGCGCGTGCACAGTCCCTCTCTGTCTTACAGACACCCACATACTCTCCGAGACACTCTCCTGTACACGCATCCCCAGACTCTCCCCCTTTCTCTTTCTCTCTCTCACTCCGAAACACTTACATCATTGGACGAGAGCATTCCCCTGATACGCACGCAACACGCATACACACACACACACACACACACATTTTCTTTCTCCCACATACACACTCTTTGACCGCACTTTTCTTGTCTCCTAACCTCTCTGAAGCACGCATATAGCTGTACATGACATACCCAAGACACTCACACACATACACACACGTGTGCACACGGGCACACACAAGCACATATAAGTTTTCTCTTGCACATATATATACACATTCTCCTCCCCTCTCTTCTCTCTCTTTCTCTCTCTTTCTCTCTTTGAACCACATACATATCTGCACAAAAGCATTCCCCAGACAGACACACAGTCGCATATAAATGATACTGTAAACGTCCACACCCTCATACAACGCATCTTTTCCCGCTCAAAGAAAATAAATTTGGACATTAAATAAGAATAAAAAGCAGGAAAAAAGAAGAAAAGGCTTTGGGTGGGGAATTTGGAAACGGAGGGTAACGCAATATGGGTTTGCCTCATTTGGATTTCAAATGAGATAGCATTCGTATACCTGCTCCTGTCCTGACCAACCAACCAACCAACCAGACAGTCTTGGTTAAATTTAGTTCAACGAGTTCCCACATCGAGTTCAGACTCTGATCAACGCACGTGCCTATAAAAAAAAGAGGGTTACAAAAAAAATAAAAGACATCCATAAAAAGTATTTGGAAGAAGAAGAAGAAGAAGAAGAAGAAGAAGAAGAAGAAGAAGAAGAAGAAGAAGAAGAAGAAGGACAACAACAACAACAACAACAACAAGATGAGGAAGAAGAATCTGTTGTTTTTTTTTTTGTTTGTTTGGGCTTTTTTCATTATTGGTGGTAATGGATTGAAAATCGTGAGCTATAGTGGCGGTCTGCTGTGTCTATGGTGAGAAGCCGAGCTCCCCGGGAAAGAAAAAAAGAACGGGTCGGGTATAAGAACGAACAAAGAGAGAACAAAACCAAAATTATGTTTCAGTCATGGCCATTTTGTGTCAGGACGTTTTCTGTCCGATTAATAATGATAAATCCAATCGCAAATGGCCCTTGCTTTCGACATGGATGTGCTGGTCAGCCGCAGTCAAATGGTGGAAGTTGTTGTGACCCTGCGATGAGGAAACGAAAGGACCGAGAACAAAGCACGTAAAATGCACGTGTATGCATGTGTACGTATTTATCTATGTGTATATACGTACGTATATGTATTCATGCATGTACGTATTTATGTATGATGTGTGAATGGGTGTACATATATATGTATACGTATATGTGTATATATACGAGTATTCATGCATGTATATATTTATATATGATCTGTGAATGTGTATAGATATATATGTATACGTAAATGTGTATATGCATATTTATTCATGCATGTATGTATTTATGTATGATGTGTGAATTGGTTTACATATATATGTATACATGTATCCGTATATGTGGGCAAATATGTGCATATGAATGTATATGTATATGTTTTTATGCATATGAGTAAACGTATATGTGCACATATGCGTGAATATGTATGTTTATGTGTATGAGTGAATATTTGTATTTATGCAGGTATGTATGCGTGTATCTATGCGCGTGTGTGTTCATGTGCGTGTGCATGTGTCTATGTGTGTATGTATGGGGTAGACTGGGGCTAATTTGTACATTTTTCACTTGGATGGCTATAACTTCCTGTGAAATCAATTCATCAGAACGCAAATATGACCACAAGCTATTCTGGAAAAGTGACTTCCTTTGGACGGGCTGTTTATATTTGAAACATTTTCCAGTTTATTACATCATCATTAAGACATTCAGAAAAAGAGGGTGCCAACCTACCCCACCAGTGGGGACAGTCGGTTCAATCTGATTGGGCAAATTAGTTCTCTTGTTAGTAGGCACAAATGTGATTAATATAGTATTATAATTGAGAAGTATAATTCTTTAAGCCAGACAGAAGAATGTATTTGAGTAGAAAAAAAGTATGATTTTAGGAATATAATGACAACCTGGTGGGACGTGGAGTCATATGAGAGTGAACCCCAATGATGTATTGTAATAATGTGGAAGATGGTAAAAGAAGAATTAGAAAAGAATGACGACACCAATGACTTGTTTATAATTTTTTTTGTTATTTTGCTGGTTTCATGTTTTCCCTCTGCCTTATCAAGTAGACCAGCTTACAATATACCAACAAGCCCCAAACACATGGTTTTCTTTGCATTCTATCCCAAGAAAAGGTTCTGACAGGCTACTTGAAATGTAGAGTATATACTGTTTATTGCCGTTTCTCATTAATACAGACTACGCTATTACCAATTGTACAATACAGCACGAACTAGGCACTTGTTTGTCAAAGTGAAAAAAATAATTCATAGGGAAAAAAAAAAACGTTTTTCTTGCAAAGCTTTTCGCGTTTACAACACGCATGGCTCAAATTTAGTTGCTAATTTTTCTGCACGAAAGAAGGCTAGCAGGGGTGCCATCAAGAGGTGAAAATTAAAGCAAATAATTCAACCTACCCTTGCGCCAAACTAGCCCCGGTCTCCCCTATATATGTATGGATGAATGTATGTATGAGTGTATGTATCTGTAAGTGTATATTTATATATGTATTTATGTGTGCATGTATGCTTGCATGTGTATATGCGTGTATCTTTGTATATGCATATTTATGCACAGATGTATTTGTATGTCTTTATGTATTCATATACGTGCGTATGTGTGTATGTTTCTTTATACGTGTATGTATGACCTATATATGTGTATGCATGTATATGGGTACTATTTTTATTAGAGCAAATATCTATACTATGTAATTTTCTAGAATCATGAATTTTAATTGTGCAAAATCAGAATGACTAAGCCCTGATTTTTTTTATCGTATTCCTTAATTTTAAAGAAGCTGGAGTGGATTGCTAAGAATTTCCAGTTTCATATATATACGTATATATAGTTATTCAATAAAACTGCACTCTGACATAGTTAGCAGCTAAAGTTTGATGTGAAATTTTGGCAGTATAATGTTCAACCTATGTGGTTAATGGAATAGTTGGTCGAAGAAAGGAGATAACGTTGAAATATATAATTTGTTGTACAAAATAAATGTCTTTTTCATCATTGGACTTATTGATGTACCAACATAAAACCGTTCAATTATATCTGGACTGATTTGTAAACAAAAAATAGCATATCTATCGAAAACTCAACAAATTTCCTCGTATAAATCAATGATAATTGCTTCTTCATTTTACACCATTTCGGATTACGAAATGTTTTTATAGGAACGTGCTATTTTTTGATAGCGGTGTAAACCTGTGATACGTTAACACTGAAACAAGTATGATACAACTAAACATTTGCTTGACCAAGTACTCAATCTGTTGAATATTGACACGAATATAGGGTTTTCTTTTTTAAATTATATCTAAATGGATTTTAAATGAAATATTAAAAATTGGAAGTCTGTTATCGATAATTAAGATTGAGTTTTTTTTATCATCGGAAGTGGACTCAATTATCTCAGAACTTTCGACGGTTCAGCCCTGAAGAAAATGGCATCTGGGTTCTAAACAACTTACTTGAGTATTACTTACGATCAAGCACTGAATTGATGAAAGGTTTCATTGCAGGATGTATTGGAACAGTGGAATCAAGAAATAAGCAACAGAAATAAGTGGCGGGCATGTGGACAGATTCTAATTATAAGTTAAAAGCACAATAGAATGAAGTTTAGAGAATCGAAGAATGGGAAGTTGAGAACTGTTTCTACTGTGTGGTTTACAATCGAAATGGTCGCTGAAAAGGAATGAAGTTAGCCTCAAGGCAAAATAGCGTGAAGGCGATTGGTGGAGATGGCGCGGTGAAAAGCGATGTCTGCAATTTGCTTGGATGTCGATTGTGCTGGTAATATCTGTCCACGTTCATTAGGCGAAACTTTTAAACGCGTCAGATCCTTGATGATTTTTAATGGCGTGTCGACAGAGGTTCCTTGAAACGCTGAGAGTGGACAACGACTCCGCTATGCAATGAGCAGCAGCGTCTCTGTGCTTGCACGCTGTCTTGAGTAGGCCTTTGAGGTTAGGCTTCGACTGTTGAACGTGTCAACATTGAAAAGGCTGAGGACGGCAACAACAGCTCTAACAAGGAAAACAACTTCTATAACGACATGATCCATATTACATTTTTATTTACACTTTCGTCTCGACGAATACAAAATACAAATTCATGGCATTCAACCAGTCGATATTCACTAAGCTCAGCGGCACTCTTCGAGTTTTCCCTAGTTAAATTATCAAAAGTTGATTTTAATTGCAAGCCGGCTATCATCAAGCACGAACTTCAATTGTTAAAAGATTCTTGCCTGCTGATAACCTGACCACGATCTATCTGTTTTCAATTCATATCGCCAATCATGGTTTGGGTTTTGTGAATCCATATGACCCACTCAAATACTGAAGGAAAAAGTCATCACGCAAGCACGAGTTGGTTTTGTTTTCTGTTTTTTGTTTCGTTTTTTTTAACACTAGAGGCACAAGTGACCAATTGTTAACCACTCATCTATAACAGTCTACGCAGAAGCGATTTTTTTTTTCAAAAAAACGCATTTGGGATTTTTTTTTTCTACACTGATTACAACATTAGTACAATTTTAATTAATATTTTCAACAACTCCGTGTCAATAATCTTTGTTGGAGTTATAAAGGTATTTTTTTAACGAAAAAATTTTCTAATCGTTCAATTTGGAAAAATTCTCGTCGCCAGACATTTTGACTAAATTTTTGACCCTGGCATACAACGATGGCTGGGTGAGTGAGTGAATGGGTGAGTACCTCACCTCCCTAGGAAGTCTCAAAAAGCTGTTACCCCCATAGTCAACCTTTGCAGGTGTCAAATCAATAGTGGGTAGATAAAACTCATTCTCATTCAATTGTGAACAATAGCCAGCCCCCTTTCCTTGAAACCATGAATAGTACTAAACTCTATATACAGGGTACACGAGAATTATCCACATTTTAACTTTCGTTTATCCATGAATTCAGCTCTGAGAATATCCAGATAATAAAAAAATTTCCAA
This sequence comes from Thysanoteuthis rhombus, assembly GCA_963457665.1. Taxonomy (NCBI): domain Eukaryota; kingdom Metazoa; phylum Mollusca; class Cephalopoda; order Oegopsida; family Thysanoteuthidae; genus Thysanoteuthis; species Thysanoteuthis major. Next base: position 40,820,230 of record OY735206.1, read on the forward strand.
TGGGAAGATTCTTTTCATTCAACCTGTATATCGAATGTTTTTGTATACATTCATACCCATGATTAAATTTGATTTATAAATCAGGCTCAATAAGAGATGAACCGCAACAACTAATGATTAAATAAAACAATTATAACAATACATTGTAATCAAGAATATGTGACCGATAGAGGATTTGTTCTTGCCGTAAATTTTAGCAAACCAAGCATACGATTTTTTTTCACCTCTTCCGATTAATCTATGACTTTTCACTTTTTCACATTAAGGAAACACTTCACGATTTCTCTTTGGCATATCCAAATTTCCAGCATCATCACTCTCGCGCCTAGTGACCATTATTATGTGAAACTTATTAATTATTTCTGGGATTGGCCGCGGAAAGTGAAACCGCGGATAAAGGAGCACTACTGTACAGGTTTTCGTCGGTTCCATTGTCCTGCTTAGCTAAAGCTCTTCTAATGTAATTTGTCCTCAAACGAAGCATTACTAATTTACAATATCAATGCAATGGAGCACAACAAATACTCTTTCCTAGTTCATTATTCGCCTCACTATATAGGATGGGTTCGTTATTATAAAACTAGACCAAGAGACTTTTCCTAGTTGAGGTCAATCGGTGCAACAAAACCAGCTTCTAAACCGATCAGTGTTACTTGCGCGTAAGACTGTCAGATGTCATCTTTTAAAGAAAAGCCGCGTGTGTGTGCTCACGCGCGTATGCGTGTGTGTGTATGTGTATGTGTGTGTGTGTGTCTGATTGTGTGTGTGTGTGTGTATGCATACCTAGTAGGTAGCAAAACTACTTATCCTTTTTGGCCCATAAATGTAATAGGTAAACTGGGACCGTGTTAAATGGAAATTAAAAAAACGTTATTTCATCACGTGTCTAAAGAATGAATGGTCACCGCCGCCATAGCAAATCAGTGTTGATTGCCCTTTGTTCTCTCCTGCCATATATTCGAGAACTAATATTTCCCCCCCAGGGGAGAAGAGAGCAATTATATGTATTTTTGATAATTAAATTGAGATTTTTTTTTAAAATATTGTCTTGATGCCCATACATAATTTAAAACCACTTTTTAATCATTTTCCAGAAGAATGCTCCTTATTCAACAAGATTGTCTATTTGTTGGTATATGCTTTTAAAGGAGACGCAGCTTATTGTGATCACTTTAAGACAGGATCTTTTGGATAACAAAGACCATCTGATAATGTTAAGCGAAGGATATATAGAAGAAGCCTCTCATTGTGATTATTTTTTTTTCTTGAATGTTTGGAACCGACTGATTTTGATAGCACGTACTGTTTGATGATATCATCCATGATTATGATAAGCCGTTTCATCTGGATTTTCTAATAAAGTAAGGTTTCAGCGTATTGCCTGGCAAAAGGCCACATCTATGAGTGTAATCAGTGGAGATCGAACTCGCTACAATAGTGACTAACGGCTTCTGCGCTAACTCAATTAGTTCCGTATATTTGCGATACTAAAAAAACAGGAGGGACAGGAATATAACAACAGAGGATCTCGAGGATATGTTCTGTATTGCCTAATGATCATGTTTCGTGTGCGCATGCCCACATTGGAATGGGGTATTCTATTTTAAAACTAATCTTGACGGGTAGGGGGTATATTGAAAAATCCCAACCCTTCCTCCACTGTTTCATCTAAAAGTATCAACGAAGATCCAATATGCCACCTTTTTTTTATCAAGATTCAGATCTGAAAAAGGTACTATTGATAAAAAAAAAAACAATGTTTATGGAGTGTGAGTATGTGTGTGTGCAGAGACAGACCCGACAAACAATATATATATATATATATATATATATATATATATATATATATATATATATATATATGTGTGTGTGTGTGTGTGTGTGTGTGTGTGTATATATATATATATATATATGTGTGTGTGTGTGTGTATATTTGCGTGTATGTGTATATTTGTGTGTGTGCGTATGTGAGTATATATGTTCACAGTATTATTATTTATGTATACATTCATAAACTTAATAAATTTTATCACAATATATCAAATATATGAACATGTGTGTATGTGAGTAATAATTGAAAAAAGTCGTTACACCCATTGCCAAACTTGATTAGCCAAGTATATACACACACACACATGTGTGTGTGTGTGTGCGCGCGCACGCGCGTTTAAAGAGACATATATAAAGTGAGATATATATATATATATATACTAGCAGAGATACCCAGCGTTTCGAAAACATCTTATTATATCCACCAAAATCTGTCCGGACATCAGTCTGTACGTGATAGCCTTTCGCAAAAATCACACAACATAATCCCATTAAATTTTCTGAGTGTATCAATGTGACCCCTGGAATATTTTTTCAACATATTAGTTTTTAAACCTCACCAATATGTTTTTAGGGGGTCAGGTTGCAGTGTAACTTTTTGCTAAAATTGACACATTTCTTGTGCCCACTTCTTCGGCTGAATCCACAGGCAGCCGATGAAAAAAATGAGTGAGGATTTTGTATCGTTCATAGAGAGGAGGACAGAGTGAGAAGGGGATATCTTGTTAACAGTGGGTACTTTAGGATTGTTCAGAGAGAGGGGCTGAGAATAAGAGAAAGAATGAATATTTATCAAAGCGAACAAAGTGAAATAAGCTAAGCTCGGTTATCGATCATGGCCCAATATTAAAAGATATAAAAATAATGACGTCCGTTGCAAATCTATCCAAACCAAAACTTAAATTTAAAAAAATAATAATAATGCAAATTTAATATAACACAATGAATGTTATAGGCCAGAAATAAAGAGAATCCACTCATTTTATTAGAAAGACAAAATACTGTTAAGATCAAAAACACTGAATTCATTCCATGCGCCTGGCGGAGGCTGCTACCAAAATACCAATTTAGAACGCATTTGATATTTTGAAGAATAAAATCGAGCGAGACATTTTAAAATAACCACTACTGCAACGGACATTTGTCAGAAAGTGACATATGTCTAAAGACAAGTTTAGAACTCAATTCTATCGTGATAATTTTTGTGTTAATAAGAAGAACGGTTGTTGAAAATCATCAACTAAAAATTTTGTGTCGGTAATATGAAACCGGTGATAGGTGTAAACTTACCTACACTTGCAACTCGGTGAACCATGAGAATTTACCTTAGAAAATATCTACCCAATTTTTCTGACAAATTCTAATATTTGACCAAAAATATAAAGATATAAAAATATAAAAATGAAAATAGTTCTAACGAAATCAGTTGAGATTTTAACCGATACGGCAGACTATACTTTAGGTTAGACTTGAATCGGAAAAAAATAGGTATGGAATGATTTAATTTTTTGAAAGATTTCCGTTGCTTTTTTTTTTTTAAATTAGGATTAGTGTACACTTAGTTTTAAGTGGGGGTTAGGATTCGGACAAGGGAAAAAATCTGAAATTAGACATGATTACAAAATAATGTTTAACAATGCAGAAATTTAGCAAGCATCAAATCACTTATCTATTTTGCTTTTCTCGGATCAACATCAGCGGCTGGAATGTTAATATCCAGTGTTTTTGTTTGTTTTTGTTTTTTGTGGGGAGGGGGTCATTGTTCTCGTTAAGTAGACCTTTGGTGTATTATTTTTTTTCTTTTTTGTGCATTATTTGATTTTATGTCGGAATATACTATGGTTACACAATAGAACAATACTCCTTTAGTGTTCGTAAAATGCAATTGACAGTAAAATATCTTTTCGGTACGATGTAGGAAAACTGTTCAAGAAAATTGTCAAGTTTCACACCTTCTTTCATCTGGTGTTAAAACGATAGACAAATAAAGATAAAGAAGACAACTTATGGAAGAAAATCGAATTCAGATTATCAGCTTCAAATCATGATATAAATCAATAGATTGAATAAATTAATAAATATAAGTATAAACAAATGATTAGTCATTTTGAAATAATATTGATAAAAAATGGTAAAATAAATACATGGTAATCTTTGCTTTGACATACATATGCCTGGAGCGATGTTTAACCAACGAAGAGAAGCTCCAAACGTTATGCAAAGGCTCTAAAATAACAATTTCTCAATACTCACTTACATTCGGTAGGTTGGGTTAGACTTAGAAGGTAGATTTAGTGTTAGGGTTAGTTGGTAGATTTTGGACGAGGGTAGTAGGTAGGTTTGAACTTAAGGTTAGTAGGAAGGTTTGAGGTTAGGGATAGCGGGTAAGGTAAGTGTTGGGTTTAGTTAGAAGATTCAGTGTTAGGGTAAGTAGGTAGGTTTTGGTTTAGGGTTAGTAGATAGGGTTAGGGTTAGAAGGTAGATTTAGTGTTATGGCTAGTAAGTAGAGTTAGTGTTTGGGTTTGGGCTTGTACTTCTAATTTCCCAATTATTTATTGGGGTTATTCTTCCATATCTTTATCGGTAAGATGGCGGAAGCCAAGTGCCAACTACAGTATTATGGTTACATTAAAAATAGAACCTCTTCGTAAAACCTGAAAAAACATTTTTTTCTAAAAACTTACAAACTCCCGATACGTAAATCCTTACTGACGCCACCATAGGTTTTGTGTGTCAAAGCAAAGAATACCAAATGCATATCATTAAATACTACATTGAATTGAATAAACCAGAATGCTGTTTAGCTAATGATGGCCCAAACACGCAGGAATCTGTCAGCTTCCTGTACTTTAGAATTTTTGGTTCCAAACAGACATGACTGATACCAACTCTTGTTCGGGCAATTCTTCTCATCTTCAATGTAGTCAGAACGTTTCCGCCAATTCATCCAACGTTATAGATAAAAATCAAAATTTGATTGAGTTATTCATTTGCAACCTCATTAGATACATGTTCAAGGATGAACACAAGAGCCCTGGCTTCAATGCACTCATTCAGGCAGTTCCATCAAATCCTTCAGAGGGGAGTCCGGTCAGAAAATATTTTGTTAACAAGCTGATGTACACTTGGAATGAGCATTTTTTTTTTATACAGAATTTAATCCGCCTGTTGGGACGGATATTTAGTCTAGTTACTTTAATTTACTGAATATCTGTTCATCTGTCTGCCATTGCAAAACTCAGGAGACACACATCAATACCCACATGAAATTTTCTGTGTGTACTGATAAGACCCTTGAGCACGTTTTTGAAAAATCCAACACTTCTCAATCTTTTAGTGGAGGGTTTGATTTACAATTTAAGTGTTATACTAAATTTATCTCTTATTTTACGCCCGACTGCGTCCAGGCTTATCTAAAAATTTCATGACCATCATCATTAGTCTTTTATCGTCTGTTGTTGGACAGGATTTGTCTTTGGGATTCGCCCAACCTCTCTAGCATGGGCGTTGCGGGGCCAATACTTTCTGAACTTGTGTAGTTCATCACTCTATCTTGTATTCTGCCAGCCTCGCATGTGATCTCTGGGGATCCATGTTTTGAGTCGTGATGTCCATCGATACTTTAATTCGCCAGATATCTACTTATCCGTGTGTGTTGGCATAACTCAAGGACTGCTACAGCTATGGCCATCAATTTTTCTATGGTTACTTATGGAACTTCACAGCATGATTTTTGCATATTAAACTTCGAAAATTTAAAGGAAAATAATAATGTAGGGTTTACGTACGTGCTCTCCCCGATAATAACAATCTAATTTCCATGAATCCATCTATCTATGCTAAAAGTCTTATTCCATTTTTTCTGTACGTGATCTCAGAACAGTTAAAATGGTTTATCATTCCCAGAGGTATGAAATTATGCTACCCCACAAAAAAAATAACAGTTATCTCAGTGATACAAAATGTCTCATTTAGACCTCCTGCGATCTGCGATCAGCGAGGATTGATCCCATTAAGTTGTGATTAAGAAAAGCAACTACAAAATTACGATAAAGGTAAGCAGTGACCAAAAATAAATAATGATGGTTTACAATAATTCATCTTTATAAAGAAATGATAGAATAATTACTTTCCATTTTATTATTGAAAAAAAAATGGCCTGATTTAGTAAAGGTGGTAAGGGGAACACACAAGTCATATGTCCGAATATATCCATCCTTCCCATTACAATCTAAATGACATCATCATCATCATCATCATCATCATCATCATCATCATCATCATCATCATCAGTCTTTAAACGTCAGTCGTTGGACATAAACCTTCCCAAAGATTCGCCGCACTTCTCTATCATGGGCGTCGCAGAGCCAGTACTTTTTGAATTTGTCTAGCTCTTCTCTCCATCTAATATTCTTCCGGCCTCGGCTGCGCATGTGATCTCAGGGGATCCATGTCAGGAGTTGTGATGTCCATCGGTTGTCTGCCATTCTTGCAACATGGCCAGCCCACTGCTATTTGAGATTTTTAATGGATTCTATGATGTCCCTGACTCTTGTCTTTTCTCGGATGTACTGTGCTGTCTTGTGGTCTCTCCATGTGAGGCCCATCATAAAAGAAATAAAAATAAGAAGATCCTATTAATCCTATAAAGAAGGGTGTATAACCAATGCATCCTCCAAATAGTCACTTATGGAGCTGAAACATGGAACCTAACTAAGTGACCTAATTTTAGCTAAATCTTTTCATTGAGAAAAGGATAGAGGATAAACTGCAAATATAAGAGGACACTGGCCGTGTGCGCCGTGTTAATACTTTTAGTTATAGTAGAAGCAGCACTCAACTATATTATCAACAAAAGGCAATGTGTGACAAAAACACCTAAAACTTGTATAAAATTGATTTTAATGCAGCGAATATGCGTGTAATTTGTGGGAAGAAGGATTGACGAAAATTCTGATACAAAAAAGATATTTGTTTCCAACGTTCAAAACCAGACATGGAGAGAAGTGACATCTGGCGACCTCAAGTGGCCTCTGATGTCAACCACACAAAGCCTTTGTCACAATTTGATGTTTTGTGAGTCAACATGCCGAATATTAGGACAATAGCCCTCGTAGATTTAGCATGAAACAGATGCAAAGAAATCAACAGAAGGCTCAAATTGTATAAATTTTCACACTTTGTATATTTCATTGTTATATCTATCCATACCTTCGCCTCTCTCTCTCTCTCTCTCTCTCTCTCTCTCTATATATATATATATATATATATATATCATACACGCTATGCAAATACATTTACAGACCTCTCAAAATGGAATGGTGTATAGACATTGATTAAACGAACACAGATTTTAATGTTCAGCATTGATTTTATATTAATGAAATTAGACCATAATTTGAAGACTTCAAATTACATTTTGGCCCTTTGTCAAAAGTTGTAAAGTTATCCGTAATTAATTTGAAGGAAGATATCACAAAGACTTCTTAGTCTGGAGAGGCAATAAGATATTGGTCATAAAATTTGTGGGGGTTATCCATTGTTAATGAACTTCGCTTAAGACTCAAATTTAGAAGCCAAATAATAATACCGAGGCAACGCAAAACGTTGTTTAATTTCTACAGGAGAAATAAAGTATGATAGAAATTACATGTATTAATAGATGAGAAAAGGTTATTGATACTGAATTGATTGGTTAATGTCAAGCTTGAAAATGAGTTCCAAAGCTTTATATTTGTATATATACATAAGTTTTTTAGTAAATATAACGGTCTATTCATTATATATGCGTGTGTGTATGTGTGTATATATATATATATGTGTGTGTGTATATATATATATATATATATATATATATATATATATATATGTATTAAGAGATATTTTGAAATTGTCGACTGAAATGACATAAATCTAAGTCCCTTTGCATCTTTAGTTTTTAAAGCTGCAAAGCTTTCTAGAATATATATGCATGCGTGTATTTATGTATGTAAATATAAAATGTACAAGTACATATAGTTATTAGATATATATATATATATATATATATATATATATATATATATATATATATATATACACACACACGAACACACACACATATGTATATACGTGTGTGTGTGTGTATATATATGTAAGCTTACATGTGGTGTATTTGAGTAAATGCAATAACAATGGGTAAGGAAAATATATATATTCATATATATAGTCGAAATTCATTATACATGGTCTGTTCGCATATTATCTGTAAGTTTTACAAGAGATGAAAAAGTTAACTGAGCAGTTGAAAAGGATGTTATAATAAGATGCAGTATATTTTTCAGAGCTAATGCATTAGAAAGTTATGATCACGTTAGCCTAGTGGAATATAAGTATCCAATCTCTATAAAATCATAATTGCATAATGAGGATATTTCTATAAGCCTGAGCTCGTGCACTAGATGAACGCGTGTACTAATGTCGTACTTATGGCCTAAAGTTAATCCAATTTCATATATTACAGGAAAAGGCTAACATGCATATAATGGACATGTCAAGTAATAAACACGATGCAAAATAGGCGAGCATGCGTGTAAGTTTGCGTGCTGTACATATCCAGAAAGACACAGAGAAAGTGTGCATAAGAGAGATAAATATTTAGTAAAGAAAGGGTGTATGTGTGAAAGAGAGAAACATAGTAAGCGAGAGAATTATAGAGAGAAAGAGACAGTAAGAGAGAGACGCACAGTAAGAGAGACTAAGACTCGGCCGCTTTCATATGGCGGCCATACTGCCTGATACTGCGAAGACGCAAATAATGGACTTGTGTCTTAATTCATTGCTTAATTTCAATGGCGATTCGGGAGTCGGGCAGTTTTTCGCTTCCGCTTCCGTCGTTCACGGTTAGTGAATTGTCCGCCGATTTGCCACTTCCGGTTCGACTGGCGTCTCCCCAGGCAAGTCAGACTGTCAATGGGAGCAAATAACTCTCTCAGATCGTCTGGGCTTGCTGGAAAGTTTCCGTCCGTGTTCTCTGTCGCTGTCGAACAGAGGGGCCGCGGGGAGGTGAGGACAGTAAGAGGGAGCGAGCGGTGTAGCCGGGCGGGGGTGGCATCCTTGGGTCCCGAAAAAGAAGGATGAGTGCCCTCTCTCTCTCTCTCTCTCTCTCTCTCTCTTTTTCCTTGCTGATGCCGACGGGCCATCGGCGAGTCACGTGGCCGACGACAATTGACAAGCGATTGTGGCAGCTAAACGATTTGGCGCTGGTAACCCGGAGCCATACAACTTGATGTTGATCAACGTTCTTTGCCGAGCTAAGAGAATGGAGATGGAGGAGGCAGCCGAAGTGAAGAATGACGTAGGGGTGGCGCTGATAGGTGAGAGGGGAAGAAGGAAAGCGTGAAGGTGCGGAAAAAAAAATTGAAAAAAATCGTTTTTGAGCGGTCGGTTAGAAATACGATGAAAACAAAAGAATACGGCGTTGGCTTTGGTATATAAGAAGAACAGGTGATGCGAGAAGCCAGCGATACAGTTGATTTGAAGACTTCAAATAATTTGGAATGTAAACAGGACCCATTATTAGTACAAGGTCAGGGGATAAATAGATTTTTAAAACGGGAAGAAAACTTGGATTAAAGCGAAGGAAAGGAGAGGATTGCAGGGCGAGGGGGGTCAAGGAGACAGCGAAAATCTTGAAGAGAACCGAAGCAAAAGTGGGATAGGAAAAAAAAAAAGCAGGAAATTCACAAACAGGAAAAACGAGCAGATCTGAACTGACTGAAGATGAAGGACCATTGAAAATCGAAGGCCACGTGACGAAACAAGGGAGGGGTTGGGCATCAGGCCAAAGATGGGATGGATTGAATAAAGATAAAGAAACAGAGAAAAGGGTTGTTAATCATTATTATTATTATTATTATTATTATTTAGTTAAAAAATGTATGAGTATCGAATTTGACTTTGTTTCTCGAGATAATGCAGAATGCATTTCACACGATTCTCTGAAGTGAACAGTGCATCGCGAAGTACAAAAAAACACAGGTACACGCGCGCACACATACGAGTGCACTCAAGCGCACGCACGTGCACATATACTTTCATGTATAAGTATAATGTATTCATATATATATATATATATATACATATATATATATATATATATATATATATATATATATATATATATATATATATATATATATATATAACAGGTTTGCTTTCTGGACATGATCAATTCATTAGTTTTGTGACAAATTTGAAAGGAATATGCTGGAGTCGTCGTTATTTAATCACTAATTATAAGCTGTGAAAATATTCGGAGATATAATTGTATATCTATGAGATGATTTTTTTAGAAAAGACTATATATATATATATATATATATATATATATATACGCTCGCATACATATTCGATGGGATGCTGAAAAGTTCTTTGCCAAACCATAAAGGGAATGACCTAGAAGCAAACTCTAATATAAACGTACGGATCCTACAAATTGGTGCTTCATAATATAAAAAAAACACTCTTTCTCTGCTACAGCGATAAATAAAAGCTCAATGATGTTTTCCTGTGGATCATCATCATCATCATCATCATCATCATCATCATCATCATAATCCTCCTCCTTTTAACGTCCATCGTTGGACATAGACCTTCCCCAGTATTCGTTACACTTCTCTATCGTGAGCGTCGTATTTTCGAAGTTTGTCTAGTTCATCTCTCCATCTTTTATTCTGTCGGCTTCATTTTCGCATGTGATCTCTTGGAATCCATGTTGTGAGTCGTGATGACCATCAGTCGTTTGTCATTCTTTGGTAATATAATCAGGTTTTGATAAATATATATTCCCAGATATACGTTAGGTTTGTTCATAAACAGCAATTATGTTCATACATATGTGCGTGTGCGTGTGCGTGTGTGTGCAAGAGTGTGAGCAAACGTTCAAAATTTGTTCCTTCTAATGTAAAGGATGATTTTCACTGCCAAGAACCAATCATCACCGAGTTGCAATCATCAACTTATAATTGAGCAATAATTCTCCTTGATCGCCATTTACTGTATAAGTGTATTTGGTCACGGGACAATAGCTTTATCTTTGAAATATCCCCACGAGAAATCAAGTGGTACGGAACAACACGAATTCAAATCTATCTCTTTTTCAAATTCATCTTCCTGGAAATATTTCGTTTGATATCAGAATCGAAATAATGCTCCTACTTTTCGAAAGAAAACTCGCTATTGAAGGGCTGCTGATTCCCTGATACTATTGACCTTCAAATACAAAGCAGTGCTGTAAACATGCATTTTGAAAACACCACACACACACACACTATCTCATTCTCTCTCTCTCTCTCTCTCTCTCTATATATATATATATATATATATATATGTATGTATCTTCCAACTTTGGAATGGAGCACTCTGGTGGATGGGAAATTGTACGTAAGAAAATATATTGCTTAAATTCAGCCTTACCGACCGTCCAGTTTTGCGTCGGGCAGGGGTAAAATGCCAGCCTCTGGGTCTGAAGCGAAGTTTTCGATCCTACCTCATGGTACTGGATGAGATGATGAATAGTCTATAGCCACACTGAGGTGTTGTAATACAACGAAATAGATATCTGTGGATGGTTCAATTATCTAATTATCATGTATATATATATATATATATATATATATATATATATATATATATATATATGGGTGAACACTCAATAGAAATGACACGGAAAACGAATCATGTCTGTTGTTATACTTATTGATCCCTCATGGACAAATACGTTTTTTGGGTAACCTACATAAGTGAGGCTTGTTTGAAAAATATTCCATGATTTGTGGTATAAAATAGCATCCATATATGCAACATTATGATAATACCTTATGTAAATTAACAAACTACATGTAGTTTGACATAAGCTAAATATCATAATTGAAGAGGAGGTGGTGTTTGATCAACACTGCCGGGGAGTCATGTTAATATAAACGATAACTTGGTAAATAACTGATGATTCAAAAAAAAAATACACGTCGTACCATAATATCGAAGTCTGTGTAAAACATTTAAAAAAATGAAGGTAGTTACATGAATTACAGAAACAGATATTGAGAAATAAGCGACAGAAATGACACAAAAAAGATTTTTGAAAAGAAGCTTCTTTTTTAGTGTTTAAAGCTATAAAGTTTTCACGACTATATATATATACTCACACACACACACACACACACACACATATATATATATATATATCCTTTAGTGTTTGCATAGATGAATACATCATATGTTATCTTACGCTTTCAAAACATTCGTTCTACGCCATTTGTTTGCTCTTTTAAAAAAGCAAATAGCAAAGATGACGTACAGCGTTTGCAGTGAGTCGTTATGGTGACAATACATACCCCTTCTCTCTCTCTCTCTCTCTCTCTCTCTCTCTCTCCTACACCCTTCAGGTTCTTGAATATATATATATACATGTATAGTGTCCTTTCTAAGTACAAATCAGTAATTCAATGTACGATGTATGAAGGGTTTATTTCATAAAGTGCTCAACACATTCAACATTAAGATAAGTTGAAGTTGAGCTTTAAATATTGTGAAAGATTCGCCTGAAGAAGCCCCAAAGGGGCAGAGACATAAATGTATTTGTGTAGCGTCATCATTATATATATATATATATATATATATATATATATATATATATATATATATATATATATATACATATATATATATATTCAAAAACCTGAAGGAAAATGACAAAACGAACGGAAAACCAACTCAGGAAAACCAAGAGAGTCATGGAAGGAGTAATGGTAGGGATAGATTTAAGAGATAGAAAACGATCAACATGCATCTAAGGGCGGACCTGGTTGAAGGATATCATACGAATAGTTAAGTGAAAAAAATGGATTGGCAGGACACGTGGCACAGTTACTTCTACCATCTAGGCAATCCTCTGCATATGCGTGTTGCAACATTAGAAAAGTCTTCCAAAATATTTTTCCTGATTTGAAACAAATTTCATACAAATACTTAACTTTTCATGATATTTCATGGTTCAGCTTGGAGACCGCCAGGTGCCATTCATACACTTTCACTCTGGCACGTGTAACTCAAAATCTAGCCATCAAGCTTGATGTAGTTTCTCCATACAGTAGGCTAAAGTCACTGCAATATAACATTTCAGTCTCAAGCGCGCTAAAAAGCCCCATTGGCATACAGTTTTAAAAGCTCGGTTTCTTTTATGAACAGACTCGTGTATACACATTATATTCTTTTACAAAACTTTAGATTAAAATGTTAAAAGAAAACCCTCTGTAGATTTTTTATTCAAACGTATTTCCCTTCTTTTTTTTTTCTTGGTTTTTTCGAGAGAGCAAAACAGATCGTTATTTTTTTTTTTTCAAATTAAAGACTTAGTTTCATCGTGGGCTATTGTCATTGCTAATAATGATGATTGTGTTCTCGACAAAGAAATGTATCTAATGTTCGAATTTCTTAGATGAAACATTTTCAGTATTAACCTTTGACTAATTTTACTTTTTATCGAAACTTTCAGGTTGTTATTAAATTCTACGAATGTTAAGCAGCACGAATCAGGAATAAAGAAGTGACCTCCGATTAAACTTGAACTCATATCCCGTATCCTTCAAAGTCTGTCTGACATGGAAGAATGTACCTACGTGACTAAATTAGAATTTTGGTTTCTTATAGCTCTCAATGGCCGAATTGATGAATTGAAAACCAGTAAAAAAAATTGATGATATTTTTTTTTTTTGTTAGATTTGACCGGGCTTTTAACCCCTCTCCAAAATACAAGATTACGTTCTGAACAACCTAATGCAAGCGATGACAGCAATATTATCTTGAACCTATTTATTTTATTTTTCATAGATTAAGCTTGATCAACCATTATTAACTTTTGACTAGTATTTTCTTTCATTTTGAATTTAGTTGTCTTTCATCACAAATACTCAAACAAAGCCGGAAAATAACTGTTAAAAATTCAATGATTGTTGACAATGCTTTATCCAATGAAAATAAAATCAAGATAATATTGTTGCTGCTTATTGTACAAATCTAAAAACAATAGCAAATACGAGACCGAATAGATCAGGGAAAAGGAATAGATTTAAATGTTGGATTCGATACTTTACTAACTGCAGTGTTTTCATAGACCAATCAGTTTGAATAGATACCAGACTTTCCGTGAGACAAAAAACGGATGTGAGTTCAAATCTCACTAAGGGCTCATCGTCTGTTCTCGGTCTACGCTGTTTACTCACTGTCGCATATTGACAGCCTGTGTTGTTGCGATAAAAAAGCTTCTAAAATCAAGATTATAGAAAATACTATTTAAACCTTAAGAATGGTTGATAAATGAAGATATCTTGAATTTAGGAATTAAATCGGACAATTTTGAGTAAGCTTCACCTATTGCCCTCATAGATCATGTTATAGAAGCACAAAGCATTAACTGCAAAGTTATTGTAACATCAATAATCATTTATTGAGCTTGGAACAGATTTACCAGGACGGAACACCCAGTGAGAATCCAACACACTGCTCTTGAACAGCGAAAACAGATTGCTGAATGTCAGTCCATGGCAAGGCACTCGGACGCTAAGGCGCTATTAGCTTGGGACATAATCTACTTATATAAGAAATAATTTGATTTTTCTATTTCTCTGTCAGTAACAATGAGATCTCCGACTTGAATGTAACAATTATGCTGATATACATATCTTTTACCCACAATTTTAAACAAATAACACTTCCACTTAACCGAGTCCAGTTGTGTCTTTGAAAAAATCATCTTAGTAATTAAATGTATCTGTGATATTTTTTTTAGGGTATCCACCTGTTAATTAGTTGAGATTTTGTATGTATGTATGTATGTATGTATGTATGTATGTATGTATGTATGTATGTAAGCAAATCGAAATTGCACTAAATCATCAATCATTGCCTTGAGAAATCGATACTAGTATCCTTAAGATATTTAAGGGGTAAAGCATTTAGACTTGTAAAAATAATGCTTCCCTTTACTTTCGACCCTTTAAAGGAGGGGAAAGTTTCGCTGCACTTGATCAATATGAGTTCAGAATGGGTTCCTCTGCAACCTCTCAAGTTTTTTGCGTGGGTCCGCTTCAATGATAACCCTCAATTGGATGTCGTCAATCACGGAAGGCCGTCCGAATCTACAAGGCTCTCGTCTCCGTCCCGAAATTTGGGGGATCAATATTAGGCAATGCGTCCGTTTAGGATTCTCTGCATAAGATACTTGGTTAATATTGTGAGTAGTTTCCCCTGATTTACGTCCCATTCTAAACTCATATTGCTTGAATTTGATTTTTTCCATCTTTGATTTTACAGCCTCAAACGAACGAAGAATAAATAATGGAAAGAAAATGTTCAGCTTAAATAGATAGAGCGAAATCCACGCTCAAATAACAACAAACAATTATTTTTGCATCAATCTAATATTCGAATTTCCATGAGATGATTTTTTTAGGGAAGAAACTTGTAATTCGTTTCAGGTGAATGAGCCCTTTGTTTCAAGTGGAGGGTAGGAGACATTTTCTCAGCATTTTTTTCTCCTTTGAATGGATGAGTCCATTGTTATTGACAGAGAAATTTTTAAAAAATCAACACATTGTTTATCACATTAGAAGATTAGGCGAAACGTTGTCAATCAATTTTGATTTTTTTAAAAATCGCTATCACAATCAATAATCGGGCAATCAATGCGTCAAAATTTGAATTCATGTAAAAAAAAATTCATCGAAGAATAGATATGGTCAGTTTAGGACATCACTGACATTTTCCATCGGAAAACATCTATATTAGAACGAAAAAAATATATAGATTCTGGAGAATCTAGATGTAATAAATATATCCGCCAGAATAAAGACCCCCAAAAGATTGAAAAGGCCTTTTTTTCAAAAAAAAGTCCGGTTGGAATTCTTGATGTCAATTTTTCAAGTCTAAAGACAAAAAGGTATGGCCAGATGTGTTGGAACACAAATACATAAACAAACACACAAACACAAGTGATTTTCTTTCTAAGAATTGAACTTTGATGGCTACAATTGTTCAATACTAATCAATATCTCGCCAGTTGTGCTTAGAAAAGGAATTGGTAAATTTCTTAGCAATAGATAATAGTTAAATGACCTAAGACACAAATACCGATTGCAGAGTTAGTGAGGTTCTATCAAACATTTTTCTTTGAAAGGGAGATAAATGATAAGGCAGAGTCCCCCCTCTCCATCTAAAACATTTTTTTCAAAAACCTGCCGATTTACTTTCAACAAAACCGCTCACCAGTCGATGTGTCTTTGCTATATCCATTGCTCTACCCATAGATCTTATTATGATATCGTTATGGGCAGCGGTAGATCCAGAAGGAGATTTGCACCCCAGCCCACAATTTTCTTGGGTGAAATACAATTTAATTTTATTAAGTATCTAGATAAGGAAATTCAATAAATAAAAAGTCCAAATAATTCAAAATAATCATAAAATTAACCTTAATCAATATCAATATTACTTATTTTATCTGATATCTGTTGATTTTACACCTAGAAGTAGTAGCCTTAAGTTGTCTAAATTTCTTAGATGAAGCATTGTTTATCATCATTTATTTTGAGTAGTATTTCTACCATCTTATTTCTGTTGCTTTTTATCGCTACTCTTAGATTGTCATTCTAAAATCATAAAGCATTACAGGTCTAAAGCTTATTCTTTGTTTCCGATCCCCACTGCTACTTTAACGATTGTAGGATGACGATTTCAGATTTGCAGTAACAGGCAATAGAAATATAAGTGAAGGAAATACTGATAAGAAATTTTAGAAATAATTGATAAACCTTTATTCATAATACTTGTACCTGTATTGAAAGCTTCAATACCTCAATTCAAAGTCGACGTACTTATATTCAAATTTATAATCACTTTTATTCAAGAAATAAGTACTTGGAAAAATAGTTGGTTTAGTATATTATCACTGATTTCAAAAAATTGCTTTGCCTGATTAATTTGCTTTTCTCTCCAACCTTAGCAGACATGAAGAAACCTCCACCCACGCAAACAGAAAACATTTATCTTCAGTGAAATGGTGCAAACAGGGCAACGAATGATTGATCAAGGAAGTTTTTTTTACAAAAGAAATACAGCAATATTTCAATTTATATATAAAAAAAAAAGGCTATAATCAATCTGGTCAAGAAAATTGCCGAGCAAGGAGATAAATTGGTCAAAAACTTCAATCTCAACAAACAAAGAAACTCAACCACTACAATCCAAGACCAACGGGCTGGGTAGAGCAGGATGATTGAAGAAAGGGTTTTACATAATAAGCTGATATAGTACCCGTCAAAAATTACAGGATGCTCTATGTTATATATAGTAAAATTATACAAACAAACCTTTTCGTAGAAATGTATTTATTTGTATATGTATTTGAATGAAATTAACTTGCAAATGATAACTTAGAAGTTTTTGATGTTTTATGTATATGTCGATTTCCAGTAGCAGCAATGAAAGCAGTAGTGGTAGTGATGTAGAGGTAAATACACATACACAATAAAGTTGTGCTACGCCCTTCCTCTCTTTCTGTTTACTTTAGCACAACAGAAGCACACATATCACACAAACTAACGATTAACAGTGACTGGGTCCTGTATATGATAAGATTACATCAGTTTTCTGGTTATTTTAGGTAATATCTAAAACGTACAGAAAAAAAAGAAAACAAAACTTGGAAAATTACACTTATGATTTGAATAAAGGAACTTATAGGCTTAAATAATAAAATACTTATATTCTAAATAATGGCCTATATGCTTTGAATAAGGGTACATATATTTTGAATAAAGGTTCTGATGTTTTGAATAAAGGTACTCATCTTTGGATAAAAGTTTGAATAATCCTGCAAAATTGTCCGTTTATTATTGATTAATATTCGTTTTCTTGAGACTTACCATCTTTGAAACTTTAACTTAAATGTACGTATTAAATAAGAAGTATGTTTTGAAATTCTCTCGGTATATATTAATAAATACAAGTATCCCTCTCCTTTCGTAAGTTCGCTTTACGCCATATCTTAGTTTTTTCGTAAAAAGGCCGAGAGCGAAAATGGCATTCAGCGGTTGTTTTGCAGCGCTCATCCTTTTCTTCTCTCTCCTTCTCTCCCAGCCTCCTTAACCCCCTATCATCCCAAACTTCGACGACTTAGCCTAACTTACCACCATCTCTAATTTTTCGGTTCAAGAATGCTCAAATCTTTCCCGTATTGATTGATGGTAGTTGTTTCCATAGGAACGATCTACTTTGAACTGCAGGGGGCACCGGTGTTTGTTTTTTTTTAAGATTATGATGAACAATTTTTCATATGCTTTGCTTAATCTGGTACAAATTCCATAGTAGTGGGGATCGAACTCACTACACAAGCCATTTGGTCTATGAGACAAGTTTGCTTGCCATCATTCTGTGTAAGTGCCCTACATTAGTAACAAAGTTGGGCGATTACAGTGTTTAACTTTGTAACACTTTTACAATAAAAATCTATAATCCACTAAATGTCAATGGTTAATGTAATGTTATCTTCATCGCCAAATGGAGTCAAAGGTACTTTCCCCTTTTTATAAAAAAAACACACAAAAAGCAATGCACACAAACACACGTACACACATACATATATGTATGTGTGTGCATGTGTGTTGTACATATTATATGTATATATTATGTGTGTGTGAGAGAGAGGGAGAGAGAGAGAGAGAGCGTGTGTGCAAGTGTGTGTGTGAGAGAAAGACTTTTCAATGAACGTACGGATATCACACTCTGGTCTTGTGTGGAAAGCCGGGAGCAAGACTTTGATCCTTGGCAGAATGCACAGATTCACCTTTGTGACTTTTAACAGAAAGTTTCGGGTGATACATTCTATGGCCTACTTCGTATACATGTTTGAATCTGTTGGTCTTTAGAAGTACTTTCGTTTGGGATAGTTATTTCAAGTGTTTACTTGCGAGTGACTTCAGAGGACGCTCACGTGCAATATGCATCTGGGGAGAACGGAAACATATCGGCAAAAACGCTTTGTTGAAGACAACAAATATCAAGGTAATAGTCTGGAAAATGCATGGAATGATAAAAAAAAATTATCTCAGAACTACAGGCATGCAGTTGTAACTCTTTTAGCCGGTAATCTTTGGACCTGGGCATTGCTGGACCATAGAAAATTTCATAATAGTGTGGGAAATAGACCGATATTTTTGGTAATATTCTTGTGATATAAATTATATTATGATAAATGAAAATTATTTGTGTTTGCTCAGGCTCCTTCACTGTTTATATTAAAGATGGTTTATAAGATTCAAAAAAATAATAATAAATACACGTCTAATTTTATGCAGAAGTAAACATCAGAATTTGTCAAATTTAGAGCTATCCGATTCAGTTTCAAGTCGTGCTTAAGTTTTACACATTCAGTCTAATAATTTGGTTCATAAAATCGCTGAATTACAGTTCAGCCCGTGGATTGAAACAGAATCGAAGAAATCAAGTGACAGATTCACGATCCAATGGCGGCAGATTTAAATCTTTCTGGACTATGGTAATTGCCGGACCACAGAGTGCCGGATTAGAGAGGTACAACCTGTATTCAGCAGATCAATACTGTTCATTTTTTGTTTTGTTTTTTTTTGATGTTTTAATATTAGAATTTTATTCAAATCTTTTATATTTCATAAATCGCCAAACCTTGGCCTGATCATCTGGAACTATACATAAAACACCAAAATCTTGTGAATGCGACTGTGTATTGGTTGTTATAGACGAAGGCAAATATAAGCCTTAAATAATAATAATAATGATGATGATAAAAATGATAATAATAATAATAATAAGAAGAAGAAGAAGAAGAAGAAGAAGAAGAAGAAGAAGAAGAAGAAGAAGAAGAAGAAGAAGAAGGAGAAGAAGAAGAAGAAGTGATAAATAACCCGATGTGCAGAAAGAATTCTTTTTTCACTTGTTTCCAACTTAGACAAGTGGGGAAAGAAAGCCAGGAAGACTTGTGTGCAGCACCAAAGGTGACGGGTGGGGTGACCGTGCGCATGGTGAAGAAAACACTGAAACGTCAAACACTGTTAAAAAGTCGGATGTTATTAATTAATGCTCCCCGCGCTCAGACGGGAACTGTAAGACGCCCGTTGTCAGGGACATCCAATTAAAACGGGCCTTATTGTTGTCATTCGGCATATTGCCGGAGGATATTCGCTGGCAATAGAAGTGCGTCGACCAGTGATATTGCTAATGAGAGTGACTGCATCATTCACACCGCTGCTGCCTGGTTTGCCTGCCTCAGCTGTGATTCTCTAGCACAGCCACTTTTCTAGAGCAGCCACTGCTACTGCTAGAAATCGTATAATTAGTGCTTGGACTCTCTCGACACGAAACTGGTTTAATTTTGAAATTAAAGGGGCTATTTAGGGGGTTTGGAGTGGGGTCGATATTTTCCTCATATAAATCCAAACCTGTACGCATGAATACCATTTATGTATGCCTGTATTCATTTCAAACAATACAAGGATGAAAAAAAACTCCAACAGGTTTTTAGCAATAAGAAAATGGTTAAAATGGACAAGTAAATAAATAAACCATGGATTCTCTCAAGTATCCGTATATTTTTAAGCACAGGCATGTCCGGCTTTACGAAAGTTTGCTTCTGACCACTTGCACTTTACTAAAGATCTCAAGCTACCATAGCTTTCAACTGTGTCTTGTGAGAACCTATGCTCTATGTAGATTGATTTTATGCATCAGTTCGCAAGGTGTGTCCAAAGGTATTAGATAAGACTACGAGAACTCGTAAGAATGTTATGCTTAGCGTGAAACTCACAGATATAGAATGTTAATATTGGGGTCTGTGAACGATCAAAAGTTTTTCATATAAATCAAATGGTAATTGCTTCTTCATCTTACGCTATTTTGGTTTACAAAAAGATTTTTTATGGGAACGCTCTACTTTTGGATTGCCAGGTAAACCTGTATTTACCAAATGATTGAAAAGAACAACAAATATAAATACATTCTTCTAAGTATCTGAATATTCTTTAGTATCTCTCACAAGTTGGTTCGGTGCTCACCTTGCCATAAAACACAGTTACGAGGTACAAGATACCGTGAAAAGTGATCATTCCACCTGTAACTCCCTAGACCTCAAACATTTTCCTTCAAATTCGATTTGTCTTTTATATTCCTTGTTAAATTATATTATGAATCGAAAAAGATTTGTAAGAGTTTATAGCAGAAAATCTATTTCGGGAATAAATGCTCTAATAATTTTAAAAATTAACCTTTTCTATTGCAGGATTTGTTTTCGGATTTTGGACTCTTCGCCTGGTGGACAATCCGTAAGAACAGGTCATTGTTATTCCAATTGTTGTTTGAACCACTAAACTCATTAATTTTGTAAATTTTGTTCTTACCACAATGTTCCGGTCGATCCTTACTGTGACTTCCGTCAGGTAGACAATTCGTATGAAAAGAATGGGCCGTTATCATTCCAAGCAAACTCATTCTTTTTGTTGCTTCTGTTGTAACTACAATATTATGACCTATCTGCTCTCTAGCTACCTTCGATAATTTAAAGATGGAGGTATCATTCAAAGATTGGTTCGGACAATTGAACTGATTATTTTTGTTGCTTTTGTTGTTACAGCTCTTGGACTTATGATAACTCAAAACATTACAAAGAAGTTATTTCTTTTTTCGCTTGGTTCCAATAAATCTTGCTGAAATGAAATTCACCACTAAAAAGTAGAGATTTTATTTTCCTGGATAATTTCTTAAATTGTTTTTTCAATTAGTCTCACTAATATGTGTAGTTTCTAGGGTTCCGTTGTATCATTGAACTATGCCCTCAAATGCCAATTAATCTTTATTTATTTCAAATTTAGACTTGATAAATAGTACTTCGTCATAAATTCAGCCAAATCAAAATTACTTCTTGAATATATTATCACTACCGGGGCGAGACTAGGGGAATTGAAGATCTTAAGAAAAATTGAGACAGTCGAGACCACAGCAATTTTCACGTCTACAAGGATATTGAAGTTGTTGGAAATTTGAGGAGATGATGATGATGATAATAATAATAATAATAATAATAATAATAATAATAATAATAATAATAATAATAATAATAACAACAACAACAACACCCATAACCTCCCACTGGTGGCAGCCAAGGAAAAGGCATGGTGAAGGCGGTGCAAACCACCCCGCTACTGTTATAGGCGAGGACGATATGAAAGGAGAGCTGGAAACCTCAGGAGACTGACTGTCACTCAACCTTCAGAGGTAACCAGCAGGCAACTGGTGTGAAACTGTAGTCTGCAGCACTGCTGTGGACAGTGAGAGCGCGAAGAGGAGGACTAGAGACTTTAGGAGACTTGCTGTCACTCAATCTCCAACGGTGACCACCAGGCAACTGATGTGAAGATGCAAATAATAGTGACAATAATGATGATAATATATAGCCGTACCTGTCACACTTATAACATGAGTAGCAGCCATCAGATCCTCTTCCATCTTACGATATTATCAAACTGTCTAACTTTTTCCCTCTCCCTTACCACCCTTTTATTTGCCTAATTTCCTTTCCTTCCCTCTCCCTTCCTACTTTCATTAAACTACCTTTCTTTTCTCCTTTGTCCCTTCTTACCTTGTCTTTCACACATAGAATCAGTAGTATCCATGAACCGAACCTGTTGATGTACATTTGTGATGTCTGTCATCGAAGCAACGAGTCGTGGACCACTACTACTACTACTACTACTACCACAAATAATAATAATAATAATAATAATAATAATAATAATAATAATAATAATAATAATAATAATAATAATAAAATCACCCTTCAGCAATGGCCACCGGGCAACCGGTGTGAAACTGTAAACTGCAGTATCACTGTGGCCTATGAGAACTAGGAGAGAACGCCTGGAGACTTGAGGAGATTTGCTGTCACTCAAACTCCAGCGGTAACCACCAGGCAACTGGTGTGAGATTGCTAATAATAATGATAATAATAATATGAGGAGGAGGAGGAGGATCCAGTCATCGTGACCAAACCAAGAAAATAACTCAGACAGTGGATGCAGCCATTCTAACAGACTACAGATGAACAAGTGAGCGAAAAGCTGGATGAATATCAGGACCTTTCCAGAGAAGGAGACTATAAAGTTGTAGACTATAAAATTGACTATAGTACCTATAATTTTGGGGGCACTTGGAACAGTCCTGAACACCCTTAAGAAAAGACTTGAAGAACGTGGAAGAAATGAAATTATTGAGACGACGGCATTATTCAGCAAGAATACCGGGGGAGGTGCTGGATTATTGATGAGACTTGCTGTCACTATTTTACCCAGCAAGAACTGCCAAATACTTCTAGAGAGGAAATGCACATTATATTAATAAGGGAATATTTTATTATTTGCAAAAGTATTACTTACACGAAGTAATACAGAATAGTTTATTACATTATATTTAATAAGCTTAGTTTAGTGATGCCCAAGGCTAGATGGGGTGGGAAGATAATGTTGCCTCAATGCCTCAGGTGAGGAAGGTCTGTCTACCTTGAAACCAACATTCGAAATCCTGCCTTTTTGCCACCTAGAGTTCGAACTCCTACAACTGGTGCCGATGGGAGATACACAAATATCTAAGTATTACCAATCAATCAGAACAAATTATATTTTATTACATATATTATCAAAAATTGTTCATGTACTGCATTATGAAATAATTCTCATCTATGTTTGTAAAATATAATACAGAGAAGTCGTTTATAACTGTCACGAATAATGTTATCAAACGGTTATTAAAATCAGTCAGTCCCAAACACTTTATTTGAAATTGATAAAATTTCATTTCATGAATAAAATTCTATTTCATATTAATTTTTCATAATGTAAAGTTGTTTATAACCATGAATTGAATAACATAACTATGAATTTATAACAATGAATGTAAATTTATAAAGATGATTGTAAATCGATCCAATTTCTATATCCTGAATATATACATAAGATTCCTTACACTGCAATTTTGCTTAATAACAATCATTTACAAAACATAATTATTTGTTATATTAACACTA
Source organism: Thysanoteuthis rhombus (assembly GCA_963457665.1). Taxonomy (NCBI): domain Eukaryota; kingdom Metazoa; phylum Mollusca; class Cephalopoda; order Oegopsida; family Thysanoteuthidae; genus Thysanoteuthis; species Thysanoteuthis major. The sequence continues at coordinate 40,844,204 of OY735206.1, forward strand.
CAAGAATAAAGCTTATTCCTACAACGCTTGTGATTTGTAGAATAACGCAAATTTCGTTTCAAGATTCCCTTTCTATCCGACGTTCTATAATACGTTTTCATCCTCAAGTATGGAATCTAATTTCTTGTCTATGATACAAGAGTATCAGACGGTAAATGGATCGATATTTTGAACCAATGCAGCAGGGGTATTCGAATTTTCTACTGCACATTGGACAGTGACTCTATTTTATGTTCACTCTGTCATAAGTTGATTAATTAGAATCTTAATTTAAAGTTTGATTAAAGACTTAATATGCTTGCACACCTGTAGGTGATATTACTGAGGCCACGAAATAACTCCAAGATAAAAAAAAAAAACTATTTACACACACACACACACACACATATATTTATACACACACAGAATAACTGACTACGTGTAGTATGATATAAGCTACATATCAAAATCATAGCTTAAAAGAGAGGCGGCGTTTTATCAACACAGCTGGGGTGCCATGTTAATATAACCGTTTTGTTTTTAAATCCCCGAAACGGTTACATGATAAACAACTGATGATCTCATCAAGAGAAAATTTGCGCATAGTACCATATCAATTTATGTGTAGAACATTTTTTTAAAAACACTGGAGAAAATTACATAAATTACATTAACAGATATTGGGAAATAAGTGTTTTCGATTTTTGATATGCTTAGTGTTGAAAGCTTTCCACAATATATATATATATATATATTTATATATATATATATATATATATATATATATATATATATATAGTAAAAAATGGTCCGATAGAATGAATCATAAAACATAAATTGCGTTATATCATATAGTAAATTATTTGAGATGATCTCCCGTCCTTACACAGTTAATACTTCACTCGCCCTAGACAACGTAAATAGAATGAAAAATAGAAGAAAATAGGGCTGGTGCAAGAATCGAACCTTCAACATAGCGATGGTCTTACCATTGAGCTAAACAGCGACAGTTATGTATTAAGAAAGAGATGAATAGACCGAGCATAAACGAGATGAGAATTTGGTGTGAATGCAGTCATTTGGGCCTTTTCATTATCGGTGTCTGTTTAGCCCAATGGTAAGAGCATCGTTACGTTGAAGCAGCCACCCTATCAATAGCAGGTTTGATTCCTATAGTAGCCATAATTTCTCGATTGTTTATTTTATTTGCGTTGTGTAGGGCGATATAGTAACCGTGTTACAATGGGAGATCATCTCCAGTAAGATTCTATATAATATAACGCAATTTATAATCCATATATATATATATATATATATATGTGTGTGTGTATGTGTGCATGTGTGTATTGTCGTACACGTAAAATCAACATTCAAAATCTATGTTTTTCACGGGGATCGAACGCCAAACACTGACACCGGTAAAAGATATGCAGCTAGTTTAGCAAATATTGGAGGCTTCTGATGGATTTTCAGTCATTTTAATCAACTTAAATTGTGTTTTTGCTCAACACATTTTATATCATGGGTATCAGCTCAGACAAGAATAGATAAGTAGTAAAAAGTATATAAAATGTACTGCAAATACCACTACTCATAAAATATAAGCCGGTGTAAAGGATTATATTCATATAAGCTATTTTGGTGAATTCATTTCAAAAGAGAACAAGCTAGGGATATTATTTTAAAAATTAATTAATTAATTGATTGATTAATTGAACTAGTTGTAACCAAACCTGATTGCTGCAGGGACAAACTCAACTCCTACTTAGAAACGATTACAGCAACTTTTATATTGTATATATGATAAATAAATTGCTGAGTTTGGCAGAGTCTGTTAAAGGGTCGTCTACCGATCACTTGGGTATGATTTCAAATCACAGTAGGGAAATGATGATTTCATACATAGTTTCACGGGACGGACAAATAGTGATGAGTTAACTCTCCACATGATAAATGTTGTTACGTGGGGGATAAAGTCGACTCATACTTGGTCTTGATTTTGACAACAGTAATTGATTAACTATCAAAAGAAATGTATCGTGAATACCGTCAATATTAAAAAATCACAAAATAGTTGGAATCATTCACCATGCGTTCTTCATTGTATGCACTGTTCCTCATTTTACAATAGAAATTAATTTCAAATGTTTTTACTACAGAAATGCATTATAAATGATTTTGCTGTAAAAATGTATTGTAAATAATTTTCGTATAGAAATGTATTGGAAATCAGGAAGCAAAATATTTTCAGTGATCAGGAATCAATACGAGGGTCACTGGCAGAATAGTGCTATTATCAGTACGATGTTAAATGCACTGCTAATGATTTTACTATAAAAAGGCATTACAAATAATTTTGCAACAGAAATGCATTGAATATCAAGAAGAAAAGGGTTGTCAGTGGTCAGGAATTAATGCAGGCATCAATGAAAGAACAGAGGTATTATGAACTGAAGATACTATTTCATCCTTTTTTTACCTCTGCCAACGAAGTTGGGGAGGTATGTGTATTTGGTGCCGCCTTTCCGCCTATCTTTCTGTCTGTCATTCCGTCTGTCCACAAGATATCACCGAAAGAACTGAATGGATTTCAATGAAATTTGGTTCAAGGGTAGGCAATGGGGTATGAAGAAGGTGGTTTAATTTTAGGGCGGGCCTTTTTTTGATGGATAGATATTTTTCCGTTCTTAGATCTGTCTGCACATCTCTGATGCTTTCCGGTCGGTTGGTCGGTGGATCCCAGTTACATTAAGCAATAGAAATAGGTAAGAAGGAAAACGTCATGAAAAGGTGTGACGTCATTAAAAGAAATATTGATGCCCGCATTTTTGTATTTAAAGAAAGACAAACTTTGCCCCCTCCCCCCAAAAAACTGTCGAAGACGGCCATTTACGATTTTTATTGAAAATTATATTTGTAGAATATTTCCACATTTTACAAGTATGAAAATCAATTAAAATCAAAGAAAGAATACTTGCTCGTCTCCCCCACACACACACTCCTCCTCCTCCTCCTCCTCCTCCTCACATTCTCCTCCTGCTTCTGCTACCACTACCATGGACGGTGGACAAATCACCAAACGCAGGGTTTTTGTTTTCCCCATTCATTTATATATACACTTATGACGACAGAGGGAGTGATTAAACTATGTGGCGGATCCATGCACAATTACTTCCCCTTGATGTTATATGTCCACACAACATAATATCGCCAAACTTTCATGTCTACCCAGACGATATCCCAAAGTTATCCATGAAATTCTATGAAATTAGGAAGAAGGAAGAATAGTAGGCTACGAAATAAGTGATTGCAGTGGATCCATGCACAATTACCTCCCTGACATGGTAGTTATATATGCACTGGGCATATATCCACATGATATCTCCTAAAGTTCTAAATGAATTTCTATGTAATTTTGAGGTAGGATGGGCTATGGTGGAGCAGAACTGATTGAATTTGGGGGCGGATCCATGTACAAGTTTAGTTTGATTATTCGTCGGGCTGTCTCTTTCTGGTACAATGACACATGTGTGGGGTACCCAAAGAAGATTGAACTCAGTAAAGCAGTAAATGGCTACATGCTCCGCTACCAAGAGTTATTTGCTAAACTTAGCTTAGTTTGACACAATAAGAATCGAGTTCTCTACAGCAAGCGAAACTTGACTGCTAACCACTGCTCTATAGTAAGGCACCCAACGTAGTTGTTCATTGAAATTATATTAATTTGGCCCTAAGCCACAAAGGTAGGATACCATGCGATGATCAATTTCAGTACATTAACAAATGATATCACGAAACTAAATATAGATATTAAGTAGCTTCTGGCAGAACTTGAACACGCACTTTTTCGGATTTGCGCTGTTTGGTCTAACAGTTGAAGTTTGAATCAACCTGGTGTGTTGTGATTTAAAAAATAAGCAACGATAAAAAGATAGAGAAAAGCTAGTAAAGAATTTTCTTGAAATAGTAAAAATGCTTTTTCAATAAAGCAGCAGTAATAAGACGAAGTAAAACAAGTAATAAAATAATAATGGTGAAAACGCTTCCTCTCTAAAGAAACAGTACTAATACGGTTCAGACCTAGTAATCAAATGATAATTGAGAAACAGATTTTAAGAATGATACAAATGAAATGAAAATTAATGGGAAAATCTAATTTTCCAAATTCAGCGTGGAAACTTTGTTTTCGAAGCCACACAATCCAAGAGTATATACTTTTATGTTAATTACGTCCCTTTAATTATGAAATCATGGCTCGTTATATATGAATGCACATTTCTGTATGAGAGCGCTTTATATGTCCAAAACGAGATTTTTAATGTTTTTGTGTGTGTGTGTGTGTGTGTGTGTTGTTTTTCCAAAGGTGACAGGGATCTCAAATCAAATTTTGCATAAGGTTCCATAATAGCTCTAGCAGAGTCTCCCTACTGAAAAAGCCAAGACAGTTATTAATAGCAAGATAGTCTTGCAGACCCTAAGTTCTACGCGGATTCTATCCTCACCGGATGCCAAACACCCGTTGTCTTTTGCCAGAAAAAAAAACTTGTCTTTTAGACTAATTTGCTAGCGTTGTGAGTTCGACTTTTACTGAGTTCGGCAATACTCTGGCCTTGTGTCAGACTAAGCCAGGCCAGGTAAATAACTATGGAGCGAAGTTATTTGAACTTTTAAAAGACTTGAACTTTCCCGTCCTCCTCATTTGGCAATTTACTGTGCGGCAGTCACCACGGCAGCAAGGAAATAGATCCCTTATCATTTGTGTGGCTTTATACGAGATCTGTCCCTCGTCACAAGACGCCGTTATGACAGCAGGCGTGCAAGACACAGGGAAACTGAATACGCTGAGCACCTTGACAGATGCATTTGTCTGGGTTTCTGCAGGAATCAAGTTCTTCAAGAAACAGTTTATGCAAGTAGTTATTTGTCAAGCGACAAAACATCAGCAGCCAGAAGGTTAGAATATCATTGATTACGCCTCACTTTGGGGCTTTACTTCATCTGAATTCTCTCCTGTTGTTTACTTCTTGAATTTCATCGTTATTCATTCAAAACAACGAATTCCGAAGCATCCATTTGTTGCTTAGTTTTGAGTTGTTATTTTGTTTTTCATTTTTTTATTATTATTATTATTATTATTATTATTATTATTATTATTATTATTATTATTATTATTATCATTTTATCTCTCAAAGTGTGGAAACGCGAAATTAGATTCCAAAGAATTGAAAGCCTTAAAATTCACCCGCATATTCTTCATAATCATGCCATCCAAAGTGAAAGAAAATGTGATTCTTCTACTTTGACCATCATTTTCACTGCTTCGATTTTCGCTGCATGTTAAATAACACATTTCTAATGTTGAGAAATTAGGAAAAAAAGATTGAAAAAGAAAGAACAATAAAAATAACATAGAATACTGACTTATTTTCCTTAGCTTTCATAGCCTAACAGGTAAGGCGCTGTCAGGAGAAGACGGGCTCCTAAGGATAAAAAATGTTAACTACAATCTTGCCTGAAACTTAACACTCATTTTCTATTTATGCTGCTTACTTATGATCTTAAAATAACGACCGGATAGTTGGGATAAAAAGATGAAAGACTAGTCCAAAATCAATAATAACGATAATATTTCATCGAAGAATTTTGAAGGCAATCACATCCAATATTATTCATGTCAATCATGATTTAGTGATAAAAGAAATTATTTTAAAATGCAAAATAGAAATTTCATTTTGTTTTAGTCCAAATCTAGTCCAAGTCTGTGGACTTTTTTTTGCCCTGTACAAAGAACGATCCTCACTAAATTTAGGGGAGAAGACTCTTTGCTGTTAGTCTATCACATCACATTAAACAAACCTATACACAAAATTGACACTTAAAATCACTACCATGTAATTGGAAGGTGGTTGCCTTACGAACTGAACTGAACTAACAAGTCTTATATACCTAAGAATCTTTTCATTATATCTACGATACAATAGTTGCAGTAATCATCTTCAGTCAGAATAGAAATAGAAGTAGGGTTTAATCCTGCTGCAATCAGGCTTGTCCGATTTTTTTATTTACACATACTCCACGCAGACGAGATGGGGCGCATGTCCAAGGGTGTGCCTATTGAAGATTGAACTCACTGCAATCGAAAAGTCTGCTGGGCGACTTGTTGACCACCACGCCATGAAAAACCTCCAAAGTACGTTTTTAATAAGCTTAGCTTAGTATGATACAACGTCACAAGTGTGGGGTGCTAATCAACAATATAATCTTGCTAAACATAGCTCAACGTTGAGCTGCTCTTATTATTATTATTTGAACTCAGCTTCGACTAGAACAAGGCGACAAGTGTTCATCCACTGGTGAGGATCAGACTCACTGGAGTAGATAGAGTCTTGGACTAGCTAATCATTACTCTAAGGCAGGCGTCCTATGTATCGATATCTACCAAGCTTAGCCTGATACGACACAAAGTCCAAAGTATATGCTATCCATGAAGATCGAAGTCAAGAGAGCAGTCATTTTTTTTCAGGCTAGCTCATTAATCACTAAGGTAGGCACCCTACATATCGATAGTTATTTATTAATCTTAGATTAATACGACACAAAGTCACAAGTGAATATCAATACTGAAGTGATTCGCTATAGTGCGATCCTCAGTTAAGCTAAGTAAATATTGATATGAAGGGCACCTGCTTTAGAGCGATAGTTAACAGACTAGTCTTTCAGACCTTTACTACTGTAGTGAGTTCGGTCCCCACTGGTTCCTGACACTTGTGTTGTTTTGCTGTATCCAGCTGATCTCAGTAAATATCAATACAGACAGCGCCTGCCTGAGAGCAGTAGTAAGCAAACTAATCTATCAGACCATTACATTTGTAGAGTATTCGATTTTCGCTGGGTCCCAACGTTTGTGGTTTTGTCCATACTCAGATAAACTTAGTAAATATCAATATAAAATGCATCTGTCTCAGAGCAGCATTTATCAGGACCATTACTATTCTAACGAGTTCAATACTCACTGGGTACTCCACACTTGATACTGTATCCAATTAAATTTAAATAACCTTATCAATACGTCTTCTTAGTTATTTATACTTTTTAGTGTTTTTTTACAGATTAACCGATCGTTTGAAAGAGTGTATAGCTTCACTTTCAAGTCAGCTTTCCTTCTGTAGATGCATATCAAAGAGTGTCACCAATGCGACCGGGAAAATAGGCCCAAATCCTTTCCACTGAACGTACTCTCCCATATCCTTACTACAAATCACTCCCATGGAGGCTTGCAGAAAATGTCTTTTTGGTAAAGGATATTGATGTTTGAGAATGATTATTACTTCCTGAGAGAGGTGTCATTGGTCAAGCAGTTAACAGCAGGAAAACTAGAATCAGCAAATCGAGTTAAAACTCTCCCCACGACCAAGTTATGGGTAAATTGCAAGTGAAGTAAGTTACGCCGCTTAGGGCGCTTGTCACTTCTAAGATAATGTTCACAAATCGAAAACTTCGAAGAACTTTGAAGCCTAGTCGAGACAGAGCGGGCGAGAGTGAAGGAAATTCGTCATATTTGATGCCCAGGGGAGACGACACTATTTATTATTACCCCTTCCTCCTTGTTATCATCTATCTGCTCCTTAATTTATAAGATTTTTTTCGGATACCAAAGGTTGATTGATGGAGGTGGGGGTTGCTTTAAGATAAACGGTAACGGAATTGGAATCTGCGAAACGAGTTCAAACTCCAGGTGGGACAGTTTGCATTCATTATACACAAATGCCCTTGGGAAAAGCATAAATGCACTTCTCCTCCCAGCCAAGATTAGATATCAGGACAGTTTGAGACTTTTAGAAGTGTGAGGCGGTCCATCTTGGGCATAAAAATACATTATTCCAACAATGACTGGATCTCTATCGATTGTTCCAGAAATGAAGACAAAAAACATTGCCATGCATGTCTTGTAACATGGGAAGCAAATTCGTTTTTTCTGAGGTTGATTATTGCTCGAAGCAGAGTCCTTTGGATTTTTCAAGTGTATCATGTTTTGCGTGGTGGAAGAACTTGCATAAACACTTATTCTTATTTGCACTTCATTTAATTTCTACAAATATACAAAATGATGGATGCTTTGTATCAAATTCAACACTTCGGAAAGAAACGTTTTAATCAACTAAGATCTTTAAATCCAACTGTACTAAGAGGACCACTCTTGGACAGTGAGTGAATAGTGCAGATCGTAACCCCGTGACCTCATGACCTATTGCGTCGGATAATCTGACCAGACGACTAATCCGAACTTGCATTAAAACCAAGGAAGCCAGAACAGAGGATTTGGACGCAGAGAAGAATAATTAGATTTATCCTTTACCACGTTAGTAATCACAAACTAAAAAAAGAAGGCTTCATTCTATCGACAGATTCCGCCCTCACACAGCTAATGAAATCTAAAGGAAAGTGGAGCAACATGTTTGCAGGAGCTGCCGAAAGGGAATAAAAGTTGTCGTCCAACCGCCTCAAAGGGGGCTCCATTTCCTAGGCTTAGAAATCAATTTTCTGTCTCCTAGACTGGTTGCTAACCACGACAAGAGAGTCCAGTCTGCCCTGCTATTCAGCCATGTACACATAGATGGATTTATGCCTTCCCCAAGGGTATTAGTGCCAAGTGAACACAAACTGTCTCAGCAGAAGTTCTGCCCAGTATACTGATTCCATTCTCAGTGTTGTTAACTGGTAAGCCACCCGTACCTCCTCGACAAAGAATAAACCGAAAAGAAATACTTCTGATGACCTTGTCACGCGGCATCAATATAGTCTTTGTTTATTTCATCTTCACAGATGATATAGATATTTACTAAACTTAGATTAGTCTGCCACAAGGCTACAAATATGGAGCACCCAGTGAGGATCGAACAAGCAATAAACTACTAATCGCTGAGAACTTTCAAAATCAAATTCAATTTTATTCTTATCTACATTTGCCATCATGGATTTTCCCCAACGACATTCAAGCCACTGGAACTAAATGAAACTATTGGCAACGCTCGACTTACGGAGTGAGTAATTTGATCGCCTAATTCACGTCAGAAAAATACATAACGTCAAAAGTAAAACGTAATCTGTACACATATACAGATATAAGTAAGGCTATTTTTTTCTAAACTTCAAGTTGCTTTTCTCTCCTAAAACACACTTTATATCATTTGGAAATACTATTTCAGTCTACCACTCGCAGTAATCATTATGTTAAAACCTCACGTCAACACAGAGACATCTGTGGACACTGCTTACGAGTGACTGTATATATGATTTCTCGCCTCTTCCACGGCTCTTTTCCAATATTGCTTATGACTCAAGTAGTTGGTAACCAGAACTCTGCTCCCTGGGTGTCGGGTGAATGTGTGAGTCTGGATCATAGAGAAAAGGTGGGGAGGTTGAATCAAAACAGGAGACCCGAGCCAACGACAGAGAGGACTCCCGGGGCGCTTTGGGAAAAAGTCGGTTGTATGATATATCCGTGGAGACAGCAGGATTTGAGCAGGCAGCAAGAGAGTGAAAAAATGGAGGATCAGGTTATGTCTAAAGCAAAGGAAAAATGAAAAAGAAACAATGAATGGAGCAAATAAATAAAAAAAACCTTCACTTATCAAACAGTTTGAAAAACCTGCTCAAACTAGCTGGCTCTACCCAGAGGAACATAGCAAATCCGTGTCAGCTAAACTAGGTTTCAATTTATTACACCCTTTCCCAATGTTAGTCTTTTCTTTATTTATTTCTACCTGGCCATTTAACCAAACACACCGTAAGTAAGCCGTGTGCTACTCTGAGTCGAATAGATCATACTTTTCTGTGTCAGTACCATAATGTACACCTTTGAGTCTACAGACGCCAGAGAATAGTTAAAATATAAGCGAGAATCAATGTAAGAGTCAGTAAATAAACGAATATCTATTTGTTTTCACTATTTTTCATCCTATAGTGACGTTTGGTTGTGGGAATGATAGCGAAAAAGACAGGGGAAAAAGTACGCTAGGAAAAAAAGTCACAGAAGAAGTCATAATGATTTCAGGCTGGGGAAAATGTCATATAAATAGTATTTTAATATATCTAATGTATAGCAATAAAAAAAGCACCGTTTTAATAAAATAAGTAATATTTAATTTATTGTAATAAAATGAGTAATATTACTCCCAGCAAAACAAAAGCTGTACGCTATTTTCACTTTTCACCTTTTTTTTTTTCGTAAAAGCGGAAAGGTGGCAAAAGGCCAAGTTTCGAAAAAGGGTGATATCTGTAAACAGCCATCACAGCCACGAGGATATAATCAGTTGTTTTATAATGTAAACGCCAGTAAGTGTCCCTCTTTCGAACGCCACTCAAAAGTGCGTGATATTGTGTAATGTGTGTGTTAAGGAAAAACGTCAGAATAGCCCGATAGTTAAAAAAATATATTTTCTTCGGTTGGTTCATAAAATTCTTTTAAATGGTGCTTGAGTCCTTTCAGACATCATAAAACAATGTCAGGAGAGGTGTGTCTTGGAGGAGAGACCGACAGTGACCTTGGCTCTGTCTCCAGCAGGCCAGTTTCAAATATCGAATTTTATAGCACCTATATCGTTCCCGCCAAGAACACAAGCTTCTGCGAAAGCATAATCTGAAGCCACACTTTTGATGAGCTCTACATGCAGGAGTCTGAGATATTTATTCTGGGTCCCCACTTTGTGACACAAGATCATCTTACCCTGGGCACTGCAGTCGAGCTGCACATATCAGGGAATGCCTTAGAGAGGACATTTCGACTTTTCAGTACATAGGAAAGGGGCTAAGTAACGTAACAGTTATCGGCACAGATAACGAAATCCACCAGTCAAATTCGAATTTCGAGACTGCTTACGTTCACGTAGCAGTAATGCCCTCGAGAAAAGCCTGAATCCATTTCCCCTTGGGTTTTGTCCCATCACCATTTCTCTTGACGAGAATTTCACGTGGCTGGCACTAATACTTGGCAGTGAAGCGAATTAATGAGTAAGCAGTTGGGTAAACCACTCTTCCATAACTATCTTACCGCGCTGGCAGAGCAACAATGAATGATTATCAAACCCATTGTAAACCTCTACTTGGTCCAGTACGCACACACACACACACACACATATATATATATATATATATATATATATATATATATATATATATATATATATATATATATATATATATATATATATATATATTGTCTTTTTATCGTTAAAACTGAATTTTAAGATAGGCTTTGAGACTCAGAGCACGTATAATAATAGTGAAATAACTTCTAAAAGTAAATATAGTATAGCAAGTATACTTAAAGTCACACCATAAATCGAATTCACTCAATACAAAATACCAGGTACAAATATGATACTACTAAATACACTATGGACAATAAGAGATTCATAATAGACTGCATTAATATTAACCCCAAGGCTAATACTACCTGGGATAATTTTAAATTACCCAACTCAAACTATCTGTAATCATATATATAAGAAAAAAAACACAATCCAACGGCTTGATACTACCACTGATTAAGCTCAAACTCGACCTACAGTCACCTAGGCACCTAATATATATATATATATATATATAGATAGATAGATAGATAGATAGATAGATATAGATATATATAGATATATAATTTAAGAAAGTTGACTATTTGGGAAAGATAATACCTGAAGCTGATTAGGACATCTCAAGTTCTTAATCGGTAATGATAGCAAGCGTACCGTCCGAAATTTGGACTCCTTCAGGGCTTCTGGCGAAAAATGTCGTGAGAAAACGATGGTAAGTCTACATCAAGCAAAGCCCAGTTGCAATATTGTAGCAGTGTATTTTGTGATAAGATAAGAAATGAAGAAATATCGGGAGGCTGGGTTTAAACAGGAAGCGAGTGAGCAGGCTCGAGCATTGTGACTTCGACCGTCATATAATACAAAAACTCAATCAGTGGCATCTCACCGCCAACTGAGAAACCCCACGAGAAAGTGTACACTACTGATTAACTTGTATTTGAAAGAAATGAAACAAATACTATTATTGGGAAATTATTAGGTTTCCAATCAAAGCTATGTGTGAATACCATTCACCGATCTATGAATAAGTGCAAATCATCAGGGTAACATTGGATAGAATCTCATGATGTAACCAACAAATTTAGGATTTTCTTTTGCCTAAAATTTCTTTGAGTAAGTTTCTACACTCAATGTATGATGTGCATTGAAAATATCAGAGAAAAGGATTGCCAGTGGTCATAAAATTAAGACAAGCTTCATTGACAGGAAAGGGACCATCATGTGTATAACTTGAATGCATTACTACTTAATTTACTATACAAATATAGTGTAAATGATTTATCGGACAAATGCATTATGAGATCAGAAAAAGATTTATGTGGTCAGGAATTATGCAAATGTCACTGACAGAATAGGAATATATGTTTAATGTAAATCCATTGTTGATGATTTCACTGGAAAAATGCACAGAAAACCAGTGAGAAAGGGATTGTAAATGGTCAAGAATTGATACAAAAGTTACTGACACAATAGAGCAATTATATTATATATTTGAAAATAATTCAAGTGTATTCCCAATTGATTTACCACCGAAATGTTACTACAAAAATGCATAGTAAATTTTATTCTGTAGAAACGTACAGAAAATTGGGAAGAAAGGGATTATTAGTTGCCTGCAAGCATTATTGATAGAACAGGAATATTATATGTGTAGTTGAATACTTCTTTTTTTTCATTCATGTTTTCCAATTGTGTTACGGATTTGGAAAAAAGTCACCACATCTAAGATTTAAACCATGTAAGCATTTGAACCTTTTTTTCATAGAACACAATTATTTGGTCAATGCAAAAGTGACAAATGTTGAATATTCTTGGTATTTAAGTTTGTCACAAAGAACACAGAATCTGAATTTTTGATAAGCGAACCAGACATAGTCTGAAAACCAAGAGATAACAGGTGTGGTCGGTCACTCAAAAAAAAATCGTCACATGACCAACGTCTTTTGGCTGTATGCCGTATTGGGGGTGATCAGTTGAAGAAAATGGGGGGAAAAAGGGGTGATCAATGAATAAGTTACTTCTCTACCTTCTTGCTCAGCTTTGGCTTGTAAAAAGTCTAAATTTTCCCAAAGCAAGCGTGGGTACTACCGGACAAAAACCAAGGAGCCAATTCAACAAAATTACATTGCGAATCGATCATCACTCAATAAAATCAGGAAGAATTGGAAGAAAACGAAACATTTTTCTACGATTGTGGTATGTCAGTGACAAGATATTTTTTGTCAAGATTTCTGGCGATATGACAGGGAAAAGTGAATCCATGCCTTTTTTCTCAAGGGCATTGACAACCTCAATAAACATAAGTAGTCTCGATCGACATTCGAACTAGATTTACTGATTTTGTTTGCCGCGCTAATTCTTATGCTTTCCTTATGCCTTAAAAACATCTTACTAACGGATACACAAAATTAATCAGGTAAAACACTGATGCTCACAGACACTGTTCAATGTCATGGCAGATTGAGGTCTTTCGTAAAGGAGAAGTAGTGTTAAGCGAACTTTCTCGTAAGCGGTGGGGAGATTCTATACATATATAAAATGCACGTTAAACTGACCCATATGAGAATGCATATTTGATGAAGTATTTTCTTTTCAAGTCGGCTATCTGTGTGTATCTCCTGGTTTGTGTGAAGAAGGTAATTCCTCTCCATACAATGAATAGAAATTTTAATCTATAAACTTTTTTATTCTGAAATCCCTCGCGTCTCCTTCTTGTCACCTGAAAGCAAGCTCGGTATCCCAACAGGGATGTAAATTATTCTACTCACGACTGAAGCAGCGATCGAAGCAACACACGCTGATCCTTGAGTGTTCGTGACGTGGTGACTCACGTTGCCGGCTTAGGCTTTGAATACCATATTGACTGCTTCGCGCCCTGCTTGTAAATACCTAAGGCCCTTGGATTCCGTTCGGGAAAAAACAAGCAACCGATGGCTAATCCGAGAATAAACTTGCAACCCAATGATTGATTGAGGCGAAAAATGCTCGCTAATCGAAAGATTCCCCTGGCCCTTTATTTCAAGTTTTATCCAGGGTTTTCGTTCGAATTGAGAAGACTAACTGGAGTCAATCTCGATTCAACATTGGTGCACACGGAAATAAAGGAAATATGAGAATCCATTCGCAAATATTAGGGGAAAACTAAAATGCTGAGAGATTTCCGGTCATCATAGAATGTTTTCCCTGCTCAGCACGTGTGCATCGAAATCTACGTAATTTATCCTGAAATATTGTTCTGCGTTTTTCGTAAGGTGGCATTAGGAGCGTTGAGTTATAATTAACTTATTAAAAGAAGGTCGATTTTGTTTTTATTGTAATATATCATCGTGGATTATTTTAAAAAATGATTCTAACATTTATAGAGAAAGAAACTGAACAATATTTTTGGCATCTTTGATTTTTCTTTGTACTCTGAGTAAAGAACAAAATGTGACTCAAACGCCAAAAAACAGACCTGCTTGGTCACTCAATAGAAACAGTCACGTGACCAACGCGATCAAAAGAAAAAAATGGGAAAAGGGTGATCAATGAATAAGTTACTTCTGTTGCATTCTGTTAGACAGTGATCACTAAACAAACGCAAATGCCAGTTAGCATGAACTTACATTGCAAATTGAAACTCCACTGAAAAAAAATATTCGGGGAGGAATTTTCAAAGAACAAAAATTGTGTTTTCAGATATAATATCATCATACGTACACAGCCAGACAGACCAATTTAAAAACTGAAGAAACCTAGGTTGGGAGTTTTGGTGACAGTTTTGGTTGAGAGTATTTCACAAAGATTTTTGAAGTTTATGGAGAGGCTATGGATGAAATGATAATGGGGGTAACAGCATATTTTTTTTTCTTCTGCTTGGTGGGTAAATATTTTTCGATGGAAGAGAACTATGAAAAAGCGAATTTATGCCTTCAGCAGGGTTATTAGGCCAAGTGAATTCTGAAAATGTTTTCAATATCTTTTAGCATTTGGCCTGTATGTTGTGTATTGACAATCAGGCTGAAAGAGATTGTCAGTCATCAGGAATTAAGGCAAACGTTACTGCGAGAATAAGGATATATATATATATATATATATATATATATATATATGTGTGTGTGTGTGTGTGTGTGTGTGTGTGTGTGTGTGTGTGCAATACGCCTGTGTCTTCGTTAGTGTGTATGTATGTGTATGTTTGCTTTCTTTTCATAATATCCAGTAAATTAAAACAGACCATGGCTCCCGAATTAATCTCTCATTAAACATAAACAGAAGGTCTGTTCGACCATGGGGTCTGCTTCATAATTCAGGTATCTCTCAGCCAATAGTTGGAGATTATCAACTATCAAGTGAAGAAAAAAAGAAGAATATCATTAAAGATTATTCTTTTTCATAAGAGGTCTATTCTGAGAGAATCAAGCCATTTCTGATATCCCGAGAACCAGTCACGCAGCGCTGATCTATCTTAGCAGTCAATAAAATACGACCTTTACTATGCATGCGTGAACATACACTCTTCTCTTTGGGCTATCAATCGGCAGTGAGACGCCTTTGAGTGAGCTTGTGTACCGTGTGACCGTTGCCTGCCCATTCTTCCCATTTCGTGCTGGTGATTTTTGGCAAAGCATCACATCACCCAGGTATGTCAATCTCCATACGGTTCAGATTTGACTCCCCGTGACTTCTGGATTTTCGTCGTTGAAAAGGGTGAGTTTCAGCTCGTGGACGTGACTGAATGAAACTCGACTCAGCTGCTGACGACGATATCGAAAGAGAACCTTGCAGACTGTTTTGAAAAGCAGGGATGAGCGTGTAAGGTCCCAAGGGAACCAAAGTGTTATTGCCCAAGGGAGGCTCTTTTTTTTCTTTTTTTTTTTTTTCGTTAATATTGAATGGCTGGAAAATTTCCAGGCAGACTTCGGCTATTACGCAAAATAGAAATTATGCAATTAGAGGGACGGACTTTCTCCTCATATATTAGTTAATTATTGCTTCATCATCATTTTTTTATTGAAAATGTCTGACGAACAAAAATAAAACTTATCTTTGAGATTTCATTGGCTATTCGTCAGACTTTAAGTAATTATCAAAGCATAATTTGTTATCATTGAAATAGTCTGGGGAACACAAAACAATACTTATGGCGTTAATAGGTCACTCTTCAGATTTTAAGAATCATTTATGATCAGCCATGACTTTTTTTGTTTAAAATGAGTTCGTGCAGCAAATATAAATAAGCCAAAACGTAATAATTTACTGTAAAACTTGGAAATGACAAACAAGTACAAATAAACCCTCCTATAGTTATGGATTGTATACTTGTCGAGAGCTGTGAAATTGATCTGATAAAACAACAAGAATAACACGAATGATGAGTTTAATAGTCCGAACAACACAACTGGGAATGTTTGTAAATTCACCTCAGAGGGGGCTACTGATTGTGATTACCTCAGAATAGGTTTATAGGTTTATATATATATATATATATATATATATATATATATATATATATATATATATATATATATATATATATATATATATATATATATATATATATATATATATATATATATATATATATATATATTGTAACATTAAGCAAATGGTACAGAATTGAAAAATTTTTACCAGTTAAACCATTGTCTTTGTCACTTCATAAAACCATCCATCAGCTGCTGGTAAATTTTCTCTGCTTTTTCAAAGTGTTTCGAACTAACTGATTTTGATAACAATAGCCGTCTGATAACACTATCCATCAATATACGGCTTCCTATGTTTTTGGGAACCAATATAGAAAAGAACTTGAAGAGCCAATTTAATAATAATGTAAGGATCAATAATGAAGAGACGAATCGGTGTCCAAAATATTATAGTATGCATTAATTTTTTACAGCGTTTTCAAGCGAGAACATTGCTTCAGTAATATCGATTGTATTGGCCAAAGAAAACGCGTTTTCACTACCGAATAGTAACAGGATCTCACCTAAAAGCAATAGATTGTCGAAAATTCATCCCATGCGCTGCAAGCAGAGTTTTAAAGGTTAAATTCCCAGTCATCAGTTGTTATAAAACACATGAGACAAATTAATTCTTGGAATCGTCAGGCAGTTCAGTGATAACATTTATAGAAAAGAAAAACAAAGGAATAATTGATTTAGAAGCAAATCTTTATAGGCTTCCACGAAGTCCAACTCAGGACCAGTAGTGTAGGTCATCCAATGAGGATGCGATTTCACTACACAATAGTTATGATCTACTAAACTAACTTACAAAACCATTACCCCTGGGCAAGGTTTAGTCTGGCAAAAAACCCATGAATGTGGGACTTTCATCAAGGATCGAACTGACTATACAACATAAGTATTGACTAGCTTGCCAACCGTTAACCCAGGGCGAAGCACACCTACAGTCATTTTTATCGCTCATGTCTATTCAATTGCCATTGTGACCATGTGCAGACACTGGAGAAAAGGGGGCCTATAATAGTACGAGTGTTAGCAGGTTGACTCGCAGGCAATTACGCAACAGTAGCGAGTTCTCTCCTGACTGAGTGCACCCTATGCCGGACTGAACTAAGCTTAGTAAATAACAGCAGCGCCCATCATAGCCCAATCGTTAACAAATTGTCGTTGCAACCCTATTCCCTAGAATTCGATTTTTAAGGGGTACCCCATTTGTGCCGTCTGTCTCACACCCAGAAGGTCCTGGGTCCGAATCCCAGCATGAGCAAATTGTTACGATAAATTTCTGTGGGCATTCAGGAGCTAATTGAGTACACGCTGTGTGATTAAGAGTGGAGGTGTCCCCTCGTTGAACCTGCACTCAGCCAATGGGGTAGTTATAAAAACTTGTAGGTATAGAGCCCTGACATGGGAATCGCAAATATCACTAAGCTAACGCATTCAACATAAACCGGGACTTCGTCACCGGTCGTTCATACACCATCGGGAATTGTCTCTTAAGAGACAGACACTTTGCCTTATACCGATGAGGCAAATATTATTTCCCAACAGAAAAAAAGGTGCAATTATTTTGTTTCTCTTTGTTTTATCGAGTTGTATCTTAAATTGTAAATAAGTTAGAATATAAACGTAGCTTTTATCGTCATCTAAAACGCCAGCGTCTTCAGTTGACTGTTCACCCATGAGTACCTTGATTCAGCAGGGACGTCACCATCTGCCTTTTAGCGTCCGTCGTTGAACATAGATCTTCCCAAGAATTCGCCAGACCTCTCTATCATAGGCGTCGCAGAGCCAAATACTTTCTTAATATCGTCACGCCATCTTATATTTTGCCGTCCACAATTTCGCATATGATCTCTAGGTATCCTCGTTGTGGGTCGTGATTTCCAGCGGTTGTAGGACATTCATGCAACGTAACTAGTATATTGCCATTTGAGTTTTGTAATGGATTCTAAGATATCCCTGGTTCTTGTTTTCCTCTGCGAGACTTGAATTTCTAAGAAACACGGATAAGTATTCAAAATTGTTGCACAAATCATAGGTCCAGTGTGAGATCTCTGAGAGTCTGCAAGAAAATTTTCAGCATGCTTGAATCGATAAAATTAGAAGGAATCAGCAGTTGTGACATATCCAAAGTTTATAATCGGAAAAAATTCCATGATTATTGGAATCGTGCGCGCCAAGCTTAAACAAACCAGTAAGCTGACTGAGGACCCGATGCATGTTTTCATCATCATCATCATCATCATCATCATCATCATCATCTTTTTAGCATTTGTCGTTGATCATTGTCCTTCCCAAGATTCGCCAGACCTTTGTAGGCGTCGCTGGGTCAATACTTCCTAAACTTGTCTAGTTCTTCAAGCCATCTTATTTTTTTGTCGGCCACAGGTTCGCATATGATCTCTTGGTATTCACGTTATGAGTCATGATGTCCAGCAGTTTTCAGATATTCTTGCAACATGACCAGCCATGTGTCATTTGAGTTTTCTAATGGATTCTATGGTACTTGTTTTTCTCTAATATACTATGCTGTCTTGTGATCTCTTCATGTGGTGTTAGACATGATTATCTCCTGTGCACGTTGCATGCTTCTCAGTTTAAGGGTCAATCTTTTGGTTAGATTCCATGCTTCAGCTCAATTTTTCACTGTTCAGATAAGGCGTGCTTCAATTTTGGTTTGGTCAATTTTCATGCAGCGGTTATGACTTCAGTGACAAATATAACTTTGTATTTATGTGTTATATGTGGATCACAAATATCCGACGCTCTCATGAATTACTACGTTAGATAATGACCCCTAATAAAGGTGGTGATTTCCAAAAAACGCTGACCTTGAAGACCCAGTCGTTCTCGAAAGTTGAAAGCAATATAATTCTGTAGTAACGGAGCAAGTGTAGAATCATTGAATCAGAAATAATAGCTTGCAAGAATTTAGCACCGGGCCCTTGAAAATACAGGGCCTGTAACAAGTGCTATTATTGCTAGTTAGTTAATCCGGTACTGTGTTTCACTTCAAGGAAAAGACATGACATTGGCTTTGGAATGTTAGAGATATTAAGCATTTTCCCATAGCAACGTCATTAAAAATGTTGTTGTAAAAAAGATGGAGCAATATTTGGTCGTGCTATTAATTTCTTTTCTTACAACGAGGACAGAAATTCTCAGTTTTCTCGCACGAATCTTTGGCAAACATGAAAAGTAACACAACAAAAGCCATATTGAGCGAACTAATTCCCGATCAAACGAAGAAAACATCTTGATGAACTGACTGGTAGCCATATTACATTCCTTTGGTTATTGAAAGGGGGATAGATCGACAGAGAAAGAAATACATTTTAGATAGAAATGCTATAGAAAGAGGGAAACAGGGAGAGGAATAATGAGATAGAGATGCAGCAAAAATGGAGAGAGACGCAATAGTATTAGAGACAATATAGAAATGGAAAGACGTAATAAAAACGATAGAGGTGCAATAGACATTGGAAGAGATACAACCGATGTAGAGAAAGATGTGATGGAGAGAGAGAGACTTATATCTATTTTATTGTCCTTTATTTATCTTGCCAAATGACCTCCGCTATTGAACCCTACCAGGTGATTTGCCTCTAGTTCTTTGGGAGATTTGACGTCTTGATTTTTCTACTCACTACCTTGCACACACTATAATCAGAAAAAGTTAATAAAATGATACGACGGAAAAAGCATACGCGCGTGCATACACACACAAATATACACACATGAATAGACATACGCACGCATTTATGTAAGACACCCAGAATTTAACTCACTACTCAGTAGTAATGATCTGTGAGACCATTACCTCACGGTGGGTACCAGTGATCATGGTTATGCGGGTTATATTTCAAAGCCTAGCAAGGTTTTTTTTTATAAGCTTGGACATTGCAGTGAAGACAAATAGAAACAGTCCGTCGAAGACAGAAAAAAATTTTCAACTTCAAAAGCGCGAGGTGGAGGTCTTACTAATACTATTTTCAGTCAGCAGAACTACAAACATTATTTTTGTGTTGAATTTAAGCGTCAGCATATTTACCAAATGTATTTTTATGAATAGACAAAGAATATCTACTCAAAACCTCTTCTAACCTTATTGAAATGAATGAATGAAAAAATTAGGACAGCCCAAGTCTTTTGCACACACACACATGCACACATATATACGCACACACGTATATATATATATATATATATATATATGTGTGTGTGTGTGTGTGTGTGTGTGTGTGCGTGCGTGTGTGTGTGTCAGTGTGTCGGTAAATCAAAAATTACGTAGCTTAATTATACAAAAAGCATCTTTTTTATGCAACACATATTTTTCAACATAATGTCCTTCTCTTACAATGTACTTAACCCAACGCTTCTCCATTAATCACAAAGATTATGCAGTGAAAATTTCAGAACAAAATCCAGCTACAATTCTATAGCCCCATTCTTCTATATACATACACATGCTATATATATATATGTATGCACACACACACACACACATATATATATATTGATGTACAGAGAGACTGAGAGAGAAAGGAAAGATAAACGTGTGTGTGTGTGTGTGTGTGTGTTCATAAATATTACAACTGCTACATCTTTGCAAATTAAATCTGGAGATTCTTCCCTAATGTATCTAAAAGAAAACTGATCTTATTAGTCCAACATAATCCTGAAATTATTTTTAAAAAATTGATGTAATCTAATTATTTTAGATTGAATCTTCGTTTATAGTGTTATCCGTTTCTGTGGCCATAACAGTTTCCTTTTGTGCTGATCAAAGTAACAAAATATCAAACCTTTTGCTGTATTTAAGACTAAGAAAGATATGCGAATGGAAAAGTGTGGACCGGCCTTCTGTCATTGAGGAAAACATGAATGAATAACATAGGGTGGGAAGGAGTCTGTTGACAAAACTGTAAGAGCTTGGATCGATTACGACGGCTGTTACTTCAGAGGGAAACAAATAACTTCCCGGGGTGTTAATTTTCTAGGAAAGTCCTTCCCACTAGGAAGATTGGCGTAACATAATCTCCCTATCCCCATTTCCTCCTTTTGGCATTATTCCATACAAAATAAAACTTAATAAATACAGGCTGACTCGCCGTGGAGTAATGGCTGTCAGCAAGGTAGTTTCCCCACACTTTTACTACTATAGTGAAATCAATCCTCACAATGGGATCAATACTTTCAACCTTGTTCCAGACTAATCTAAACTTGGTAAATATGTATTTGTACGTTCCGCTGTGAAGTAAGGGCTTGCAAACCAGTCTTTCAGTTCATTATTTCTTTAGTGAATTCGACCCTCTCTAGGTGCCTCATACTTCTAGCCTTGAGCCAGGCAAACCTTACTTTAGTAGATCTTTATTTTTGGTTTCTGCTACTGAGTATGTAATGGCTAGTGTAGTTATAGATCATTACCCAAGAAGTGAATTCGATCCTCACTAGATAATTCACACATTTTACTGCCAGATTAAGATGAGCTTATATACGTATTTGAACGCTTCACATCTGCACAATCTATTCCTACTGTAGCGAATTTGATCCTCAATTTTGAAGTTGCACTGTACGAAACTGCACTTGGTAAATGTATAAATAACTTTTTCCTGAGGCTTTCCTTCGGTTGAACTTGCATTGTACCCAGAGGGTGGTCATAAAAACTCGGATACAGAGTCCTGCTCTCGACCAGACTTGAGACTTGCAAGAATCAGGCAACTTGCAGAATGCAACAGAAACGGACTATATTCTATATTCCAGGCGCTTTACCGCATTTTACCTTATTCTGAAGCACTACGTTGATTCAAGGATATGTAACCTTATATAAGACTAGAAAAAAAGGAGCTTAAAGGCGGAATTTATGTTGATCCATAATTGTGCACAAAAGTCTAAAAGAGCAGAAATGGGTTTATCTTTTCAAGTAAACTTTCTCAGTTTTTCATACGACCGAATTTTTGTTTCTGGGAAATTTCAATGCCAAAAATTCGCCTCAGGAAAAAAATCCGTCCGAGAAAAATTCGTCGCAGAAAATTTGACCGACGGAATTTCTGGGTCAGTAGCAGAATTACTATGAAATATCGTAACGTTGATGTTTTATTTACTTGTTTTCAAAATTTCATCAATAACGAATTTTCCTGAAACAAATTTTCTGGTAGCAGATCATATATATTCTAGACGAGAAAGAAGATGTTTAGAAAGTAATAAAATTGCATAGATGTTTCTTTTTTCAATTATATAGAGTACTCGGCATAAATATTTGAATGAACGGACATTTTGCTTCAATCGCTTGGTTTTGATAAAGAACAGAGACATTTCGCAGAAGGAACCAAATTTCTCTTCATCTTATAACATTAAGTTAAGCTTAAGAGTCTATAACGCAGGGCCTACGAGTGGGGTACAGAGGGTACATCGTATCATGGCTCAGGAGCCAAAGGGGATCCGGGAGCCAAAGGAACCAAAACAGTATGAGCAATGAAAAAACTTTGTGCCTCATGAAAGCCCAACTACGTAACTGAGATAATTGCGTGTTTCCAAACGGCCTCAAAGGTTAACGTTTGAGCCCAGGTAAAAGCCAGGATTTTGAATGTTGATTTTTAAGACACCCCCCCCCCCTTGCAGAAGTGGTGCAATACAATCTTCCTTAGCTCAATTTCCTTTTATTTGGATATGTTTAGTGATTATCACAACACTAGAAAGTAAGTCAAGATGCGTCCTTCCCATTGCTTTGCCTTTTGCTTACAAACTGACATTTATTTGACGAGGATATTGCCCGTTCCAAAAGTATATTTTGTAATGGGTCGGAATTTATATAAATCACTTTCTGTCTGTCGTACGAAACAATGGCTTCGAAGTATTTCGCTTACTTCTCTTCAGTGTTGCCAACTTGAATATTTTTTGTATCTTAATTTAGGTAATTCTAAAGAGCAGGATTCAAAGGAAATAACTTATAAAGGCTATGAAGAAAGATCTATTATGTTTATGGTGTGCCATAATTGTCTTGTAAAATAATTTTCCGTCCGTGGTGCGAAACTGTGAAGAAAGATCTATAATCTTTGTTTTTTATTTAGATCATTTTTATTATATTTCTCGTTGATCCAAATAGCTTTAAAGTCGATACTATTCTATCTTGTGTGTTGACAAATATATCTGAAAATATCAACTTAATACAAAGGCCAGTTGTCTGGTAATCGCGATGCGTGCACATACACTCAAAAAGGTTTCTTCAATTGTAGTGAGATGCTTCAAAATTTCCATGTGGGGAGGATTGGCCTGCGTTGAAAACCTTCTTTCACTTTATCACCTGAATGAAATGTAGCTTTTATCTTTCCAGTGGTTGTTCATTTTAATTATACTAAGTAAATATTCATTTTTTCTAAATTCTCTTGAGGAAAGAAAATAATCCGTAAAGAAATAATTCAAGGAAACTAGTTTACGATATCTATCATATAAAAAGAACTTTATACAAGAACTAGCTATTGGAAAAACTGTGAAATCAGAGGTTGAACTTGATAAACAAATACACTGGCGAGCAAAATATAAGGAAAGGTTATAATGTATCACACTGATCGATTGTTATTGCTGAAACAAGCTACTTGGATAAATATTTCTATACAACTTATAACAATATTATCTAAGTATATTGTGTAGAATTTATAGCTCAATCAGGAAAAAGAAAAGCCCAAAATAACGGTAAAATCATATTTTTGCATTATTCCAGGTGATCAAAAATTAAGGAACAGTATTCATTTTTTTTCTATTTGTTGATTGGCATTAGTTTTAAAAGTGTTTAATAACTATCATTTTTTCAGGCTAACATATTGGAACCAATATCACCGTCAACATGGCTGCTCTATGAAGAAGCAAACAGCATTCTCATTAAAAAAAAAAAAAGAAAATCGTTGATCTCCACGTGAGTGGAGTGTAAATTTCAGCGATTGCAAATGATGTTATACGATCTAAAAGGGTTGTTTACAGAATATTCATCAGAATGAAGAAATCTAATATTCTTGAGTCTAAAAAGAAGATTGGGCGACCTCGCAGAACTACCAAGAGGAAAGACCACATGATGGTAAGATGGCAGACAGATTCAAGGATGCAGCTGGAATTTCACGCAAGTCTTGAAATACACTGTTTTCACGTCAAGTAATCAAAACAGGATTGAAATCACGTCTATCATCAGCCGTAGGAACCAGAAAATACGTTTCCAGCATCCAACAGAACACGTTTATTTTGTTTTGTTTGTTTGTTTGTTTGTTTTTGTTTTGTTTTTATTCTTATTTCTGGAAGATGGGCCCAGGTTCTTTTGTATGATGAAGTTCAACTCAGTGGGATCTGATGGTATAAAGACGGTAAAGCGCAGGTTAGGCCCCTCAATGTGTTAAGGCAAGCCTGAAATTTTGAGATGGCAGTGTGATGATTTGATGGTCTGTTTTGTCTGCTTGGCAAGTTTAATGCTAGAGTCTATAATGAAAAACTACCTCGGCAGCATGTCGCTCAATGCCTCCGTTCAGTTGAGCATCAGCCGCCCATTTTCATGCAGGATAATGTATCCTGTCATATAGCCAATAAAGTTAAGGGCTTCATGAACCAGGAAGGATTTTCAATAATGACCTGGCCTACAGCCTTGACCTCAATCCAATAGAAAATGTATGGAGGTTGATAAGAGCGTTGTCCAACATTTAGATTTTTTAAAAATGACTTGAGCGACTTTTGGGAGAACATTGAAACTGAATGGAACAAGGTCACTACTGAATTCTGCAATAGATTCATTGATTCATATTAAACCAGATGCACCAAAGTAATAAAAACTATGGCCGTAACACTAAATACTGATTTTGAAATGAGTGTGTCAATTTTTATATGATTTTTTAAAGATTTTCAATAAGTTCCTTAACTTTTTATGCTTGTTTCATACCGATTAAGCCATAACTTTCACAAAAAATAGCCATATAGTCTAACGATTAGTTGTAAAAAAGTAACAGTCTAGTTTATTTCAATCGGTAATGATGTTTGGATTAAATAATACTATTGTAGCGCTTCTCCTTATTTTGCTCGATACAGCATGTCAAAACTAGCATTGCTCCTTTCAGTGGTTCTCAACTTTTTTTGACTGGCCACCTTTTAAATCATATTTCAGAAAGTTATCCCCTCTTTGATAATTTTATAGGATTTGAAATCATATCATGATTTTCCAATAAGGAGTAAAAAATATGAATCAATCATTTTACACGTTCAATTTTGAATAACCGATAAAATCGATCCGCATATGTAAAAAATAAGTGCATCCATTCATGTATTTTAACATATTCTAACACTTTTGTACGTCATAAGAGGAGTCCACTCTCTACAGATTTTCGAATTTCCCCTCTCTAAGAAGTGGACTCTTCTGGTGACACAGTAGAAGTAGAATTATACGCTAGTTATGTCACCCTTGATGAATAAAAAAACTCCATAAATATTCATTGATGAATAGAATGTCACTCGTCGATTTTGGGGCGCAGAATATTTCAAGTTAAGAAAACGACACATGTCCATACATACATAGAAACATACACATCATACTTATACTATCGTGGATATACCGGTTTACCCCACTATACGGACGTTGAGCACTTCTATAAGATCATTTCGTAAGTCAAAATAGCATAACGCAAAAAAACAATCTCTATTACTTTTTATAGGGAAACTTTTTGAATGTTCTAGGAAATATCAAAATGCAGAGGGTCGTACGTCAGACTGAGTCAGATTATGGTGGTGAGAGGTGCAGGAGACAAGGGTGTCAAAGAAAGAAGTATAGGGTGTGTGCTGCCTCTATAATGGCTTGCTGCAAGATAGAAGCTGAACGCAATTTTTGCTTTTCTCCTTTTTCCGAAAAAGCAAAAAAGTGACAAAAAGCAAACTTACAAAAAGCGATTGCGATCTGTATCTGAATTCTCTAAAATGATTTTAAAGAATAGCAACTAACAAGAGTACCTTAGAGTGGAAGAGTCTACTGGCAGAGAACCAAGAAAATTAAACTGTTGATTATATAAGTATTCATTATATAAGTACTGATTACTTATTCTGTAAACTAGTATTGTTATAAAACATGAATGCAAATCAGCGAGATCTGACGATTGTGGTGGATACGCTATCATCTAATGTTCCAAGCAAGCTTTTCATTACAATATGGGACACCAAGTGTGAATCGAAAGAAATCACAACAAATTGCATTATCTTCCCTAGTGGCGTCAAATGGGGTTAAACGAGGTCGGAAGGTGTCTTGCACCAATCTTCATAGTAGGTAGCGCTTGCATACCTAGAAAATCTGCATGGGATCCTGATATTTTCCTGGCCCCAAACAGCGACCACTGACGCAGTGGCAGATACGCAATCATCTAACCAATAAACTAAGACTCTCATTTCAATAGCTCTCACCTAGTGTGATTTTGAATTCACTTCACGAACGGATCGGTCTTATTGACGAACTTGTTAATCATCACGGTATGATAGACATCCATATTTACTAAGTTTAGCTCTGTACGGTACAAGACCATGGGGGACAGCAATCGACCTTAGGTACCTATGGAAAATAAGTAAATACCCATACCTCGCATAAATGAAACCCCGTAGCCCCTGCGTATACCAGAACTAATCATCTAAAAGAATTTCTAACATTATCAACAAAAAAAAAAAAGAGATCTTTCAGCTGAAATTATCTGGAAAGAAATATCAGTACAAGATTTGGGCATTGTTGGTCCAAAATGGCTATAGAGACCAAAAAAAGCACTTGATGGAGAAAAAAATTGATGGTGTATTCACGCGAATTTCCATGGCTGTGGCCCATAAAATGTGACCAGGAACACCTGAATACATACACACACACACACACACACACACACACACACACAACGAGAGAATAAACTGTAGCTCACTTGGCTGGTTGGTCGGACGAGCCATGATTCGATTAGGCTCGTAAATAGACCAGAAGCTCACCTTAGGCGAAATGCTTCAAATTTTGAGCACAAAGATGACCGGATTCACTACAGTAGATATTTCACTGAGTTTTATGTAACCTGTGACAATTGAACTACTAAATAGCTAAGCAATGGTCTGCAAAACTAGTATGCTAACCATTGCCCCATGGTGATTCAACTAACGTTGTGATAATAAAAATAGCTCCAACCGCTGTCCCATAATAGTTGTTAAATTTGCATATTATTTTCAAACACTAAATGTAATTACCATTATGGGACAGAGGTTATGCAACATTTCCGAACCTAAAATCATGGAAATGTTTCACAAATCAAGATTGTTTACTTTGCAGACATACATTAGAGGATAATTAGATAACAAAAATAAGTTTTATATGAATTAGTGCATGGGGGTTTGGTAGAGCAGTAAAATATGATAAATACATTAAAACAATTATTTTATAGTTTATACTTTGCTGGATAATGTATCCATATAATGATCAGTGAATTTTTCTGACTGTTTCTCTATTCGTAATAATTGACTCTTCCACTTGAAGGCAACCGTTTTATTGATAAAAGAAATACCTCCAACCCATCATTTGAAACAATTGACTCTTCCACTTGACTGCAACTGTTTTATTGATAAAAGAAATATCTCCAATCCATCATTTGAAACCATTGACTCTTCCACTTAAACGATTCATTAGTTTCTTTCCTGAAAAATAATTCATCTCATAGAAATTCCAATGGCACAGTGAATCACTAGGGGGAGGGATAAATCATGATGATTATTTACAAGTGTGAATACACAACAATATGGCTGCTACTTCATCTCAAATCATTATATATGCTATCTTTTTCGCGGAAGACTTGCCAGCTTGAGCATCGACATACAGTGTGCAAGCTAAGGGACTTAATCTTAAGCACAAAGTATTATTCAAAAGAAAAAAGAAATTCGACGAAATGGTATACAAAGGGTATATAGTAGACATGTTTGAATTTTAGAATGGATCCATCCACTATTACCGCTCCTACGTCGTAGTTAGATATCCACACCACAATATATGCACAAAATGTCTGTCGATGCAATATCTCGATAAGTTCTCAATGAATTTCAATAAAATGTTGTGGAAGATTTGGCAGCGAGCCATGAAAGAGATCCTTATGATATGCAACTTATACTACAATTTAAAAATGCTTTCATAAGATGAGTTGTTGGTTTCACTCAAGGATTTCTTTAAATCATTCATTCTTATGTTGATTCACTGTGCCCCTTCTGCTGATGCAGTTTGCCCCGGAGTACTATGTTTGGGGCACAGTGGATCGGGAAAAGTGTTCGCCAGTCGTTAACTTGAAGAGATATTATTTTTTTATCTTTATATAACCTATTTCACAGCCAACAAAGTTTTTCTTTTTTTTACCTAAGTATAATAATAGAATTAGCTTCTTACGATTATTTTTTTTCTGTTCCACTGTTTCCTGTTTTTTTTACAATTATTATTATTATTATTATTATTATTATTATTATTATTATTATTATTATTATTATTATTATTATTACAACAACAACAATAATAGAAATGAATCAGTCCTGAACAATGTTCCCTCTACTTTGTAGTTGGTGGGCGCAAAAATCTTATCTTGAGTATTTTTTCCCTGTGACAAATGTATGTGTGCATTTTTTTAATTTGACATCAGGGATCTATATTTTTTCAATAAAAACTTTTCTTTGTGTGTTGGTTGCGAAACTTGCGTTACACGTGCACACACGTATAGCTTAGAGGGAACAAAGTTCCTGATATAATTCCAAAATTTATGATTAAATTAAAGATAGTTTAAAATATATACTTTAGACACATAATATTAAGATTATCAACTAAATTGAATATTCATTTAATGTCCAATGTAATTCATTTGATATTTAACGTAAAATTGAATTAGTTGATTGAATTACCAGCGTAGATCAACAGGTCCGTAGTCTGACATGTTGTTATTTACTGAATTTTTATATAAAATGTTCATTGTATAATGCTAAATCTATGCAATTATTATTCACTACTGAATTGAGTGCATTGACAACGTAGAAGATTATGTTGGAAAAAAATATTTGTTGAGTAAAATAAATTCTTCTTTTCATCATTAGGCTACAGACGTATGGATGTTCCCACGTATTTATTCACTGTTAATAAAATTATTTCTTGAAGTATTTAGGAGGACATTATTTTAAAAATCTATAAACTTACTTCAAGATTTGCAAGCTTATTCCTGTTCAATGTAAAATGATTTGTTTTAATTAAATGTAAAAAGTTTATAGTTTTCAGGATGAGCTAGATTATTTCCTAATTTTATGACAAAATGTTAAATACAATTTTTCTAAAATAAATAAACCCTGTTCGGCCATGGTTTACTTTCTTTCATTTTTCAAAATTCACTTTCTTCAGTTGTTGAAAAAATATTTCTCGAAATAAATATCTAATAAAATCTTGAATAATTGTTGCATGGAGTGTATGGAAGCACCATAGCCCGATTGCATATATATATATATATATATATATATGTGTGTATATATATATATATATATATATATATATGTGTGTATATATATATATATATATATATATATATATATATATATATATATATATATATATATATATGTATATATATATATATATATATATATATATATATATATATATATATATATATATATAATCCGACAGAATAATTATGAATGCATTATATAGCTTAATACTTTTTTAAATAACCTCCTACTATTACATGGATAATGTGTCACTTGGCTTATAAGGAAATTAGGAAAGAATAAACAATCGACTAAAATGGGAACCTGCGACCGATTAAGTGAGTGCTTTAACCTAGCATTGCTCTTACCATTGAGCAAAACAGCCTGGTGGGAAGACAAAGGCTCCAGTTTTGATTTGTGTTTATTCACTGTCCACTTGTGCATTATTGTGTTGCAGATAATTACATCAAGAAATGGATATATAATCTGACAGAATGATTATGAATACATTATATCGTTTGAAATGACTTCTCGTTTTTATATGAAGACTGTGTCACTTGGCCTAGACAGCGTATTCATATATATATATATATATATATATATATATATAGTTCCGTGGAAGCAAGACATGGAATGTTGACATTCATCGGGTACATATCAATGTAGATCTTAGAGAGAGAGAAAGAGGGAGATGCGGGGGACATCAATGCCTCGAGTTACAAGCATTTATTTTATGCAAGAAATATTTTAATCAACATAATCTCATCCCTTACTAAAGCACGCAATTCAATGGCGAATATTAATTACATAGATTTAACGTCATATAGAGAAAATTTCGGATCAAAATTCAGTCAATATCTACGTCAAGCGGCCGACTGGAGACAAACTTTTCCACCCATCAAGTGAAGGGAAATATTTTACCATTAAGGGTCAAATGCGAAGGGGAACTTTTTTTACAAGCCCGGAAGCTAAAGTCCTTGTTTTTACTCCTTAAATCAGTTGCAGCAGCCACTGTAAGTCCACTGCGGGACAAAGCTTTCCCAGCCCCTGACGACCGTAATTATGCACAACTCTGGCATGTCTCATCCGCATACCTTTCAATATATCCCCTCCTTCTTGCGTCAAGTCTTTTACCACTGCGGTTGCTGTCCCATAAGCACCAATCGGTTAACCTTTTGCTCTATCTGTTGTCATACCTTTGCCTCCTCTGTTGTTTGGTTAATCACCATTTTTGTCGCATAATCACTTATATGTTATAACTCACTTTGGTCCACTCTCAGATCCATGTTAATCTTTTTATCTCTCTTAGAATTATACCCAGTGTTACTCTATCCCTTGCTCTCTGTGTGATTTGGAGCCTATCTTCTAGTGGTTTTCTTAGTTTCCATGTTTTGCATCCGTATGTCATAGTTGGTATTATGCATTCATTGTGAACTTCGGGTTTTTAATTTTGGCAAGGTTCTTTTCAGTATGTCTCTATTTTTGCAAAACGCTTCCCAACCAATCATTATACATCGTTATATTTCGGTTTCAAGGTCTTTCTCTAACTTCATCATCTGACCTAGGTAAATGTATTCCTTAACATCATCTAAATCCTATCCCTTTTTTTGTATGGTCTTTTTTTCTAGGCTTTATTGTTGATCATTACTTCTGCCTTCATTCTGTTTATCTTTATGCCTTTTTTATTCAATAATAATCTACCTTAACACAATAAATCAGCTGATAGAAAATACATCAGAATACAACAAATCACTTTGTTTGGCATATGTCGATTGTGAAAAGTATTTAAAAATACTACAGTCTTCAACTCAAACATCAAAACAAAGTATCAACTATAAGTGTATAAAAGTCATTCTGTATATATACGGAGATGACACTGCTATAATTACACTTCATAAAGATACGAACTACATAAAGATTGGAAAAGAGGAGTAACAAGGGAATACAATTTCGCCTAACCTGTTTACAGTGAGCCTTGAAAGTATCTATCAGAAAAATGACTGAGAATAATGGGTGTAAATATAAACGGAGAATATTTTAACAATTCGAGATTTGATGGTGACATAGGAAAAATGTCAGAAACATCAGACGTGTTATAAAACATGTAAAGTGATCTAAATAGGGACATCAATGGTGAAAGCAACGCTATGTGGACGCAGCTACCCTATCGGTCGCAGGTTCGATTTCTGCAGGAGTTCCGTTTTCTTTAATCATCTATTTTATTTATCTTGGTCAAATGATACATTCACCTCGTATTAACGTCAGATCATGTCAAATAGAGTTTCAAAATAATATAACGCAATTTATTACCATTCTCTCGGTTTATATAACTGTCCGCGCCGAAAGAAACAATTAGAGCAGAATAGATCGGGAATAAACAAAATGAGAATTTGGAGTTAAAACAGTTATTTGGGCTTTTGCTTTACCGGCAGCTGTTTAGCTCAATGGTAAGAACAATATATATATATATATATATATATATATATATATATGCTTGTATATATGTATGTACAAGCACACACACACACACAATGTTGATATTTACTGAGCTTCATGCGCTACGGGAGGAAGATTTCATCGTACCAATCCTCCAAGTGGAGTCTTATTTGCCTTGATAATCAGTATCATGGGGTTTTTTAGCAGATCTCAAACACTGACTATTCCTAGACGGGGGAAGTATGCAACTACTTTAGCTACAGGGTAAACCACCATGACTGATATTTGTAAACGTAATTATCTTGCTACCTGACATAGTCACCGTCATTCTAAATTGTAATCTATTCTTATGTCAAGTAAATTTACAACTTATTTAATTTGTTCGCCAAACTCCTATCCAAGTCGGAGACTGGAGTTTCCTTTGTTTTTCTACAGCAATAAGAACAATCCGCACCAATTTTAGGGAGTAAACTCTTCACTGTTCATCTGACCTCTCATGTTAAGCTGAACCGATGAGTTAAATTAAAATTACCCTACCATGATTTGAAATCTCCACCAAGTAATAGGTAGGCGGCTCTCTCACTGACTGAGCCAAACTGACGGGTCTTACATATCTAAGAATGTATCTATTATACATTACAAACGTTGCTGCAGTCATTCGGAATAGGAGTAGGAGTGGAGCAGAGTGTGACCCTGCAACAGCCACGCTTATCGGAAGATATCTTTTTCAATTTGTAAAGCTTTCATTAAAATTGAATATGAAATGATATAAAATATACATCGCACAAATTGAATAATATAGAATATATAATAAATGAATTATTTTGAAATGCATAGTAAATGAAATGATGTAGAACACACAATGAAATCATATAAAACAAAACAATTGAATAGAATAAAATATATTGAATGGATCAATACAATTTTCTTCGAGATCTTAATGGAATACTGTAGAATATATCATAAATAAAAATATATATAAAAAACCTATAGTACATGAAATCATATAAAATAAACATTCGCCGGTGCTTCGGATTAAATTATACATAATACATAATGACTTGAATAATGTGGATTATATAGTAAAGGGAACCATATAAAGAGTACATTCTTCAGATATTCAAATGAAATAATATAAAATATATGATGGAATGATACAAAATTAACATTCTTCATGGCTTCAAAATGAGAAGAACAGATAGTTTTTTTTTTGTTTTTTTTTCACTAAACTTAAATTGATTATGACAGAAATGTAAATGTGGTATTTGGATCTACAAAGATTTGTAGCACCAGTCTTTCAATTTGGGCAGTACCTGTCAGCCTCAAAAATCAGCATTTGAAATTATTGCATTTTACCTATGCTCGAACACCAGCCTATGGCACTCAATGGAAAATAGGAACTAAATGCCTCAGACACGAAGCAGGCCAAGATATTTGATCGACATAGTTAGAACAAGGTCACAGAGGTGGGGCTCCCATTGGGGATTTGGCTCACTACACTACTTGATGGTCAGTTAGACTAACAACGCTCTAGGTTGGGCGATGAGATGAGATTTAATTTTGGTACATAATTATGATATACGTAAGACTAATGACACCAATTGAAAAAATTCTTATACTCGTGTACTTATGATTTTCCTTGTTATGAAATAGTCATGTTGATGAAATCAAATTGGAATTATTCAGCTTTTCAAAAAAAAAAAAGAATTTGCAGTGATATAAAAAAAAGAGAAATCTTTAAAATTGAATAAACAAGAGCTATAAGGGACGTTTTTTTTTAATCTGTCATGTTTTTGGTGTGACGAATGTACGTCATCCTAAAAATCGATTCACAACGTTACGGCCGATCAACTCTCCAGCCCTCTTTCCGTCTGAATTTGCGAGAGTAGGTGTTGTAACTTTCATACGTTGATTCATCCGGGCCGTCTTTTCGCTTTCATTGTTTTTATCACAACCAACATTTTGGTTGTTGTATCGAAAGAGAGAAAATAAGAAGGCTGG
Source organism: Thysanoteuthis rhombus (assembly GCA_963457665.1). Taxonomy (NCBI): domain Eukaryota; kingdom Metazoa; phylum Mollusca; class Cephalopoda; order Oegopsida; family Thysanoteuthidae; genus Thysanoteuthis; species Thysanoteuthis major. The sequence continues at coordinate 40,878,636 of OY735206.1, forward strand.
AGGGTAAAGCGACCAAAGCGTAGTAATAAAATCAACAAAAACTAGAAAACTGGTCCGAATGAATCAATGTATAAAAGTAAAAACACTTCATCTCAGAAATTCTGACAAAAGTTTTCAGTCCATATTCTTTAGATTCTAAGACGATGGAGAAGAAGACAGATAGGGTTTCCTGAAATGTGTATCTCACGTTTAATTAACAAAAAAAGAATAATTATTATTATTACTTGTTGAATTGGATCGAAAGGCTAATTGAAGCTTTCGAATGAGTTTCCAATTTGAATGATTTACATCTAACTGAAAAATACATTATTTCCCGATCATTCATTGCGGAACATCCTTAATGGTTTCGGTGATTCTTGGATCGCTGGTTAAAATGAGCTGTAGCTATAACAAAAATATTTCTGATAAAAGAATGGACACTGGAATATACAAATGATCCATGTTAGACAATCAGTGAGTTCTTCACACGTGACAGGAAGCGAAAATTGGTGCCGTTGTGAAAAATGGCGATCATAGGAGAATAGGATAGTCGAAAACCGAATCCATTTTGATTTAAAATCTTCGATTAAATCTAGGAAAAAAAATAATTTACAAACATAATAATCCATGACAAGAAATTATAAATCTGTTTCAAACATATATATTAACCCATACCATGTGTGTATTTACTCAGCTGCATTGTCTGACACTGGGAAACTATATATATATATATATATATATATATATATATATATATATATATATATATATATATATATATATATATATATATATATATATATATATATATATATATATATATATATATATATATATATATATATATAATTTTTTGATTCATTTTTAATGAAGTCTGTGAGACCAAATCATTTTGATAACAGTAACTGTTTGATAACATTATCCGTGAAAATAATAGAGGGCTCCTCTCTCTCTCTCTCTCTCTCTCTCTCTATATATATATATATATATATATATATATATATATATATATATAACGCAGAAAATAGATAAATTCTGCGATAAGGGTTGAATAAATTCAAGAAAAAAAAGTAAAAAAAGAAAGCTAAACTTTTTAGTTATGGTTTTGAGGTATAATGATTTTTATCAAGCCTTAACCGGTTTCGTACATGTCTTCATATGGCTAATATATATATATATATATATATATATATATATATATATATATATAACCATGTAACCCAAATTTTCTGGGAATTCGAACGGGATAATCAATCTGCTCATCTTTCAATTAATCCAGTGTTTCCTGTGTCTCGCTGGATGATCCATACATCTATCAAAATCAAATTACCAGTAAATAAAGAAGCTCATTTTATAACATTTTTTTTCTTTGGGGAAGCCATTTAGCGCCTCAAGTAACCCCAAATTTCTGTTAATACCTCATATATATATACATATATATATTTTTTTTGGGGGGGTGTACATGCTTTTTTTTAATGGAAAAGTAAATTATTCAACCTCTGCTCATCATACCATGACTATCTAAAATCAGTCTTCATTGTGATGCACTTTGAACATCAGCACATGTTGCTTCTATAGAATTATATGGAATGTCAGTGATTACGAAAGGGAGGAAAACGTTTAGATAATAACTTTTTTAAAAAATGTATGTTGCATATAACGGACATTTTGTTTATTTATTTATGGGTTATTTATGCAGGGAGATGTTACGTGACAAGAGATCTGTAGTTGATAGTAGCATTGGACATGAAAGAATGAAGGTGGAATACTCGAACACCCGGTGTAAGTGATTTGGAAAATGGCGCATAGATGGCAAGAGACTTCCAGGATTCAGTAGGACAACACAGCACCCACTAGAACCAAGGTAGGAATCGAATCACGTTTCTATAAAAGCCTGTTCTGATTTTGATTCGATTGTTCAGTAGGGTTCAATATTTCCTAAATTAGTTAAATAATCCACGGTTCACGAAAATTTCACGTATTGGAGACGCGTAGCTTTGGTATAGTAATGAACTTAGATTATATTTTCATTAAGAATTTCAGTAAGCAGGTCTGGTTATATTATTTTACATTCTTGTGACCATGTCTTGTTAATCAGTCAGTAAAAACTATCACATGACCAACTTCTTTTCGACACAAGTCGCATTGGGGGTGATCAATTAGAGAAATGAAAGAAGGGATGAACAATGAATAAGTTACTTCTCTTGCATTGTGTTGGTCAGTATTAAATAAAGAGTCTGAATAAGAAGCAAAAAAAAAACAAGCGTGAACACGTAATCAATTTTGCCTAAACTTACATTACAAACTGGTCCCCCACTAAAAACCTATTTAGGAATGGAATTTTCAACAGGAAGAAAACTTTTTCTTGTTGAAATTTTCAACTCTATAGCTCCAAAGGGGTGGCCAGTACGCATGATACATACATAAATAACAAACCATCCAGACTAACTTGAAAACTGAAGAAATCAATCTTGAGTGTTTTGGTGGCAGTTTTGGTTGACAGTTTCTGATTCATTCAAAATATAGACATTCATATACATTTAGGTATTTTACATTCATAATCTTTTGTATACATTTTTGATATACCTACAGAGAAAACATCGAATATCATTTGAAAAACTACTCCAAATTCTATATCAACAATGGTTGTATAATACAGATTTTAGCCCTATTCTATCAGTAACACTTCTCTTAATTATTGGCCAGAAACAACGTATTCATATAGTAAAACTGTTAGTGATGCTTTTACATTATAAATGTAAGAGCCCTGTTTTGTCAGTAATTCTTGACTTGGTTACTGCTTTACTTTCTTCTTGATTTACAATGTTTTCCGTAATAAAATCATTAGCATTTCCATTAAACGCATAATAAACCATATTCTTTCTGCAACACTTTATATCAAATCCTGACGTCAGACAACCCCTTTCTTATTGATTTTCCATGCATTTCTGGAGTAAAATCTTTTATCTATGCATATAATAACCCTAGTCTGTCAGTATTGCTACATCAATTCCTAACCACTGACAGAAGCATTTTCATATTTTCTATATCATATATTTGTTTTTTGTTGTTGTTTGTTTTGTCAGAAACGTTACTTGGATTAAGGCAAAATGAAAATAAAACGACAATCACGGTTGGATTTTACAGCCGAATGCATTTTTACCTGATATTCACAGTCAAAGTTCGAAATCTTTTCTTTTACCACCCACTGCCTTCACACAAAGTCATATATATATATATATATATATATATATATATATATATATATATATATATATATATATATATATGTATATATATATATATATATATGTATATATATATATATATATTTATATATATATATGTATATATATATATATATATATGTGTGTGTGTGTGTGTATCATCATTATGAATATCGTCATTTCATTTATATTTATATTTATATATATATATATGTATATATGTATATATATATATATATATTTATATATATATATGTATATATATATATACATATATGTGTGTGTGTGTGTGTGTATCATCATTATGAATATCGTCATTTCATTTATATTTATATTTATATATATATATATGTATACATATATATATATATATATATATATATATATATATATATATATATATATATATATATATATATATATATATATATATATATATATATATATATATATATCAAGAAATTGATATATGATCAATCAAAATGATTATATATGGGACTGCTGCAGATATCACCCAATCGGTCGCAGGTTCCATTCCTGCAGCAGCTACATTTTCTTAAATTGTTTATTTTACTCATATTATCTAGACCAAGTGATACATTAACCGTATAATGATGAGAGATTATTTCAAATGAAAGTTTTTATATAACATAATGCAATTCATAATCATTCTGTCGGATGATATATATCCATTTCTTAATGCATAACTATTGTGTTCAAAGAAACGAATAAAGCATATAAATTTATGTATAATGCTTAGCTTAATTATACTTTTAGACTTAAAATCATATTATTATATAAAAGTTTTAAATTTCCTTTAAATTCTAATGTCTGTAAAATATATAAACTACGAAGTGCCAATCCTTACATGAATAAGCCCATCATTTTTTAAGGGGTAATCCACTGTTAATAATATAATTAATTCAAAAAAGAAACATTCATATGTTGTGCTTTTTTTATTTTACCTAAATGGGCCTTGATATTTTCAATATATCCGTCATATACCTTATTGGAAATCATCAAATATCACCTGGAAAACTGGATTTAAACTCTACATCAACATTAGTAGTTTTATTCTTAAAATAACCCTAGTCTATTACTAACACTTGTCATAATTCCTGACCAGAGACAATTCCTTTTTTCTCCTCGTTTATGCATTTCATCAGTAAAATCGTTTACAATAAGTTTCTATTGTATAACCATAAGCAAGGCCTTTACATTATACATTGAAAATAGTCCTATTCTGTTGGTAATTATTAACTTAATTACTGACCACCGACAATTCCTTCTCCCTGATTTGCACTGAGAGCTGAATATATATATATATATATATATATATATATATATATATATATATATATATATATATATATATATATATGTCTGTCTGTCCGTCTATCTGTCTATCTGTCTGTCTCTGTGTGTCTGTACATGTATCTGTATTCTAAGAAATAGGGTAAATTAATCTACTTTCATCAAGAATAGTTCTACTTGCATAAGTCATTTTCTGAGATTTTATTTGACAAACAAGTAATTCAAGTTTAATGATTAATTTGATTAAAAAATACAAATTTCAAATTGAGGTAAATTTCCTTGATTAGATAGATACTACAAAGATAGATGTATCGTTTTTTTGTTTGTTTGATTTTGTTCATCTGTGTATCGCAACTTACAGTTACATTGCATAACTTATTTTACGGCTGAACTTCAAAAAGCAGATGTTTGCAATAAAAATGTGCAGCAAGCAACCGGTACAACACATACGACAACTGACAACGTGTGTATGCTTCTGTCTCTGTGTACGCACGTGTGTGCACATGTTATGGGTTAAAGGGAGTGGTGCAGTTTCACTCGAGAAATGATAGAATAAAACTTTGTGCAAACCTGGATCCTTCTTTTGGGGGGGATTAGCATTCCTCTAATTTCTGTTAGCAAAACATCTGACGATTCTCTAGAGAGGAAAAAAAGAAAAATATAACCGGAACTCAAGACAATCCGGGTAACGACAAAGTGAAGCATTACTTTTTTTTTTCTTTTCTTTTTTACCAGAGAAGAATTATTTGTTTTCCTTCTGCGTTTCTTCAAGCGTCTTCTTCTCTTCAAGTAAGCACGTCGATTAAAGACCGCGATATAAGGTGTGCGTAAAACCCGGGAGAAAATAAAGATCAAGAAGTTGAACAAAAGAGAATAAAAATGAAGAAAAGAAGAAAAAGAAAGAGAAGAAAAAAATTACTTGCAAAGAGAAGAAGCAGCGGTAAAGAAAGGTATAATGCTGTTTAAGGTAAAAGAAAAAAAATATTGAAGTTCAAAAGAAAAACTCATTTTCAATTTGCTGAACAAGGAAAGCTTAAGATAAGAGGGTAAATTAGTGAAAAGGAATATAAAAGAGATAAAAAAAAAACAACAGAGAAGAGTAAACATTGACAGTTTTTAGTCAAAGGATACAGAAATAATAATATTAATAATAATAATAATAATAATAATAATAATCATAATATCTATAATAGTATTAAAGTAATGATAAAACACCATCGAAAACGACAACGGTGTAGGAGGAGCACTTGGTGAGGTTTTCTACGGAGAAGGAGTCGGAAATGGGTTGTACTTAAAACACCGCCCCAAACATGCCAAATATGAAACCTCGTACTTATATCTCTGTAGATTTGACGTTTCCTTCACTTGGGAGAAGAAACTTTTCGTCGGCTCTACAATAACTTAACAAATTAAACCATTTTATCATTCACTTTTTTTCTTTTCCATTCTGAGAGGGTACTATCATTTTTTCCCCTTTATATGCTTTAAACCAGTTGTCTGATTGTGTCTGATTGTGGGCGTGTATAAAGCTGGTGCGTGTGATTGCACTGTAAATGATGATGTTGGTGTGTTCTGAGTGCATACATGTTCTGTCTGTGCCTACGATGTGCTTTAGTGACGAAAATATATGTATAGATATATGTGTATATATAAATACATATATAGGTATGTATGCGATAAGTGACGTGTGCTCATTTATCGTTCGTTATGCACATATAGTTGCGCGTACTTATGCCCGTGCGCATGCGTGTGCATGCATTTGCACATGTGCGTGCGTGCGTGCGTAATCGTGCTTTCTTCGGTTGATGGTTATGTTCTGTGGAGTCTTTTCTTTTCTTTCCTTTCCATTCGTCCTTCTCTCACTGGCTACCAGCTATATTGGCTGCCCACTTTCTTTTCAAAAGCAGCGTGGGAGGGGCCAATAAATCCTCTCGATCACCTCCCACTTTTTATCGTTCAACCTAAACACATTCACACACGTCCACACACGTCCACACACGTACACACACACACACACACGCACATACACACACAAGACAACCTCTGTACGTTACTCTTCATTTTTTCGACGCGCACTCTCCACTAGTGACGGCAGCAGCAGGAACTGACTACAGGTTCCACAATCATATCAAGACCGAGACGCCTCACCTAACTACCAAACTCTATGCATGCCTCACGAGCACGCTACATCACAACGACTACCACCAACACGAAGACCCGGTGGGGCTGTCACTACTACTACTACTACAACTACGATGACGACGACGACGATCTCACTACAATACTTTCCTTTCTAAACGGCATTGTTTGAAAACTTCATTTTTTTTTTAATTAATCAATACAGAACGGAGAGAAACTTGCACAAAGGGTGCAAATCACAAACCAAACCTTATGTATTACTTCATGTCACTTCCGAAAATATATACAGACAAACATAGCTAACACAGCCGCTCCGTACACAAAACACCAATCATGTGCATTTTACGTATTATTATACATTTGCGTATAAATGTATGTCCAAAACAAAATTAACCAGTGAACTCTTGAAAAAAAAAAATACAAAATATATTTAAAAATACATACATTTTTTTTATAAATATTTGTGAAATGAAAAAATTATTTGTAAATTCAAATCTTGTCTCATAACACCGGCTTGTTCATTAGACCTTTTGGAAATTAATTACTAACTACGAGAGACACCAGCAAGACGAAAAAAGGGAAAATTTCCACGTTTCCCTTAAACTTAGGAGTCAAAATATTTCAAAGGGATTTCGTTCATCAGGTATCTATCTAAGCGTATTATTCATAAATTGGTGATTTGAAATGTTTCAAATGGATACCCTGTATCTATCGTGCTGTGAACATTTTTTCTTTTCTTTTTTTTTTTTTTTTTCTTATATTCAACGAATTATTCTCGTTTTCAGGGTACATTTCTTTTTAACATATGTTTGCTTGAGATTTTTGTCCGGTCTACTTACACGCAGCCAACCATAAAGATACGCACACACCTTTAGTGTAAAATGCTAATGATGTATCAAACATTTATCGTTTGAATGTTTCTTTACTGAAATCCAGCATCTAATTTAAGCGTTTAACATATTTAAATGCGATACACGTTTATGTATGTGTTTGTGTGTGTATTTTCGCACGTGTACAGCTCGCATGAAAAGCATACACCTGTGTCCAGAACAACCTGGTGTTTGAAATAGTTGCATATTTCTTCACTGGCGCCAATGGTCAGCGTTTGAGGACCAGGCAAAAAAGCAAAATTTCAAGTCTTCATGATAGGCAAGCCCTCTTTGCTGGAAAAATTGGCACAACATGATCTTCCAACCCCAAATTTTACACCATTTTGGCCTTGAGCCAGCCTAAATTTCAAGTCAATTGAATGTTTCATGTTCTACTGATGGCCAAATGTTTATGTATTAATTAAATTTACAAAGTATCTTCATAGATAATATTTTGGATGCATAACAAAAAGTATGTAAAAACACTTAATATATATACATATATATGTGTGTTTGAGTGTAAGTGTGTGTGAGAGAGAATATATGTGTGTAAGTGCGTATATATATATATATATATATATATATATATATATATATATATATATACATACATATATATATATATATATAAAGACTGAATATATATATATATATATATATATATATATATATATATATATATACACACACACACGTGCATGTGAGGTTGTAAGTGATTGGTATATCTATCACATTATGCAGTGTCATTATAAAAAATGATATATAGTTTTTATAAATATATGTATCATGAATTTGCATATATACATATGTATATAAATTTGTGCATATACGTTCATACATAACATGCATTATATTTAAATAGAATGTGAATACAATTACGCAAATATTATTTAAAACCTTATACACATGTCTATAACATAATACATATATTGTATATGTATACGTGTGTGTGAATAAAACTTTGAATAAATCATTTTTTCACATTTGCTTTTATATAGATCTTCATTAAGTTTTCCTTGCATATATATATACCCAAATAAATACACATATATAAACACATATATACACATGTATATATTACTTAGCCACACACACACACACACACACATATACATATATATATATATATATATATATATATATATATATATATATATAATCTCACACATATGTAAACGCATACATATATATATATATATATATATATATATATATATATATATATATATATATATCATTCAGCCATATATATATGTAGGTTTGCAAATAATACAATATATTTATATACGTGTTCACATTTACATGTACAGATATCATAATGTACACCCGATGATAATGACACAATATATATATATATATGTATATATATATATATATATATATATATATATATATATATATACATATATATATATATATATACATATATATATATATATATATATATATATATATATATATATGTGTGTGTGTGTGTGTGTGTGTGTGTGTATGTGTGTATAATGACACACAGACATGCATATATATAACATAATTTGAACAATATTTGAATGGCTTATATTGCTTGGTTTTGAGAATGAAAATCGGGAACTTTACGCAAGAATAAACAAATTCGTTTTGCATTCAGCTTATAAATGCATGCATCTACACATGTTTTGTGGTTCTAAATGTCAAATTTCTGAAAAATGTTTCTTAATAGAATTAAATTTTGAAATAAATCAAACCGAGTATTCTCCAATCCTGTTAAAATCTTGTTCAGAATTTATCAAGAAGATTGAAAGGGCTAACTATCATTGCTATTGGGGTGAGTCACCAAACTAGTTAGTTTTTTTTTTTCAAATAGACCAATACACATTTTGGAAAGAATGCAATAATAGGCAAGAAACACAATTTGTGCTTGTTCAAATACTTATGAGCATAATACTTTTGGGTCAATTTATATATCTATTAATCTATCGGTACATCTACGATGGCTTTCATGAAACGAATAAGAATGCCAAAACATACATATATACATATATACATATGCACATTATACAAATAAACATACATACATACATACATACATACATACATACATACATACATACATACATACATACATACATACATGCGGGCAAGATTCACACCTGAACTTATTCGTATAATCATATTTTTTTTATTTCATCCTTGCTGGGTGTTCATTCTCGCTTGATAATCGCGAAGAAGCGTGAAACAATTTTGGGGTGAGGATTCCATAAGTATCTTATTTATTAATTTATTCATTCATTAATTATTTCATTTATGTATATATAATTCAGTGGTGAATATTATTCACATAGATCACATAGATCGAACATTATACACTTAAAACTTTAGATCAAAATTCAGCTAATGCCAAAAAGTTTGGCTACGAACTCATTGATCCACACTTGTATAATCTTTTAAATTATCTTAGAAATCTGGACGAGCAAGAAAAAAAATAAATGTCATGGGTCTATATACATAGCCTTTCTGATATTTTTCCTTAATGTGTAATCGAAATCGAAATAAGATCACAAAAATATGAACCATGATAGTCCAACTTGGAGGGTCGCCAAAAACACATCCGGTGTAGAAGGAAGCATTTTTCGTCGATCCTAACGAATGTTGAGGGTGTGGAAAGAGTATTTGAAGCGAAAAGTAGGTAACAAACAAAACATTTTGTTCATTTTTCAATTGGAATACTGTCTTTAATTTTCTCCTTCAAGACTGTCCATCCGAAATAAAACGCGTGTATTTATACTTGTGTGCAATTTCATTAATTTAACTGAACCAAACTTGGTACAAGCCACCGGTTGCTGAAAACAGCCCGGTTACCGTACAAGCTTATAAAGTCATGCGAATTTTCACGTATTATCGTTTATAGTTTAGCGTCCAAAATTATCACGTTGTTGTGAAGAGACTCGGTTAGTTACAACAAAATACTAAGCCCATATACAAACGTAATGTAAAAAGTAAAATGAAAGAGAACACTCCAGCTTGGTGCATTTTAATTTACTACATAGTCAGGACCACATTTTATTTTTGGTTTCAGAAGTTGATATGTTTTCTTTTGAAATAGCGCAGATAAAGATACAAATAGCAGAAAAGATTGTTGTTATAGTCAAAAAAAAGGTTTCTTAATGTTTCTTTGTTGATTTTGTAATATTTTATTGTAACTGATAATTTCGGACGCGAAACAACGAGATTAAACAAAAAAAGAGATTGCAAAGAATACAAACGTATCAGAATGCATTCAGATTACACTTCCGTAACTAAGTGCTTAATCTAGAATTGAAGTTGGAATTGTCACATTTTACCCTAATGTCATTTTATAACCACAACTGTACAATATTTTCATATGATCAAGAAACACAGAAAAATATTATTCGTATGGAAATGTCTGTGAAGTTATGTATGCAGTTATGACACTAACTTTTCTCGACGTTTATATCTGTTGATATGCTTATTAGGTATATAGATTACGGATATTCATAAAACTCAAGTTTTTTAGAGATTAATATTTATACGTGTATTCACGTACCCAACCTATGTCTCAACATCTATTTGAACTTCCTTCAGTTGGAGGTTTCAATGTATTGAGAAATGACAACATAGATACGAGTGCATATTTACAATTCATGTATTGACACAAAAAATCCGCCTCACGCTTAATAAACAGATCGCACTGAATTTAAATATATATACTGACCTCATTAACATTTAGCTTTTCTCAAACGAAAAAAAATTGAGGAAACGATTTGAAAAAAAAAAAAAAGGTCATAAACTATGTTACTTATACGAGAGATTGGATTTGAATCACATCTCAGACGTTTTTCAAAATTGAAGGCCTAAACACAAATTTTAAACAATTTTAAGTAATCTGAGGAAACTATCTTAATCATCAACATAAATTTTCCAAAAATATCAATGAATGTGTTGTGAAAGAAAATTTATGTAATTTTTCCATTACTATTCAGATGTCACTTGCCAGAACGTTTTCTCGTACGTATCTCTCATAAACTTTTGAACTATCTTAGATGAAACGATTTGATAGGAAGAGGAACAAAAAATGTTGATTCAAAGAATTTTTCGGACAATTGAACTTCTGCTTGTGGTTTATGTTCTTTACACGACTTTTCAACTAATTCATGTCAACAACATAAACAATAAACAAGTTGATGTTCAATTGACAGAAAACAAACTCTTTGAATGTTAATGACCCATCTCAAAATTATAAACAAAGATGTAAATGTTTCTGTGCACACCACTTGCAGTGTACCATGGTTTCAATAGAATTGACAATCCTTCTACAATAATAATAATAATAATAATAATAATAATAATAATAATAATAATAATAATAATAATAATAATAATAATAATAATAATAATAATCTTTAGAAAATAACCTCTTATTCGTTTGCATCAAGTTTCCTGTCCTGTCTCTCTTCAATCCAAGATAGTTTTGAAATATTTAGAATTCATCTGATATTTGGAAGTATATATATGTATGTATGTTTGTATGTTTGTATGTGTGAGTGTGCTTGTGTGTATGTGTATGTGCGTAGAAAATTAGAATAAAGCAATTTTCTTTTAGAAAAAAAAAAAGAATCCGATAAGATTTTTTGAATTGTTTTTTTGTTTTTGTTTTTTTTTTTCTTCACTATAGATTGTTTGAGTATAATGTAATTGACTACATGAAGAGACAAGTGAAGCGATAAGGTTTTATGTATCCCCAGTGATTTCAATGATTTTGAGTGAACTTTAAAAGAATACGGATCCCGAATTTAAAAAAAAGGTTAAAATACTTCTCGATATTATTGTTACGCAAAGTAACTCTTAAATCATTTAAATACCATAGATCCGGTTGTGAATAAAATAACGGAACAAATGACATTTTTTAAAATATATTTCGAAATAAATATGTTTTCTAAAATAACAAATCTTAATTTTCTTAGAACACGTACTTTTTTCAACGTGGTCTATTAGTTTTGGAAACTGGTTGGGTCGCTAACTAGTATAGTACTAAGTTCGATCTCCACTGTGAACTCCATTTCTGTGACGTTGTGCCATATCATGCTACGCTTTGAAAGTACAAGGTAATATAGATGGGTATATGTATGTAACATACCTACAAATACGCAAATCTGCGTTAAAACTACATAAACAGGTAGACAGGTGTTGGTGTTCAAGTGTCCTTGATCCTTGATTTGAGAAATCAGATAATTTTTTTTTTCAAATAAACTTTATTAAGTGCATGCCTCTTGGTAGTTTCTCTTGCTACTTTGTTAGGCATTGTACTCTTGCTGCTTTGTTAGGCACTGCACTCTTATTGTTTTGTTAGGCACTTCGTTTTTGCTACGCTGTTAGGCATTCCCTCTTGCCCTTTTAATGGGCACTTCCCTCTTACTATTAGTTAAGCACTTCCCTTTTGCTGTACTGTTAGGCACTTCCTTCTTGCTACTTTCTTTTGCCCTTTCGTTAGACACTTCCCTCTTGGCCCTTTGTTAGGCACTTCCCTCTAGGCCCTTTGTTAGGTACTTTACTTTTGTTAATTTGTTGGGCACTACCCTCGTGCTGCTTTGTTAGGCACTTCCTTTTTGCTGCTTTGTTAGGAATTTCCCTGTTGCTCCTATGTTAGTCACTTCCCTCTTGCTACTTTGTAAGGCACTCTTCTCTTACTTCTTTGTTTGGCACTTCTACCATGCTACTTTGTTAGGCACTTCCCTTTTGCTATTTTGTTAGACACTTTTCTCTTGTCACTTTGTTAGGCATTTCCCTCTTGACCCTTTGTTAGACACTTCCCTTTTGCTAATTTGTTAGGCACTTCACGTTTGGCACTTTGTTAGGCACTCCTCCCTGGCAAGACTCTTTCTATTTTGCTACTTTGTTAGGAACTTGCTACCCTTTCGGGCCATTATTGCTGTAGTCTAGGGTTCGAACCTTACTAGGTGCCCTGTATCCTTGCGTCAGTGTAAGATTAGTAAATGAATAATCATTGTACTTCTTGGGCCTTTTGTGTCGCTTTCATGATAGATAATATTCTTCAATTATTGAAATGACCTTTACTGTACGCCCCATTTGATAACCCCGATTTCGCAATAATTATTTCATACAAGAATGATTTCTGCATTCCTGAATCTTGGATCCGATCGTTCCTTCAGCTTGTGTACCAATCATATTTGGCAAGTGGATTTTTCACGAGGTTGGTTTGCAAACTTCACTCCACACAGATTTTCTCAACATTTCGCTACTGTTTCCACTCCTCGTTCCGAAGTCTAAGTTATCATTTTTCTATTATTATTATCATTATTATTGTTATTATTATTATTATTATTATTGTTATTATTATTATTATCATTATTATTATTATCATCATCATTATTATTATCATGATTATTATTGTCATCATTATTATCATTTTTATTATCATCATCATTATTATTATCATTATTATCATCATTATTATCATTATTATTATTATTATTATTATTATTATTATTATTATTATTATTATTATTATTATTATTATTATTATTATTATTATTATTATTATGTGAGTAATTTTTATTATTCACCCATGCTTCATGTTTTTGTTATAGACTTTATCCGAGGACTTTTATTGAAATAAAAGGAAAAAAAAAGGTCTTAAATTTTATTGAAATAGCTTCGCGTGTATTTGTGTGTGGTTTTGTGTGAAATATAATTTTTACTCACCGATAATTTGTGGTTTTTTTAAAAATATTTTTTGATGAATAAAAATCAGTATTATCAAAGTCTCATTTGATTAAGATAGATTGCATATCAATAATTGAAATGAAAAAATCTTTTGATTAACCTAATTGACCTTTTCTCTTTCAACCAGCAAGAAACTAAGAATGAATATCTCCTCATAATTTATGTCAATCTTCAAGTTGTTATGAGGGGAATATTTTATTTCGGGTTAAGAAACCCAAAATAGGGACTTCCATAATGAAACAGAGAAACATGTTTTCATTAGTAGACTTTCATTAGTAGAGTGAAATAATGTTGACATTGGTTGGTCACTCTTCACACAGAAGGGGTTCCGTTGCTTAGATACCAATTTTTCTGTTAAAAAGTACTAATAGGTGTTCATTAAAAAATACGGAAGAAGTACCTATGGTTATACATTAAAAATACCGAAAATGATCATCTGGGTATTCATAAACTCTATTCATAAACTTCATATGATAATTAATTATCATGAGAATAACACATTTCAAGAATAATTATCATCTATTCATCAGCCGAGTTACCCAGGGTTTCCCGTGTCTCACCTGACATTTCACCCATCTTTCGGAATCACGCCTCCTAGGAACCGCATTTTTTTGTTGAAGAATTTTTTTTTTTTAACATGATGTTCCAGCCGATCCATTCAACGACCTTCTTCAGATGTAAGTGTGTAAATAGATTTTTTTCACCAATGGTTGCAACGCTTAGAACTTAGGATGGGTCGAAAGGTCGTATTTAAAAAGATGGAGTTAAATTACCCAAAAAACTTTTTAAATGTTAATGCCCCTATTCGAAACTCTAGACTGTATCTCATTGTTTTTCGTTCTGTTTTTTGGAAGAAGCCATTTCGCACCTCAAGTTTCCTGAACTTTTTCATAGTATCTCGGATGTTCAGAATAGAATACACACTTTCCCATGCACAAACTAATGCGTAAACAATACTTATCAACTCATGCATACATATACCCTCATTGATGTAGACAATGCATCAATCCAGTCATACAATTAGACTTATCTTCTAATAAATACAATTATCATACTTTTTTTCAAAAAATTTCCAAATCAAACAATCACTGTTCTGGCATATATCAAACAAAATATCAAGCAGAACATCAAGATCACTCATTGAATTATTACTTACATAATTCAAAACCGAGATATTAGCAGAAAATACACTAGTCAAATGGTGGATTTGTTATGGCTTGTGCATTCAAATACTGACTTATCATCAATTGTGGTATAGTTCAAATTACAATAGAGAAATTTATATTTGATTAACTTAGGCGATAAGATTCTCCTGGAAATTTCTTAACACTGTGCAGAAATATATATTTTTTAACCCTCCCCCAAGAAGTTATGGATTTACTTTGATTTGATTGCTTACATATCGCGAAATATTGAGATATAAATTCGCAAAGGATATAGTCCCGTATCGTACACCCATACCCATCCACCCCACATACATATATATATATATATATATATATATATATATATATATAAATATATATATATATATATATATATATATATATATATATATATATATATATATATATATATATATATTGCTTGTCATAATTATTTGAACGAACACCCATTTTGCTTCAAATCGCTTCGTTTTGCGAGTTAAAAAGAGACACACATGAACAATACTCTTTTCATATATGAATTATCATTGATAATAATTGATAAATATTTGAACAGGCAAAAAATCTGTTTTTATTTCTCGAGATTGCAGGGAATATTATGGGATTTTAGTTCATTATTTCTAATCACCTTCATTAATTCTGAATAAGGTTTAGTAAGGATTGAAAAAAAACCTTTTTGTCATTTAACAATTTAATTCTATTAAAAGATACACATTTCCTGGGAACTGGGAACTTAACATTTAAAACCACAAAACATGACTAAATACACACACACACACACACACACACACACATGCACATACACACACACACACACATTTATATATATATATATTCATATGTATATATATTCATATTTATAGATATATATATATATATATATACATATATATATATATATATATATATATATATATATATATATACATATAGATAGATAGATAGATAGACTGAGCTGAGTTTACACTGCGCAAGTAGAAAAAAGAATTATGAAGATGTATGAAGATTATCTTATGTCCAACTTCAATGACCTTGTGCCAGAATAAACTAAGATTCCAAAATATCTATACTAAATACAACAAAGTGTCGTTTGCTAACGACAAAACAATCGAATAGAGTTTTTTTATCATGCGATGGGGTATTCTAATTCACTATTTGTCCATTCGTCCATGATCGCAGAAACTCAAGAACGGTCCAAACTACGACAACCAAATTTCTCACCGTTTTCGACGGAAACACGTAGCTGATACTTTGCAAGTAAATTTCCGAAAATCCCCTCCCCTAATGAGCTTTTAGTGTTTGAGTCAGTTTACAATAAAAATTTATGTTGATTTTGGTCCCTTAGTTTGTGTCCAGCAGCGTTCGTCTAAAAAATACTATTGCTATAACTAACTGACACCTACCCCATGTTTCTTTAGCAAGTAAAATTGATTCACTATAATGTAATAAAAAGTTATTCCAGTGCTTTGCTGATTTTATTTGGGAATGATCGCTTAAGAGATTTATTACAGGATGTCTATCAAATTGAGTTTCGAAATCTTCTTGGATCATTCAAGTATTTGTATCTTTCTGGTATTTATCATTGTAATTTAAAGCATTTGTCTACATAATCACTTATTTATTTAGGTATCTCAATTAGATTATTTATATATTATTTTCCCTAATTATTTCAAAAACAAAAAATGTATCTATTCGAGTATTCATTCACCACATGTATTATTAGTTAAGAGTTGAAATGTTACCTATATTAAAATCTGTATATTGAAATTATTTATCTATCATTATTAAAATATTTCCCTTAATTATTTTAAAAATAAAAGTATGTCTATTTAAGAATTCATTCATCACATTAATTAAAAGTTGAAGTGTTACCTATATTAAAATCTGTATATTGAAATTATTTATCTATCATTATTAAAGTATTTGTTTATTGGAGCATTGGTTTACTCAAAGTATTTATACTTCATATGTTGTTTATTATCATTGTTTGTCAGGAAAGTTTTGCTACATCAGTTACATGTATTGAATTGCTTCTTAACTGCGTCAGTGGCATCCCTTAGTATGATAGAAACCATCTCCACATCGCTAATTATTACATGTGTGGGTGCTTGATTGAAAATAGTAAAATGCAAAACAAAATCACTTTGTTTGCAAATCAAGATGGCTTTCAAAGAATTATTATAATGTGAGATCAAGCGATGCTATAAACCAGCAGCCAGTATCAAATAACGATGGATTTGAATAAAATGCGTGAAATTTTATGTAACTGACACATTGTCGGCTGCGCGAAAAAAAGGATTTTAAAAAGAATCTATAATAATTATTCTATGATAATTATAAATGATTCAATAATAATAGTTCATTATTTCCATTATTATTCGGACCATCCTCATCTTTGTTGTTTTTCATACAACGTTTCGGCCGTTGCACTCTACGGCCTTCGTCAGGTAACATCTGGGAGATTTTTGGGAAGTAACGAACCGAACCCTTTATTTATCCGACGGGGGTATATCGACCCCGAATAATAATGGAAATAATGATAATACCTCATCTCAAAAATTCCGAGATATACTAAATAATAGTTCAGTAATGATCATTCTATAATAATCACTCGTGATAAATGTACTAAAAAATTAACTCATAGATCATTTTATGTGATCCGAAGAGTGTTTCCAACCATCAAAGGTCCACACAGCTAATGCTATGAAAACCGCAGATCTGTCCCCAACAAAACCTATGTGATGACCCTGGGGTCAAGGTTGGAGTATCATTACCACCAACCCAGGGCGCTACAACAGTACCCCATGATACGTCTTGGGTTTGTTGGTTTTCCGTCACTATGTGGGTGTGTCATATCCAGGCAAAGATGACCTTTTGCCGATTTGAGGGCCTCAGTATATTTCCTCTTTTCCATCGTATCTATCTATCTATCTATCAATCTATATCTATATCTATATCTATATATATATATATATATATATATATATATATATATATATACATATATATATATATGTACATATATATCCGTTGAATATATATGTTTGTGTGTGAATACATATGTATGTATATGTGTATGCACGCGCGCGTGCATCATCGGACTAAAAAGACCAATACAACTACCATGCAGAAATTTAACGCTAAGAAAATGTAA
The DNA here is from genome assembly GCA_963457665.1 of Thysanoteuthis rhombus. Lineage (NCBI taxonomy): Eukaryota > Metazoa > Mollusca > Cephalopoda > Oegopsida > Thysanoteuthidae > Thysanoteuthis > Thysanoteuthis major. The sequence continues at coordinate 40,897,225 of OY735206.1, forward strand.
AAATAACTAATGTACTCCTTTTTAGCGTGATAAAGCAGAAAATATGATACACAGAGAAAGATATTGGTAAACGAAAAGTTCAAGGTAAACAGATTACTGAAAGGGAAGCCATAGTGACAACAAGTAAAGAAAACTCAAGTCTACGCCGAAAGAATACGATTCGTCCTTTTTACACAATCTATAGATAGATAGATAGATAGAATTACTATATGGTAATATTATAGAGTCATAAAGAAACATTTAGATAAATAAAATAATCGGTAATCCTAATTCAGGTCACAGCTATTCTTTATCCAAAATAGCCGGAGATATTCACGCATCCGTCCCGGTTATTGTGGGCTTTTTTTTTTCGCCAAATTCCATGCAAAAGTTCTACATTTGGTTGGTGCGCGCTCCGATAAAATTCTCCGAACTTTTCGGTGGCACTTCGGATATATATATATATATATATATATATATATATATATATATATATATATATATATATATATATATATATATATATATATATATAATACAGTACCTATCATAAGTATGCATTGCTTTTATGACCAAGTTCACAACAATGTATGTAGTGAGGCATATTTTATGATTCGGAATGCGGAATTTCTTTTAAAGATTGAATAAAATTGTTGTTTGAATCGATCCAAGTATTGCTTTTCTATCCTGCTTAAAATTTGAACAGAATAAATCGACTATGTATTCAGTTTCTAGTTCTCAAAAATTAAAAGAGCACTCTCAATCTTTGCACCCACCCCTATGTCTATTTCCCTTAATCAAAAGTAAACATATTCATACATACTTGTAGGGACATGATATTAATCACATGTGTACATACGCACATGCTGACACACACGCAAAACAAGGCACTCTCATACTCACAGATAACCACACATTATTCTGAATAAAGCGGCTTCGATGGTCATTGAAAGTTAAAATCAAATAAATGTGTGCAATATATTTGTGAATTGATTGTACAGGGGAATTTTCACTTCTAACCGCACATAATTGTCTTTTCTACATGTGCAACAATCATCATCGTGCAGAATTAGTTTCAGCAAAATATTTTGGACACGCAGTATTTCTTCCGGTATTTTGCTATTCAGGTGGGAGACGCGTTCATCTGGGCGCCCGTACAGGAAAGTTCGTTTGTATGTATATTTTAACTATAAAAAGGAATATGTCCATTACTTATAAAAATTCATCGGTAAGAAAAAATTTCACGAATAGTTATCCTGAATTTTCATTTTCCTTGTTTTCGTTTTTGTTTCTTGGGTTTGGTTTTTTTGTTTTGTTTTTTGTTGTCGTTTGTTTGTAAAAAGATAGAGAATTCCAGTTATAGATAAAGATTATAAATGAATATTAGTTTAAGTATCCGCTTGTGTTTGGGTTAAGTAATTTATATGTAAACAAAACAAAAAAAAAAGCTTTTTTTTTTCTATCTTTTTTTAGTCAAAACAAATTTGCGACTATCTCTTTGCTTTGGAGAAGATATCTAAGCTTTTTAACTGTCACTCAGTATAATAGCTTTTTATGTGACCCGTAATATCACCGGTAGAATTTATCAAACAAATACGTCATTCGCTCTAATGATTACATATATAGTGACGCAGCAAATCCTGGTAGCAGGGAAAGAACGAAACAATATTCACAGTTTTATTTTTGTGTCGTCTGCATTCAAACCCATTATACATAGGCTTTTCTGATCACTGATCACTGACTTTACCACTACTCCTCACTCTCTCGCCGAGCTTTAATCCTTTCCTGCTCTAACAAAGGAAATATATTTGGCGGAAGCGAAATATTTTCTTAAAGAACAAGTACTGTAAATTGAAATTTTCTAACAAGAAAAATGGGTTATATCAAGTTTTGACACTCAATTCGTGCACTATGCAATGAAAATCGGAAAGAAAGGAACTATCACTGATCAGGAATTAATGCAAGTGTTGTTGACACATTAAAGCTGTAAAATGCATACTGTGAATATGTGTAATATTTTAACACAGATAATAAATATTTCAATAGAGAAATGCATTGTAAATGGTTTTGCAATAGAAATGCACTGAATATCATGGAAAAGGGATTGTCAGCGTTCAGAAATTAATGCATAGATATTTTATCTATAATGTAAGAGCATTGCTAATGTTTTTGCTTTGTAAATACAAAATATTTTGAGCATAGGGAAGCATTGTTAATATGTTTACCATAGGAATATATTGCAAGTTGAAGCAAATGTTAATGACAGAATATTGCTATTATATCCTTAATATATCAAGGCAATGAAAGGATAGTCGAAATTATATTTTCATACGTACATATAGTCATATAAACTTTCTATCTTAACTGCTGAAGAGGAAATTCTATTAGTCAAAATCTATATAGTATCCAGGCTGAAAGTCATCTTTAGTCCAATCACTAGTATTTCAACGTGTTTTCCCACCACTATTTTTTCAAATAGATTTTAGGATTTTGGTGCATCTAATTTGATAGTATTTTCATTCATATTTATGGGTTGTTTTTTTTTTTCATTTTGTGGTTCATCAGCTGTTTTATCATAACCCTGTTTCGGAATGATAAAAAAACAGGACAGGTTTATTGCTATGATTGTCCCGGCCATCTGTCTATCTCTCTAAACATCTATTTAACGGTTATATTGTGTCAGATGAAATTTCACGTGCATGTTAGCAACTCTTTAAAATATGTGTACACACAAAATCACACATATGCAGACCCACGTAAACACCCAAATACATACACACATGTACATATACGCAAATACTTCAGTGCGTAAACATGCATTCATATATATACAAATGTGGGTGCATGAGTTTGTACGTGACTGTGCATTTGTGTGCGTGCATACATACATACATACATACATACATACATACATACAT
>OY735206.1:40905121-40935121 GCA_963457665.1 Thysanoteuthis rhombus
TTTTCTTTTCTCTCTCTCTCTCTCTCTCTCTCTCTCCATATATATATATATATATATCAATCTCTATCTTTATCCCTCTCTCTCTCTTTCTCTCTCTCTCTCTCTCTCTCTCTCTCTCTCTCTATATATATATATATATATATATATATATATATATATATATATATATACTGTCTGTTCAATACTGAAAAAAAAAAAAAAAAAATCTATAATCAGGATGTGATTGTATTTTAACCCTGCCTATATTTGAACCCGATCTGCATAGCATATTCATGGCAATAGAGTGAACATTTTTATGATTCAAAATTTTGCAATTTTTACCGAAAATTTGTTCTACCAAATTTCGACGCTCGATCTTTATGCTACGCAGTGAACACCAGGAAAAAGGGGATGGTCAGTGGTCAAGAATTTACACTATTTTTACTGAGGGTTAGTAAATAAAGTAACTAAACAATTTTTAGTTAATTTACAATATGGATTAATCAGATGTGTCACCTGCCTTGTTTCTGGAATGATTATATATCTCTCGACGGTCTCAATGAACAGTGTTCGAGCCCCGGATCGGAAAAATTCTAATGCTGATATTCTCAGTAGGCAGGTCACCCCCACTTGTAAGATTGGTGTTTAAAACAATCCCGTATTACTAAATCCTCGCTTTGACCCTGTGCAATACTGAGCTTAGTTTAGTAAACATAGTTCTGTTCCACATTCCTCCATTCATAATTTCTCCCCAGCTATAAAATTTCAGCATGGAATCGTGGCAGTGGAACCGATGTTTTAGGAAATACAGGCGCAGGTTCAGATGAATCAACGGAGAGGACCCCGTTCTGTCTCTTCAAACAAAGCAAAATTAATTTTTTTCTCAAATATTCAAAAATTCTTAATAGATAAAAAAAAAGCTATTTTTCTTGATAATTTTCTAACCTATTAGTTCCATGGTAATTTCTTTTCTTTTCTTTTTTTTTTTTTAACTTTATTCAGTTCTGTTACTTTTTAGTGCAAGAAAGCTATGACTTAAATGTTAGAAAAAACTGTCGGATCACATATCACTTTCTTGTTTTTGACGTTTGAAATTGGTAATTTTTCCCACGTATTTATTTAAAAAATTTCTTTTTTTTTCGATTTGGACTCCACCCTGCTCACAATTCTTGAGCTGCCCCAGAAAAAAATTCTTACTTTTTATTCATTTTCAAACGTTCAACTGATTTCTACATCGACTAACGAAAGTTACTAATTTTCTATTGACTTGGATGATTCAAATCACATTGAAACGCCTTTTCCTGAAAAAAAAAAGATAGAATATCTTATGATAGAAATTAAAAATATTGCTTTGTGAACGTTTTGTACATAATGTTTTTATATTAACGCTTTGCCGAAAGATTTAGTGAGATTTTACAAAAAGGTTTCAGGAATATGACCTCTCTGGCCACTGAGATAGTTACCTCTTTGCACTGAGCCCAGGTAAAAAGCCAGGATTTTGAATGCTGGTTTTCAAGGTAGAGGGCGCGTCCTACTTGGAAGATTGTCACAATACAAACTTCCTCTACCACATCTCTCTCGTATTTAAATTCGTAAGGTAATATACACTGGTTGTTTTCACACTGAATTTAGCGTGTTGAAAAAAAACAGCGTTTTATAGATAAACTAGTTTATCTGTAGCAAAAGAAAACGACGACATGTATGAATATATGAATATGTACGCTGCATTTTATATACGTCGAAATTTATCATTTCAGTGAGCTTGGAGAATAAGGTTCTGTTGACCAAAAATACATTTTTATTTTTTGGTTTTGCTTTTATTTTCTAAATATTTCATCATTCTTTAAAATCAGCATTTTTATAAATAAAAATTATATTTTACGACATCAATTGCGTCGCTTAGCGTGACAGAATACAAACATACGTTACAAATGATGATGTGTGGATGGGTATATTTATTCATTTATTCAAAAGATGAGTTGATAAAAACAGTTCATTTTCATTTATTTTCTAGAGTCAATTCTTGTGTTTGTATGAAATCAGTGTATAAGATGAACATGTCAGTTTCCTTATGCTAAAAGCAATTTTATTGCTATTGTAGTAATTGGAAGATGTGGTAAACTCTTATCAATGAGAAACTGTTCTCTATCCTTAAACGTGCACATCTCAATTATCATAATCAATACAATTTTGAGGTGTCATAAATTTTTCTTAGTTTAATTCAGTGTGAAAAGGTTATTTGTCACCACGATTTAAGCTTTAGCCTCGTTATTAATATCTACCAAAATTATTCAGCTACAAGGCGTGAGATAGAAATATTGTATAGTGCCAATCTTAATAAGTCACCTAGTTGGGAATTCTTGCCCGCCTTGAAAATCGACATTTGAAATCCTAGTTTTTTAGATCATTGGTCCCCATGAGGCAGCCTACTATATATAAAGCTAATTTGATGTTTGTTTTGTTTTGTTTATTTGTTTTTATTTTTGTGCTTTGTTTAAACCTTTTAGAGATCTTGATTTTCAAGTTAGAGAAACAAGATAAGCAAAAAAAGCACTCAACAATTTATGCGTCCGTCACAAATGATAAATAATCGCATAAAAATGATTTTGCAATTATTTACGCGTTTTAATCAAAAGATGAGCAAAAAATCTTCAGATTTTCATTTTTTTTTCTAAGTGTAGAATTAATAATCTATAACTGAGTTTTTCAAAATAATTCGCACCTTTTGAGTATATATTTTAGATATAAATATATACAGTATATATTCAAGTATTAGGACAAAACAGAAATTTTGCCTGCATGGCTTGGTTTTGAGATGGAAGAATAAGAACTTCACGTAAGAAGAACTGAACCGAGTATTTTTCCTATCCTGCTAAAAATTTGCGTAGAATCGAACAATGAGATTGAAAAGGCTAACCAACATTGCTATTTGGAAGAATTACCAAACTAATAAGTTAAATAGCTTTCAATTAGACCAATGAACATTTGGAAAGAATGCAACCATTGGCAAGAAATACAAGAAGCAAATATTTATGCACAGGTATACACATATGAATGTAACAGTGTGCATGTGTTATATAGATATGAGATAGTTATTTGGTTTATATAAGTGTGCATGGTATGTTGACATAAAATTGCTATTTTATACCTCTCCCCTTCCCTCCCCCCTTTCTCTCTCTCTCTCTCTCTCTCTCTCTCTCTCTCTCTCTCTCTCTCTCTCTCTCTCTCTCTCTCAATATATATATAGAGAGACAGAGAGACAGACAGAAAATCTATTTACGCTCTATTCTAAAATATTGAGCGCTAACATTTTAGATGAACCTTATATATATATATATATATATATATATATATATATATATATATATATATATATATATATAATCACTTTTTCAAAATAAGGAAAGAAGAAAAAGAAATGTTTCTATTTTGAATACTTTATGTTCAAAATAATCAGGAAATGGGCGTCGGTAATGCATTCGATACCTAACGAATAAAGTTTTTCCCCATAAATAATCCCCCTCTCTCTCTCTCTCTCTCTCTCTCTATATATATATATATATATATATATATATATATATATATATATATATATATATATACGTGTGTGTATATATATACATACATATATATATATATATACATATATATACATACATATGTATATATATATATATACATACATATATATATATACACACACACACACACAAATGTATAAATATACATATGAATGTGTGCATATATATACATATATACCAATACACACTCACGTATATATATACATAAGCATACACAAATACATTCTAACGTGCACATATATGAGTGTGTCCGTTTATTTGTGTGATCATGCGTACGCAGACCACGAAATGGTTTATTCCAGTATGGAATTTCGATTCCATTTTCTGCAATTTCTCTTTATATATATATATATGTATATATATATATATATATATATATATATATATATATATATATATATATATATATATATATATATATTTATTATATATATATATATATATATATATATATTCCAAATAATGTTTACTCTGACAAATTCCTAAAACACTTCTTTTTTTATAAACTGCCACTGAGCAATCTTACCGATGACCCTTTAAAAGATTACTATAACAAAAAACTATATAACTGAGATACGCACATCCTGGATCTAATGGTTACTTATTTCAATATATATATATATATATATATATATATATATATATATATATGTCTGTACACTAAATATTTATTTCTCAACATCATCTCCTTTTTTGTCAATGCACTCAATTCAGTTTTGAATATTGATCACATAGATTGGACGTTATACGGAAAAATTCTGATCGAAATTTCACTAACAGTTTCTTACGTATTATTTTGTCACTGTCATAATTTCATGTTCCGGAAGCCCAGTTAATCATACAAAACAGATATTTAGCTAAAAAAGTGAATTTTAGAATCGATTTGCAAGTCAAAATATAATGTATACTTCGCTAATCTTTAGACAATTGAATGAGTGGAGTGAAAATCAGCACCACTCATGCCCCCAGTAAAGGTCAGTACCACTCAACATAATCAAGTAAAAATTATTTTCACCCAGTGAAACCAGGTTGACATCGGCACCACCAGAGTTAAAGATAAAGGTAAGGCCGTGAAAAAAAGGTTTTACCAAAATTTATTAAACTCAATATATTTTTTAACCATATGGGGCCTATACCATTTTAAACAGGCAGGGGAGGGGCTGTGCAGGTCTGTAAAAAATTAGTACCACCTAATTCAAGCAAGTAAAAATGAGTACCATCCAGCGGAGCTAAGTAAAGATTAGAACCACCCAATAGAACCAAGTACACATTAGTATCACCCAGTTGAACCAAATAAAAATTAGTACCACCCTATTGAACCAAGTAAAGATCAGTGCCATCTAATAGAACCAAGTGAAGATTAGTACCACCCAAGAAAAAAAAAATGTTCGAACATCAAAATCAAGAAAGTAGATTGCGATTTGGTATTTTTCACTAACCTATTAGTCGAAGCTTTTTGGCACTAACATTTTTTTTTTCAAGTGCAAGTAAGAAGAATTAATCAAAGAAATTTACCACAGATCCAATCATTTAATATTCATAAAGAATAAGACGAACGACATCTTACTTATACTAAATGAAAACCAAAATGGTACAAGCCTGGTTGCTGCAGGGTCAACCTCTACTCTAACTTCTATTTCGACTGAAGATGATACTACAACAGTTTGTATTGTATATATGATAAATAACAAATCATAAAAATATTTTTCGTATAAATGTATCTATTTATTAGAATGAAATAAGCCCGTATGTACCTCTATGATGAATTTTCGTTAATATCTCAGACTCATTAATTTAGCTCAGTTTTTTTAGGACCGACTCCTGTTGTGAGTTCAAATCATCGTGAATTTTACATATCGGTTTACACCCCTAATTTTGATGAGGATTGTTCTTGTTTCTTTTGGTCTTGTTGCGATCGAAAAAAAAAAGCCAACTTCAGGTTAGTTTTTAAGGTTGATTTATGATAACTTGGGAATATTTGTTTTTCCAATTGATAAAATTCCTTTATCTGGATATTTTTTTGGAATTAATTGTACACTATGTCCGAACAGAATGAGTCCAGATCCCTTTGATCTCCTGGATCTACGCATGCATGATCTTTTTCTTGTGATTTATACACTTGTTTAATCAGAGAAGATTCTTAAGTCATTTCAGCTAATATTTCTGATGTGGTGCAAGTTTTCAAAGTACAATTAACCATTAGATGGTCTATTAATTACTTTATGCAGATACACAATCTCTTATCCAAAATTCTGAAAACCTAGTTGCACGGTAAACAGAACATTCTTTCTGTAGTTTCTGGAGCTTTTTGTTCTTGAAAATGAAAAGTATGCCATTATTTTTATGGTCTATCTTCATCTCATTTCTTGTAAAATTCACTATCGAGACATTGCTGTTTCAAACAATCGACTTATTTGTCTACCCTTTACACAGAACCTGTGCTACCATTCCGAGATCCGAAACATTCCGAAAAGTGTCTGGTCCCAATGGTTTTGCTTATGTTAATCTTTGAAATATGTTGATATTATGAAGCACTTCTTTGGTATAGCACAAGGCCATATTAGGGAGCGTATAAAATGGGGAAGAAAGATTTTGTTACGTCAATCACTCAGATATGGATGGTCTGCCTACCTTGGAAATCAATCCACATTTTGAAACTCGTTAACAATTTCGTCTGTCTTCACAAATAAATAAATAGAATAGAATAAAATAAAATAAAGATGGTATGAGAAATAGATTAAGGAAATAATTATATTTTGTAATCATTATTTTGTTGAAACTAGTATCTTTTAATTTGAATTTACGGTGAAATTTTAATTGAAATATTTTTCCCTCTCTTCTTCCGACAAACAGAACTAAAAGATATGCAAGCTTTTAAAAATATTCTTAATAGTGAATGATGCTTTTAAGATCGTCATTCTACAGTGTACAAAAATGTATTTATGAATCGACCGCTTTTTACCGAGCATGTTAATGTATTTTCTCTGCGTTCCTTTTTATTAGGTTACTACTTGACATTTAAATTCTCCTCGACGGTAGTCTTTACAGGAAGGGTATTCAAATCTTTCGAAATTGTATATTTCACTATCAAAACACAGAGGACGATTTAATGTATTTTCTCTGCGTTCCTTGTTATTAGGCTACTACTTGACGTCTAAATTCTCCTCGATGGCGATCTTTACAGGAAGAGTAAAGTCTTTCGAATTTGTATATTTCACCATCAAAATACTCGGTACAATTTTTTTCTTTTTAAAAAAAGGTCAAATTTTCAAACAAAAATATAGAACGAACTCTTTTTCTACTAACTAGGCACTGAAGGAGCGAAAGGTCTTGACAATCTTAATCTTTGACTTGTTTTCTTACATCTTTATAGTCAGTTTTAACAGACCATTTAGATCGTTACATACCATGACCGTTGAAATAAGCTGCAGGAATCTGAAATACTCTCCGATGAGACTTGCAAATGACATCTTGACCATCTATACCAACTTTCTTCTTTATATTTGCAACACTCAATTTAGACAAGTACAAGGCCAAATGTGGCTCAGAAAGGGATGCTTTTTGTGTCAGTCTTCCAAACAGATAAGGAGGCTTAGCTGCCTTGAAAATCAGCATGTGTAACCTCAGCTTTAACATGGGCTCGAAAGCCGATCCTCTCGTACCAATGAGAATTACGCAATTATCTCAGCTGTAAAGCGGGCTCAATTTCTTTTTTTTTATCACATATATTTTGGGGAAAACTTAGTAAAAATAAAATTTCGAACCCGATTGCTTCAATCATGAGTACATTGGAAATTGAAACAATTCGACCGGGTGTAGAATCGAGTTTTTGGAAGTTGATGTAGAAAATCATTACTACAATAGTCAATTCTGTCCTCACTGGGTTCTCCATATTATGGCCTTGTGCCAGATCAAATTAAGTTTAGTTAATACCTTTTTACAAACAAGGTTATTGATAATTCTAGAGCCCTTATTTATTTGAGCCGGGTTCAGTTATCTATACGTAAGTTTTGTGTGTTTTATGAAAACATTCCGTTGCATAATAAAACCAAACGTTTCAATGAATGACAAATGGGTATCATTATACATACGTACGTAGGTAAACATGTGTGTGTGTGTGAGTGAGTGTGTGTGAGAGAGGGGGGCGAGAGAGAAAAGAAAGAGAGAGAATAGGCATGATGAAGAGTATATGTTTAAAGTAAAAACATCAGTGAATCAAATGTTTTATATAAATACATTGGCGATTGATTAAGGTCGTTGTCTCACACCTGTGAGCGAAGCAATGTAATCTACAAATATTTACCCTAGTAGCCTCTCACTTGAGTATATTTTCACACAATCATACCTGTTAAGGTGGTTATTTTAGTGCCGAAGAGATTTTTTTTTCAAGTCTGAAATTCATTTTTTTTTAATTAAAAACTAAAAAATATAGCTGCCGTTCTTTTTGAAATTCATAACATTATTAATAATATTTCAAATTTCAGAATTTCTCTGTATGTGTGATATGAATTCATATGTATAGATTATCATCAAAAATCTATTTCACCCAATCTACAGATTATGAATCTTACTTTTGTTTCAATGACATGAGAGTGAAAATTCATAAGAAAAGTGTATCAGTAATATTTGGAGAACAGTCATGTATATATTCGTGTATGTATGTATGTATGTATGTAAATGCATACGTGCATACACATATACGCTCACACATATTTATGTACATACGCGCACATACATTCATTGGTATGTGAGTGTATGTGTGTGCGTGAGATTTTGTGCCGGTAGATATTTTGATGAGTCTCCAACTTGCCCTGAATTTCATCAAATGTGATTTGATATTGTATAAATTTAGATTGATAAATAAATAGATAGATAGATAGATAGATAAATAGATAGATAGATAGATAGATAAATTGATAGATGTTTTTGTTAGTTTATGATTCATTTAACTTCTCTCTTCTAAATATTGAAGTTCTTTAAAAACGAATTCTTTCAGCAAACTTGAAATGCCTTGAAATTCCATTTTTCTCGTGAAAACTACGAAAGGGAACTTTCATAAGCTCATTAATCCAAATGGTGCATCTTTTATACAAATCATAACTTGCCAGTGAGGATCGAACTCATTACACTAGCGAACTGGCTGGCGAGAGAACCTTGATAATCCTAGTACTACTACAAAGTCTAAAACTTTTCCTTTTGTTGTCTTAATTTTAACTTTCTCTGACAAGGTTGTTTGGAGAGTTAATTCGCATTTTTGGAAACAAAATGAAACTCATCTAAGATGTAGCAAAAATTGCATTCATTTGCCAAGAACATAATCACCATACTTAACAATGACAAAATCCTACAATACAACTAATTCTTTTATTTTTTGTTGAAAGAATCTGGGATTCTGGTCGAAAATAATTTTGATAATGCTGAATTGGAATGCATTTAAAGAATTTGCTTCTTAGAAAGTTTTCCAGAAAATTGGAATTAAATTTAAAAATGAATGAATAAGAATTTAAATTCTTTGATTCCAGTGAATAAGGATGTTGAAGTAGATCATCTCGACCTGATAATTTGATCTTTTCTTGAGTTTATTTAACTGAATGCAGACTTGCGTTGTCATAACGAAAAATGAAACACTTTCTATTGACATTACTTGCTTAAAGTTTTACTTCTCACTCGTTCTTAACAAAATCTATTGTGATCATCTTGTTTTAATCTTGGAGCTCGTCATCGACAAAATCTACTATATTCCATCAACTGATCAGCAAGATCAGACAGGAATAGATATTTGGTTTTAATCTTGAAATTGTTTTTTGTTCAAAACTCCAAATTCTTCCAATGCTGAATAGAAGAAGTAGATTCATACTGGGGAAAATCGTTATTACTAATATGTTGATAATGTTCTTGGCTAATAAATTGAACGACATACTTGTTGCTTAGTGCCAGACTAAACTTAGAGAAGACTTTACTTAACGTTTTCTGCCAAATCAAAATTCAATAAATACGTATTGTATGCGCAGTTGCAATCACTTACATACCAAACTAAGGACACAGTCGTGGAGTACTCAGTGAAGATTGAACTCACTACATCGCAAAGTAAGCTTGTTTACCATTTAACCGTATTAATTACATAGAAAATCATCATTTTCCAAGATTATCTTTTGGATGCATTTTTAAGGATTCTTATTCCCTAACACTTACAATTGATGGAGAAATCAAACGGTTTCCCTAGCTATCCAAAGTAGAGCGGTCCAATAAAAAAAAACTTTTCGTAAGCCGAAAAGACGGAAAACAAACGGGGAATTACCATGCATTTATACAGGAAAATATTTTGATGCTCTCCACTCACCAAAAATGTTGATGATCGTATGTTGTGCGGATTCGCTGGATTGGTCAGCAGTACAGGACACTGTGTGTGGGAGAGAGCGGAATAGGGTGTGCGCCGTGTCTATAACGGCTCGCTGCAAGAATAAAAGCAGGGTGCTATTTTCACTTATTCGCTTTTACAAAAAAGTGTGAAAAGGCAAACTTTCGGTAACCGGGGTATGCCTACACTGATATTTACAAACTAAACTGAGCAAAACTCAATGCCAAATGAGAAGAGAAACGGTGATAGAAAAATGGTGTTGCATCAGGCCTTCAAGCGAGAGCACCTGCATACCTGCATTGAAAATCAGCATCCGAGATCCTGGCTCTTACATTGGCTTGAACAGTGATTGCCGACGCCGGTGGAAAATCTGCAGTTATCTAAGATTTTCCCATTCGGAAATATTTTCAAATTTTGTACTCACTAGATTTGGATATTAAAACGAAGATTGGTTTTCACTAATCTATCTATGTAATGAACAGCGTCATTTTTTTCTGTTTGTTTCTTTTTTAATTCTCTGTGCTGGTAATTTCTGCTATTACTGATGAGAAATGCATTATATAAGTTGGATAATTTAATTAAATATATAACAAAAAACTTGTGTGTTTACTCGCGTGTGTGTATGCATGCGCCCAGGCTCTCCTGGTCACTAGACATCATGTAAAAAAGCTTTTTTCTTTCTTTCTTTCTTTTGGTTTTGGCTATTTTAGTTCTCTTTCGATATTTTAGAACGACAATGCCCAAATCTAGTACTGGTATTTTTTTGGATAATTGTTTTTAGACAAAAGATCTAATTCTTCAGATAGTTTTAGATGATTAGTCCTGTTTCACACTCAGGGTACGGTAATTCATTTATGTAAAGAACTGATGTATATAATATTTTGTATTTATTTATGAGGAAGTATTGAATGGCATACTCTTCGTAATGATAATTGTTTTCATCTGCATATTTTATATTTGGTAGTTTTTTAAATGACTGTAGGATTTCCATAGGTCTCACTAGTTCTTGAATAGAATTCTAATCCAACATCTGAAACCGATGATTATAACAGAATTCGGATATCATTTCCAAGCGAGACATTCCATTGTTTCCCAAACATTCCCGGGGTATTGTTTATCTGCGATAATAATTCGTTAATGATTTTAAACTAGTTAATCCCCGTGGAAAAAAAAAAAAAAAAAAACACGGATATATTTAAATTTTCATTGGAAAATTTTTGTAGGAAAAAAACTACTGAACTCGATTCAGCGAAAAAGTCCATTGTTTCAAATGGTAGTTAGGAGACATTTTTATTTGCAAAATTGTTACCTTTAAGTGGAATAGTCCATTATTACGCACAGAGAATCAGAAAAATCACACTGTTCATTATAGAAGTAGATGCCTTGTCTAAAAAAACGGTTTGTTTTTGTGGTGTGATATTTCATTTTTATTTGCATTTCTAATTTTGGTGATGATTTCGTTGTCATTATACCTCACCTAGTAGTTATCAAACAAGATAAATTATATAGACTGTTCAATCTCTCAAATGCTATTCTGATTCGTAAATTTATATTCATCAGATGATTCTTGAATCTCCACCCGATTAAAAAAAAACTCCAAAACTCTACCACTTAGAACAAAATAGTTAAGAATTTTATGTTTTGAAATGGAAGTTTTATGAAATTATTATCATGGAAATTCTTGATTATTAACATAATTTTCTCTGGCAGACATAGAACTGCATTTTTACCAAAACACTCAATGAAATCTCACTTGGACCATAAGTATTTTTATTATTGTAGTTCTCGTAAAAAATCATTAAATTAATCAACTAATTAATGGCTATAATTAACTGACGTTGTTACATGTTTATCAAGAAATGTATAACTCACAAATTTATACAAGATTATTTGTTCAATCACTATCCTGAATCGAAAAATATTCAACGATTTTTCGACCCCTTGATCAATGAAAGTATTCGATTATTTTTTCGTCATTTTAATTCAAAAAAACATTCGAATCTTTTCACTTGTCCTCATTTGGAAAATATTTGAGTATTTTTTGCGACGCACCAAAACTGAAATAATGCAATAATGGTCATTTAACTAAATATTCAACATTATAGACCATAAGCACTTGTACAACACTCTTAAAAATGCATATCTATCTATCTATCGGTCTACCTATTTTAGTCTGTTCAATCTCTCTCTCTCTCTCTCTCTCTCTCTCTCTCTCTATATATATATATATATATATATATATATATATATATATATATATATATATATATATATATATATATATCAGTTGGTTCAATTTATATATCTATCTATCTCAGTCTCTTCTTTCTATCTATATATCTACTTATTCCTCAATCTGTTCCTTTAATCTATATCTCTCTCAGCCTTTTCTATCTATCTATCTATCTATCTATCTATCTATCAAGGAAATTATATACAAACGCAAAATAAAATATGAATAACATTTTTGTAGTACGAGTAATGAAACTACTGTTGTGCATTTGATCCTCAGTATAGGCTTCACACTTGTGGTCTTGAACTAGATTAAGGTAAGCTTAGTAAATACCGATACAAGTAATTAAAAAAATCAATGGCGGACTTGGTGTTTCTCGAAAAGAAATTTCTACGACATTCAAGCGATATTTGATTTTGAGGGTTTATTAATTGATTGCGAGAAAATACTTCACAGGAATGGGAATATTTCTATTCGTCCTTCTTTTTTCATCCTTTTTCTTGTTTTGGGGGGATTTTTTTCTGTTGATACGATTGTAATTTATGATCGGAGATGAAAATGGAGGCCATGCGAGGGTAAGGCACACACACACATACACACACACACACACACACATACACATATATATATATACTTCTCAATTTCCAGTTTTTTATATGTTCAATGTCATTAATGGAGACATCACCGTATACCTAGTTCCAAAAACTGAGCCTTACCGTATACCTAATTCGCCAAACTTATTTCCATCATTGTTTTTTTACACAAAAGACATATTTCCTATAAAAAAAAAAAACACAATTAACTAAATTCTTACGAATTCCTAAAATCTTGGAAATGTACGAAAAGAGTTAAATGACCAGTTGGCATTATACTTTATTTGTATTTGTATTTTCTGAACATATATATATATATATATATATATATATATATATATATATATATATATGTTGCTTTAAAAAGACAATTATAATCAAAATTCTTGAAAATTACTTCAAGTTTTGATTTAAACTCCATCCGTTTTAAACAAGCTATTCTGTACAAAGGATTGAGCAATCGCTTACCTGATACAAAACAGGTATGGAAATATTCATTTCTTGACATAGTACCCATAAAAAATGACAGGATTATTTACGTGTAGATCGGCACTTATGTCTAGGATTAGAGTATCTGTCCACACTGTCTAGGATCAAAGTGCCGCTCCCGGTACCTCTGCCTAGGATCAGATGTATCTCTGCGCTCATTCAAAAATGTTACATACACACACACACAATGTATATATATATATATATATATATATATGTGTGTGTGTGTGTGTGTATGTGTGTGTGTGTGTATGTGTGTGTGTGTGTGAGAGAGAGAGAGAGAGAGAGAGAACAATGATAGACGTACACAGGTGTATGCATATGAATTGATGTATAAAGTATATCTTTTCTCAGTAAAAGTGCACGATACCAACGGTAGAGAGGTTATAAAATGAGCAAAATCTTTTCCGTTATAGATTGTACATTCTGTTTCATTTTTTTAATAAGTGAAACAGAATGTACAATCTGTATTCATTATATATATATATATATATAATATATATATATATATATATATATATATATATATATATATATATATATATATATATATATATATATATATATATATATATATATATATTCGAGTGGTTAAATTTCCGTACAGTTGAAATCGTACTATTCAAAGTGTTACAATAGTAGGGGTTTTTTTTCATACTTAGTTATATGCCTGAACATCAAAACCCATACTGATCAAAATTGCATAATTCAAGGTATTCCCATGTGTTGGTTGTGTGGATGTAAAGTAATCTGACAAAATCGTTGTAGTAATTTGACTAAATGGAAGTGAAAGATTTTTAGAACAAGAATGTTACATCTCAAAAAGAATTTATCATAAAGATAGGCTTGATTCATTTTAACCCCTTCTAACTCTCTCCTCCAGAAAACCAACACTAGAAATGTTATACACTCTTTCCTTCAGTTTAATACTACATCCAAATATCAAAGAAAAAGTTGATAAAGATTGAAATATCAAACAGATGAAATAAGTTTTAAGACTTTTTAAGAATTTTTAAAGAAATTTACGGTCTATTGATCTTTTTGTTGTTGCTATAAGGTTTTGGTCAATCCATTCAAAAACCTTCTTGTACACCTAAAGAAAGCTGTAGAATGGAAAACAGAAAAATGAGTTCAAAAATAGTTTCAACATTTTTAGGAATGATAATCATCATCCTCCAAATTACTCACACACACACACACACACACACTCATATATATATAAGTATAAATGTATATATATATATATATATATATATATATATATAAGTATAAATGTATATATATATATATATATATATAAGTATAGATGTATATATATATATATATATATATATATATATATATATATATATATATATATATATATATATATACTACGATGTGTAAATCAATTATTCAAATTTAGTGATAAGAAAGGTCGCATCAAGTAGCTGCATTTTGAAACAGTTTTGATTTTTTATTCATTCTCTCCCGAATTTATCACTTGAAAAACGTCGAAAAGTAAGCGAATAATTTCTAAAATCTCCTCTGATCACAATTGAAAGAAAGAAAAATCCCAAAGAAGGTGAAGGATCCTAGGCTAATAACTGTATTATAGGAAAAAAAGATATTTTCAAAACCATCAATTAACTCCTAGAAAACAATATTTTCAGTCATCTGTGATAATTTCAGAAAGGATTTTTTTCAAATATTGTATTACCTCGAGAATAGTTGAACTTGGAAAATTTTATTCTCGTTGAAAAAACGCACAAGGTTTGTTTTTGTTTTTTTTTTCAAGTTGGTTATTCCGTATAGGTTTTACTCTATCTATCTATCTATCTATCTATCTATCTATCTATATCTATATCTATATCTGTATCTCTCTCTCTCTCTCTTTCTCTCTCTCTCTCTCTAAATATATATATGTATAAATATATACATATATATATATATATATATATATATATATATATATATATAAATGAACTGTATGAACATGAAAAGTGATATGATTCCTAAAATTGAACAAAAATTTACAGATACTTAAAATATAAAAACTTGGGAGAGAGAGGGAGAGAATGATTGTGCGTGTATGTATGTATGTGTGTGTGTGTGTGTGTGTGTGTGTGTGTGTGTATGTGTGTTTCAAGCAACACAGCATTTCCTTGTCTCGTCAGATGTTTCAACATCTGCGGAATTCACTCCACCAAGATATTTTCAACCATTTTCGCTGTCAAGTTCTCGGACCATTTGACAATTTGCAACTAGTGCAAGTATCTATGGATTGAAACGTTGAATATATAGTTAAATGAACAATGATTATATGACAAGAAAACTATTACCTATTGTCTGATAAAAATAACCAAATAACGTACAAATGAATTATGAATGACTGGTAAACCTTTATTAACATTTCCATGGAAAGATTACTAGAATGACAATACCCACTCAGATATAAAAGCAATCGTCATGCCAATGATGTATTAAAGGATTTGTTGAAATACGGACGTAGTGTGTGTGTGTGTGTGTGTGTGTGTGTGTGTGTGTGTGTGTGTGGAGAGAGAGAGAGAGAGAGAGGGTGAATTTCATTTTTGTGATTGGAGAGAGGCACTTAGCTAGGGAGAAGAATTTTAAAAAAAACACTGATCCACACACATGTTAGTTTTCAAAAAAACATGTTTCTGCAATTAGGGTATATTCGTACCGGTATGTAAGATTTTCAAAGCAGACGCGTTCAGTGAAACGGCATGTAACAATTTAAACGTAATTGGTTGGAGTCAATAATAATGAGAAGAAGAAAATGGAGAAAGAAAAGGAAGATGAAGAGGAGGAGGGGATTGTAGGTGAGAAGGAGGAGAATATGCAAGAAGTTTTTTTGCTTTATACCAAAAATCATAATGTTAGCGTTGGTATCTCAAAAATGGTTTGGGTTGAAGAAGAGTTAATTTTTTTGTAAATCAAGTTGTTTTTATTGGAGAGCGTTTTGGGGGGATAATGCAAGATTCTCGACAAGATAAGAACAAGAAATGAATTGAAGATGATGTAAAAAAAAATCACTAAGAAAAAGCAGGAAATAATTTGAAGGAGAATGCATGAAATAGATCGAACCAACTGAAATGATGGTAAAATACCCCACGTCACTAGCCCCTGGGGGATGAGAATGAGAACAAAAAAATTTATTTCATATATAATAACCTCCCAATATTGTCGTGCCGAAATAATTGTAAAAGAAATCTGAAATCCTAATGATCCCAGTCAAATTTTAAAAGAATTTAGCTTGTTCTTGATAATTGCTTTTTAGGCGATGTAACATACGACAATTATGTAAGAATATATAAGAGTAAACAATAAGTTCTATCTAAAGAAGTCACTCATGAAAAAAAGAAAATCGATGAAAAAAAGGAAAATATTGCATTATTCAAAGAATTATTGTTGACTTGTAAATCTAACAATTTCTGTCTTAAGTTCTGTGATAAGGTATCATTGATATTACGCCATGATGATATAATAGTAACATCGCTCTATCTCGGAATTTTTTGTCTGCACACTCCAAAAGTTCTGATTTAATTTCAATGACATTTCATGGACGAGTGGGCCGTGGGCTTACAAAGAAGAGATCAAATTTGGAGTGAATCCAAGAATACTTTTTTCGATTCAGAGATATTCTTATTGTATTAAGACAAGAATTTACACTGTGAAAAAGCGAAATAGTTACCTCAACTGAATTATAGCTATTTAGGAACTGATTTTTATTAACCATTTTGTTAGCGTGTGTTCTTTGAGTACTTTCTAGTTATCTTTATATGCTTGGTAACAATGACTTGGTCAGATTCTTTAGTTTACAATGAAAGTTTCAATGAATTTGTCGTTGATGGAAAAGCTCATTTATTCCACACATTCTTGAGGGTAGTATCTTCATCTTTGTTGTTTTATGCAAAAAAGGTTTTTCAACCTTCCCTATTTGTAGGTTTTTCTTTATTGCAGTGTGTAAAATAGTGGCAGTACTTCATCTCAGAATTTAGAGATATTGCTCAAGCTCTACATCTCTCAAGTATATATATCTCTCATATATATATATATATATATATATATATATATATATATATATATATATATATATATATATATATATGAGTGTGTGTATGAGAGAGAGAGAGTGAGTGTGTTTGTATTGTGGATGTAAAGTGATCCAACTGAGATATTCACATTCTTCCCTTAAGCATTGGAATGTAAACAGCATATTTTTCTCTGTGAACGACTGCCAATATTTTCATCTGAAAAAGATGGCTGCCCCTCGTCGAAATGCATCGAACTACTCCTACAGAATAATAGCAAAAAATTTGAGATGTATCACAATAACGCTTAATTGGATCCATAGAGTGTGATGGTTGTCCAAAAGTATGATCATACCTAGTGCTTTCGGCCAAACAACTTGCCACTTTCAATGTCTTTGAAAATTTCACTATTATTTTATCCATAGTGTATTTGACTTAGCCACTTGTATGTTGATGTGATATGGTCACACACACACACACACACACACACACACACACACACACACACACACACACATATATATATATATATATATATATATATATAATGAATGAGATAAAGTAAGTAAAGGAGTAGAAATATGTGGAGACGTTGTTAATTAATTGATTCATGAATGAGCTAATCAGTATGCTATACATGTTTCTGAAAGGGCTTCCATTTCCAGCAGCATGTGTGTACCTTTTAGTGGTTAAAAGGTCAGATGTCCGCAGAAAACAAATTTAGCATCAGATGTTTTGCTTTGAAAGCAAAAATGGAAATAAAAAATGAGAATTCGTGGGAGGCCATAGTAGTGAGCCCAGACTGTTATATATATATATATATATATATATATATATATATATATATATATATATATATATATATATATATATATATTGTTCATTCCATGTCTCCTCGGCAAACCTTTGTATTGAGCTGGCTAGAGAACATTTGTCTTGTGGAATCACGCCCTTACGATACAATACGTTTGATCTCGTGTTGTATTAAGCAAAGCTTAGTAAATATAAATACAGTAAGTTGTATACGTAATCTGTAATATCATGAATGGGATTCATAGAACAAATACGCCAAAACTTTTATTTACTCTAATGATTACTTATATTGTGACACAGCAAATTCAGGTGATAAGGGGGGAAACAGAAAGATAATCAGAGTTGTATTTCAGTGCCAACTGCATTTGAACCCGATATATGAAAGCAAGGTTTCAGCTTTTCTCTACACCACCCACCGACATTACCCCTATTCCATCAGAACTCTGCTTAGTCGTTTTCTGTGCTAAATATTTCCGGAGGAAAGGAAAATATTTTACGATTAAACATTTAATTTTGGATTTTTATCAATCGAAAAATTATTCTAGCAACTTTTGTTATTCAATCTGTATACTGAGCATTGAAAGGGAGGGAGTGTCTGTGACCAGATAAACATGCAAGCACAACTGACTGAATAGGGCTATTATATGGATGATGTAAATTCATTGCTAGTGGTCATACAATAGAATTTCCTGGGAAATCAGGGAGAAAGACAGTCAGTGGTCAGGAATTATTCCAAGCATTATAAGAAATAGGGTTATTATATGCGTAATGCAAATGTGTTGCTAATGATTTTAATTTAGATACATTAAAAACTAGAGAACACTCAGAGCACGCATCCCTCAGCTGATGCCATTGTCATGTGGAGTAATTGCGCATGGATCTGCTTCAAAATTCAATCAATTCTTCTATAGCCTATTGTCAAATCTGATCGAAATTCATGGATAACGTTTGGAGATATCTTGCAGATAGGAAAAAAAATTGGCAACAAGATTTTGACATGTAACTGCGACGTAGGGGAGATAAATGCCCAATAATCTGCTCCAAAATTTAACCACTTCTTTCGTAGCCTATTATTCCCACCACCATAGAATCTCATGGAATCAATGGAGAACTTTTAGAGATATCGTGTGGACAGACATGAGCGTATACATAAATGAAATTTTTAAAAAAAGGGAAAAATACCTCTCAATCAAATTCCTGGATCCATCCCAGAATTTTGCCACTTTTTTCTTACCTATCCATTTTGTTACTGCAAGAATAACAATTCTATAACAATTTATTGGTGAATAAATGCTCTCTCTCTCTATTTCTCTCTCTCTCTCTCTCTCTCTCTCTCTCTCTCTCTCTCTAAATTGACCCCCTGGATTAGAAGCTTCGTCAGGGTGGAGTGCTAGAATTCTATTCACATATATAAAACACGATGTGTATCCATGAATGTACATGTTTATACACGTATACATACACACGCACACACACATATGAATATAATGTGCATGTAACAGTTTTCATTGTGTGCACAGATACAACACTCTGATCCTTATTCACTCGCTTCCCCCACGAGAGCAAGATGTGATACAAGGTCGGTTCAATGTGGAGTTCCGTACACGGAAAGTGAAACAAAATTGCTCCAGTCCCTGCAACTGGCGTTTCGAAGGCGTGAGATCAAGCCTGGTCCTTCCTTTCCTTTGAAATTGGTAGATGCTGCTCCGTGGCTTATTGATACCCCGAGACAGGGCAAAGCTTTTTTTTTTTTTCTTTCTTTGAGGCCACAGTACGAGTCTTTGTTTTGCAATACCGACCTTCAAAAGACCATCATCGGTTACAGTATTACATCGGCGCAAAGCTGCCCAAGAATCTACCGCAAACAGATACTACACTCTGATCCTACACTTGCAAGTGACACTTTGATCCTTGGCAGAGCGCATAGAAAACACTGGTTCTGCTGAGACAAACCGATCCATCCGTAAATAATCGGGTTATTTTTTACGGGTACTATGCTAGTACATCAATATAAACAAAGAATTAGCGAGTTTTTTGTTGTGCACTGGTTTGCTCACTAGATTGGGGGATCTGATAATCATGTCGATAGTTTGACAGTCGCTTGATGCTCGACTATTGTGCCAGACAAAGTGAGCCATGTAGCTAACATGGCACCAGAGTTTGATCTTTGATCAAAAGCCAAGATTTCGAATGCAGATGTTGCAGATAGTGTTTCTCTTCTTGCATAATTGACGCTGCAAAATCTTTTTACCCGTATTTTATAAAAGTTTAGGATTTTCTTTCGCCACATATCGCTTTGGTCAATGAAACAGCATTTGCAGTATTAACAACAATGACCGACTTCTGGTTGTGTTTACATTTTTTTAAAGCACGGAAGCCTAAAATAAGATTAAGCTACATTTTCCTTTTCACATCGATCAAACAGAAATATTAAACGATACTTGTGGTGTGATAACGATTTACACGCACACTCACACGCACACCTATACGCACACACACATACATGCACGAACACGCACACACAAACACTTATACGTAGGTATACCCTGCTTTTCGAAAGTTCGCTTTATGCCACTATTTTTTCTAAAAAAAAAGGTGAAGAGCGAAAATATCATTCAGTCTTTTTTTTGTTTCTACCTCATCTACATCCCAGTCTCCTGTACCCCAATCTCTGACGACCTAACCTAACATAACAGCATCACCATGTTGGGGGTTCCAGAACGCTCAAAAACATTTTCTGTATAAATTAATGGTAATTGCTCCTTCTCTTCACGCTACTTCGGCTGACGGAAGGTTTTATAGGAAACCTCTACTTTCGGATAACAGAGGAATCTGCTTATTATCGGCAGGCGGGGTTGCCACATGCTATACAATGATTCTGATAAGGGTTTAAGAGATGAAATGTTTATCATTGCTCAGTGTATAGCACACATACCTTGCAGACCGATTCGCAAGTATGGTGAGTTCGATCCTAATTAGATAATCGATTATTTTTGCTTTTTTACTAAACTTAGAAAACTACTATTTAGGACGCCTTGCTGTGGATCTTCAATGGGTGACTTCTACACCAATATTGGCACTGTTACAGACGAAGCTAATCTTAGTGAGATATTTACCTTGCCCTAGAACAGTTGGCTATTGGTGAAAATAGAAGTCGTTGTGAATAATTTTGGCTTAAGAGTAACGGGGATGTGCAATCCAAGATAGTATAACCAGTGCAACGAGAAGTCTCAATTTTTCCCACCTGTTTCGTTCATCAAAATTATTCTAAATTTTGTTGTAGCGAGGGTTTTTTTGCAACTTTCTTAAATGGAAGGAAGGAAAGTTGTGATCTTATTGACAAAAGTGAGGGAATAACCTTGAAAAGCTTGGCAATCAATGCCTAGAACGAAGGATAGCAAGCTAATTTTGCAGACTATTACTACTGTAGAGAGTAACTCTCCTATCCAGCCACGGGTTGCCTCGTGCCATGATAAGCTCTAAACAAATATCATTTGGGTGCTCCGCCACGGGGCAATGGTGAGTGAGCCAGTCTTGCAGATGAGAACTGTAGTGAGTTCGAACCTTGCTGGATGCTCAATACATGTGGCTTTGTGTCAGACTAAATTAAGTTTCGTAAATGCCAATGAAATAAAGAGAGGCGCTATTTGATACGAACAATTTTAGAAGAGTTTTAACATGATCGGTGATACATTTGCATCAGTCATTCTCAATGGGAGCCATACGACTCCCTTAGAACCCAGGAACATTTTTAATGGAATAATAACAAATTAATTTCTATCTATCCACTGTATCCCTTTTTGATTGGGGGTTCTCGAACTTGCCAGGGGCCTTAAGGGGATTGTGGCCAAAAAAAGATTGAGAATGGCTGCAACTATATTATGGATAAGAGATGATATTTCTTTCAAATTCTTTATGCCAATTCTTATTCCGTAAGTAAAGATAGAAGGTAAAGAGAGTGGCATAACGGTTACCTGCTCAAAAAATGGAATCGGTTGACTGAGTTCGAATTTGAGCCGAGACTGTTTATGTTCACTTCACAATAGCAGGGAAATTAGAGCTCTTTCACCTTGTAAGTTGGTCCATCGAAGAAAAAGTTATGTTGACCGGAATAAAAACTACAGCGTGGTAGTTGCCATAGCTGGTGCCAAGTGCTAGGTAAATTAACACGGTGGAAATAGTAGCTCTACCTCGTAAAACCTACTTGCAACTGAAACAGTGGAGTGGTTGCGGCCCTATGCTTCACTAAGAGTCAACAGGAAAACATAAACAAAAAATGTACAAAAATCGATTACAGGCTGTTTTACATTCCATACGATCAAAATAATTAAGTCAACATCGTTTTTGATTAACTTGCTTTTCACATGAAATGATCAGTTGATTGTAGCAGTTGACATGCGATCAATTTTTAATGTAATAAATCAATGCTATAATTCTTCAAAAATACACAGAAATAATATTGCAAAGTAAAAAACAATTTTGCTCATTGTATGAAGTTGTAAATTTCTACGCGTATTGAATAAGCTTAGCTAAGTACGACACAACTGTGGGGCAGTCAGGAAAAATCAAACTTACCGCAGGAATAATGATCTACGAAACTGCCTTGCTAACACACTGCTCTGCAGCGAGGCACCGAACTGAATATACATGATAATAAAAATAATAATATTTTTTAGCTTTTCTCATATCTATCTATCTGCATACACGCACACACATAGCAGCAATAGAAATTCGAATTCGGTTTGGTACTTTCTTTTTTCAGTGCCGATGAGCGCTACGCTACTTTTCCCATATATATATATATATATATATATATATATATATATATATATATATATATATATATATATACTTAAAATTTATTCAGCTTTTTTTTTTGTTAGTGTAATAAATCAAATGTGGCATTTCATTAACAAGCCACAAGAAAAATTCAGAAACTAAGAATATACGTACCACATGAGCTAATGGAAAAGAATCTCAATCAGTATTTGAATACCTGATTTTCTCTTCTTATTCAAAAATCACTTTTGGACAAGTGATTGGTGGTGAAAATGGATTTATTTTGAGAATCCAAACCGAAACAACATTGAGGGTAGCTTTCAGTATTTCAACCTGAATAGAATCTACTGGGGGAAGATTATCTGTAGTGAAGGGATTAGAACTGTTGGCATTCCTACGAACTGTTACTGTGCAATAATAAAATGAGCTATTGGTTCGTTTCGGAACAGATAAGATCCCTCTTGAAGTCAACCGGTGATTTTGCGGCACGATAGTGTTCGTGACCATGTCGAAAATGCAACCATTCAAATGGAGGGCTTACGGGGTTGGGGTACAACGTATACCTTCTTATCAATTTCCAGGAGTTGGCATGATCAATATCTACTAATGGAGACATTACCGTATATCTAGTTACCCTTTTCGATCACTAAATTCCAAGCACCAATTGATCATGAAGCTGGGTTGGGAAATTCTTCCACATGCAGTGTATCTTCCAGACCTTTCACCTTCAGACCATCATTGGTTTTGCTCCATAAAACATTCCGTCACTCATAGAGTTCCAACAAGTTGTTGGTATTCAAAGATACCTTGGAGAATTAATTCATCGAATCATTATTTAACGATGGAATATTGTTTACCTGGAAGGTAACTTATGATCATGAGAGAAAAAAATATTTTGGTGACCGAATAATGATGCTATGAATTTTTCTTTTTAGAATAAAAGATTCTATAGATGAAATGCTGGAAAATTTTGCATCAATTCAATATATAGACACAATATCAACCTGAATATGGAAGATATTTTTTGTGTAATGATTACATTCTCAACTCTCTGTGTGTGCAGCATGAAGACTACTCTGGTGCATACATAATTTCATGAGAGCGGAAATAAAACCACAAAGATGTACGCACTCTCTACCTCTCTCTCTCTCTCTCTCTCTCTCTCTCTCTCTCTCTCTCTCTCTCTCTCTCTCTCTCTCTCTCTCTCTCTGCTCCAGCAGCTAAATGTATATTACATACAATGATGAACAAAGACAAAAATATATTTCGATATATGCAATAAATAATTAGAAAAGTACAAAGGAAGTAAAAGATCTTGCGCCACCTGGAGGCAAAAAGCGTTATTAAATCGACGGATAACTCATGCAAAAAGAATGGATCACTTGATGCCGCTTGCATTGCACAATTTCCCTGCGTATCAGTTCATATTTCATTAAAATATAGTTATGAAGTATGAATGAAAAAAATAAACAATGTACAAATAAGAATACATCTAAAAAAAATATGTTTAATAAGTATTTTTTCAAGAAGTCTTTTTTTATTGTGATTATTTTTTATTTGTCTTTAAATTGTTCTACATTTTGATTGTTACTTAGACACGTATTAAGGCAGATCAAAATGGATGCAATCGTTTATTGATAGATATTAGGATTCGAGAATAAACTACTCGAACAGATATTTTCTCAACTTGGCTCAGACTAGCACAAGGCCACAACAGTGGTATACACAGTGAGGTTTGAACTCACTATCAGTGGCAGTGAACTAATAGAGTGACTACACGGTAACAATGTTCGAACTTACCATCGTTTACCTCACGGCGAATCGCCCAATATGATATGCTTTTTTATTGGTATGTATCTAGAGTGGCACAAGGCAAAAACAGTGATATACACAGTGAGGTTAGAACTCACTATCAATGGTGGTAGTCTGCTAGCCTTGTTCCCCAGCCCCGTAACAAGGCGCCTATTGTATTGACGAACTAGACATTCTTTAGTAAAAAAAAAATTCTCTGTATTCAGATTTTGGAGCATCCTACACTTTTTGATAAGTAGAAATAATGTAACCTCGCACGTTTAAAACTAACTATATTTTTGGTTGCCATTATAAGCAGTAGTTTTTCCTGAACACAGACCTTCCTAAATGAACCATCTTCGGACATGGAACTCCCCTTCGCCAGATCACTCTATCGTGGGCGTCACGGCACCAATATATTCTGAACCTGTTTAAATTGCCGAGCCATTTATTTTCTGTCGGTCAGATGACAGAATCTGTGAACCAAGTTCGAGTTTCAGCCAAATTATTTATTTTCACTTCATACAAATGCGATTGGGACAGGCTTGAATGTAGTTTTCCCTGCAGCTGTTCAATCGCCAGATAATTTGACAAAATATTTTGACAGTGGTATTTCACGATGGTTGAAAGATAAGAAAGTAAGTGAGTGCACACCTGGGCTAATCATTCGCCAATAACTTCCTTACCTAACCAGGCAGTTGCAGTAAAAAGCTCTCGCCTCCATTGTTAATCTAGACATTTAGATTAACTCATCAACTGGCAGGTGGCAAAGAGTGATAGATATTCGTTGCAAGATAAAATCCCTGGTCAAATGCACGATAATCCATTGCAAGTTGAAAGCCCTGGCTCACAGATAGAAGTGAGTTGCAATGACTGAAACTTGACATCCGTAGTTTTGGGGTTACGGGGATGTTTCTTGTTCTTCTTCATCTTCAGAGCATTTAAAACATTTTTTACCATTCATGTTAAGCATGTCTGAATAAGTTGGTAACTCATTGAGATAAGAAGATTTGATGCAATAAATCAAAATGGCCAATCGCTGCATTTAGGACGGGGAGGTGAACGGAAGAATATTCTTATTGCACAAAAGTTGTTAGATATGTTTGTAAAATTTAGCAAGACCCATGGAAATTCAACGGGTGTTAATAACTGATATATCATCATTCCTCGCGCATATATATTTCTGTAACTAAAGTATATAATTTTGTTGAAGTAATTTTTTAGATATAAAATCATTATTCTTTATTGACTATAATAATATGGAAAAGCAAATAAAAATGATATAGCCAAAAATGAAAATTTCAAGTTTGTAATATTCAAATTTTCTCCTCGGTATATTTTTAAACAACGAATATATTTTTGTTTGTCAGACCATTGTTAACACCCAGTCGACAAATGTGTCCAGATTTTATAAATTGTTAATCGATTAGAAATTATTTAAAAACACGATAACGATATGTGCCAGTCTTAGAACAACAACCAAAGCCGTTCTCACCGAGATCAAAGACGTAATCCTCGGGCACTCACATTTCAACAAACTCTGGTAATATCATTTGAAGGATAATAATAGAGGATCCCGGTTTAACCTTCTAGTGGCTTTCAATCAAATTTGGCTCCTTGGCCTTGCATTCCTCCAAGAAGGTGATCTTGAATGCTTCGTGGAACTTTACAGTTCGTGTGATTAAACGAGTGTTCATATGCGTAGTGTTTAAGTAGCGCTAGACTGTCGTTTTGTAATTTTCCCGTGCTTGCAAAGGTCATTGAAGCGCTTCCAAAATTGATTTTTCTGCTTGTTGCGGTGTTTGAAGCATTGCACTGGGTACTGTTAATCATGTAGATTCTGAAATTTGAGCCCCTGGGGTGCTGAATTTTCAGTGACCATTTCGATTTTGATGATATTCGTTCTTACTATCATTGAACAACCGTGATAGATGTTTCGTTGTCCACAAATCGAATAGGGCTCACTTGAGGCGTATACTTCTACTGAATGATTTGAAGTGCTGAAGATTAGGTCACTAAACGAGATTTTTTTTGTAACGACAGAACATGTTTAGTTGTATGGGCGCATGTTTAAATGCAATCATGGTTCTTCTTAAGCAGTTAATTTTGAAAATGACGGCGTGGTGTAGCCCAAGTAATTTTGGCAGGTTCTTCCCGAGCTTGTATCTGTGGGTCTGGGCGTTTGTATTTCCATTCTTCGGCTTTCTTCACCATGTCTTGTACCACAGGAGATGCCAAGCCAGATTCTATCGCTTTTCAGCTTGTCGCTTGGAAGTTAATGTCGTTCTCGTTGAGTCTATGCATCCGTAGACATTTTCCTTATTGAATGGTACGATCATCATCATCAATCTTTTGTCGTTCGTCGTTGGATGTAGACCTTGCCCAGAATTCGCCACATTTTTCTATCGTGTGCATCGCAGAGCCAATATTTTATGAACCTGACCAGTTCGTCTCGCCATCTTCTCTGCCAGACTTGGTTCTGCATTTGATCTCTGGAAATCTTTCATTTAGAAACATATTTTTTTATTATTATTATTATTATTATTATTATTATTATTAATTGTCTCCATTCATGTGGTGTACTTGTACTATGATTTTATTTTTAGGCTTCAGACTTGTGAAGGAGTAGTAATGAATGAATGAAGGTTGAGTCCTTTTTGCTCCCTCTCAAGTATAAGCACCCTCTTCCATTCTTATCCATGTTCATAACATTCCAAGGGTAGGTATGGGAAAGGAAAGACAGAATGAAAGATACGAGGAGAATGAATAAAACTCAAAAAGTATGACTGTCGTATGTACAAATAAACAAATCATTTTAGAACGAGATTGAAATAAAGATATCAAAGACGATGGCCAGGTAAATATAATGCTTCTCATCACCAACAGTCCCGATGAAAATGAGTTATTGTCCTGCTTAGGGATTAAGATAGTTGCATGTTCCTTGTCGATTACAGTATTCGGTGTTCGAGCCCTAATGAAAGCCGGGGTTTTGATTTTTCAAGGCTGGAAAACAGGCCCACTCCATTAGGAAGATTGGCACAGTTCAATCATCACATCTCCACTAAGCTCTATTTTGTGATAAGTTGAGCCCAGAAATTATCAGGAAAAGCCGCTCTCGTGGCTAAGATAGTTATGTATTTACCACAGCGGTGAACATTTAATCCTAGATAACTGCCAAGAAATCAAACGCTGATTTTCAAGTCTAGTTGACCCTCCCCGTTTGGAAGATTATCGCAGATTATCGCAGTACAATCTTCCCACTCTTATTTTCCTTCATTTGGCTTTGTATCGTAATAAGCATCATAAAAAACGAGGAACCTCCATATGGACAGCCATGTGGTCAAAGTAGTTGTGTGTTTTCTAACAGCACCAGTGGTCAGCGTTTAAGTTCAGGGAGGATTTTGAATACAAGTTTCCCTCCGCTATCTGAAAGAAAAGCGTTCCTGTAAAAAAAAACTTTCGTAAACCAAAACGTCGTAGCGAAAAAAGCATTTACCATTCATTCATAATGGAAATTTTTAAGCATTCTCAGATCTAAAAATGGTGATGAAGGTACGTTAGGTTCGATGATCGAAAGTTTTGGAGACTGGGATGTAGGAACGAGAAAAAGAGGGTGTGCGCTGCATCTATAACTTAAAAGCGGAAAAGTTGGCATAAAGCCAACTTTGGAAAAGCGGGGGATGTCTATACTCATTATAAAGACTGGTAGGCATTTTCCACTTCCGTGGTTGGTGCAACACAATCTTTCAAAGGCATTTGGCCTTGTGCTGTACATAGTTGTGATAGAGTAAGTAACAATAAGAACGATTTATGTTTCTCTACAACCCAAGCTACACAGTGGACTAATTGAATTCAACAAATCGTCACTTATTTAATGAATTCACTCAGATTGTCAAATTTATGCACTTATCGAAAAATTCTAGATTTCTGCAATTACAGCAGTATGATGACTATCATAATTCTTTCTATTTCTGGAAGCATAATTATAGAATCATTCAGTTAGTTCCTCCATGGCAGTGACAACCTTTCAAATTATTTCCTTGGTCGCTTCATCTTTGGTAATTGTGCTGTTTTTGTTTTTTTTACTTAAGTGAGTTGCTTATAAACTCACCTTTTCCGCAAGTTTGAGGCGTATAGCAACATTGTCATCTGAATAAATATAGTTCATCTATAAGTATTCTTTCGGATTATGCTATCCATTTCTTTATAGTGTCCACGTAAGACGAACATAAAGAACAGATAGAGACAGTGAATAAACATGATATTTAGGTATGAAGCGGTTATACTAGTTTCCTACTTACCAGCTGGCTCAGTGGTAAGAGTGGCGTCGTGGCAAGACGGCCTCCTGTTGGTTGTAGGTTTGATTCCTGCAGCAGCTTATTTCTTTGATTGTTTATTCTATTTATGCTGTCTAGACCGACTGGTATATTCACCTTGTAAAATGGGGATGTCGGTTCAAATAAATATTATGAATATAACGCATCTATAATTCTACTTGTGCGTGCACGTACGTGTATGTGTGTGTACTCGCCATCATAGTCAGTAATTGAACAAGCGTAGTGTCAAAAGTTGAAGTTATGTGAAAAAAAACATCAAAGAATAAATAAGAAAAAAAAAACATGTATAAATCTTGGATCTAAAAATCTTCAAAACAAGGCCCCAAAAAAACTTTTTTCCAAAAGTCCGTAGACAAAATGGTATGGCCAGGAGCGCTGGAACACACTTTTATGCATTCATGTAAAAATAATAAACACCTTTGGTGACTACGGTGGTCCAATATATATATATATATATATATATATATATATATATATATATATATATATATATATTTGTGTGTGTGTGTGTGTGTGTGTAGTAGTTGAACCAAGGGATCAGTCGGGCCGTGGGCTTTTATTTGAGACCTAAGGAGGTTTCAGTCATTTTAGTCACTTGGCTTGGTCGCCAGCCTATTTGCACAGGAAATCCGATGTGTACGTATTGTAAATTGGTAAGGTGAGTGCTAAAAACTGATTTAGATCATTAAAAGGAAAATACTTGATCGGATCAGCTTCCAGGAATAGTGAATTGTATCAACTAGACACGCAAAGCTGTGAAAAAACTGTCAAAAAATAGATATCTCCGCGTTAGGGAAAGTTGGTCCCTTTATCATGGGGCAAATTGGTCTCGGCTTCTTCAAGTACTTCAACAGTGCCAAACATGTGCCGATGTTTTACATCGTTTGCTGAGAATTAAAAAAGATGTTCAAACGAGCTGTAATGAGGACTCCTTCATTATTTTCGTCGAACAGTGCAAAATTAATGCCACGGTGTTGCTATCCTTTCTGGTTGTGCTTATTTGATCATGTATC